>SJYO01050590.1:52564269-52751636 GCA_006410555.1 Capra ibex
CCCCCCTCCACCCCTCGACTTACGACCCGCAGTAGTCAGTCTCAATCGCCGAGTATTTTGTGTCTTCCAACCGTGAGGGCCAGGGAGGCTACCGAAGGACGGGGAGACGGGTGACCGTGTCCCGCTCTTGGGTTACCCTCGACCCTCCTGGAGTCTCCGTAACCGAGGTCCCTAGGTGGACGTTTTCCCCGGGGTTCAGGGTGACCGGCAGGGAGACCGTCGCGACTCCACCCTCGGGTCCTGGGTGTGGGAAGACCTGTGTCTCCGAGGAGTCTCCCAAAACGGAGATCAGGGTAACCGATTTTAGCGGAGTGTTCGGATACAGAGTGGACGTTCTCTTCGACCCACTGACAGGAGGCACCTTTCGACGGAGACGGCTCGACCGATAGTCCATCGCCCGGCCACCCCAGTCGACGTCTCTGGGGGTACCCGAAGCCGTCCGTACAGTGTCCGTCGAATCGGAATCGTCACCCCTCCCACCCGGGTGTGGGGTGTGAGAGGGCGTCCTTTGGCCGCCTCTGGGGCGGGAGAGTTGTGGACACCGAGGGGGTGGCGGGTGTCCAGTCTCCCGTGGGTCGAGGGTTCGAGTGGTGCTCGGTCGGGTCTCGGGGTGTGGTTCTCGTCACTTGGGCTCCTACCACTCTGGTCTCCGGGTCTCGGGGGGGCTCTCCCTCGGACCCCCAGGTTGTCGGCGGGCCGCTCGTCTGGGGGCCTGGTTCCAAACAGGGCGTGTGGGTCCCAGGGCAGACGCGACTACGGCGGTAGGCCGGAGGTCTGTCTCGGGGAGGGAGATGGACGACTCCGGCCCGAAGGGGTCGGGGATCCGAGGGGGTGGGGGCGTCCGGACGGTCGCCTGTGCGACGCCCCCTCCCACCCAAGGTCCCTCCGCCCGAGACCGAGTCCCACGCTTTGCACAGAGGACAGTCGCGGTACGTCCCCACCCAGCCCGTGGGTCCCTCGGCCTCACCCTCGTTCGAGGGGCAGTAGTGTCCATACACCCGTCCGGACCGACCAGTGGTTCTCTTCCGGTGTTTCTCCGGGAAGTGCAGTTCTTGGACCCAGACGACCCACACGTCGGAGTCCTCGTTTCCTCTCGTCTCTCCGCGACAGACTCGGCCGCGGGGTCCCGAGAGGGCCGACCCGACGTCCGTCCGCACCCGTCCGACGTCCGCGGTCGGGAGAGTGTGCTGAAGTCTCCGGGGTATGACGGGGCCGGAGCCCATGGCCCTGTCGACACTGACATCGCTGTGGTGCGTGTGTGTGTCTGTGTGTCTCTGTGTGTGTCTGTGTGTGTCTGTGTGTGTCTGTGTCTGTGTATGTGTGTGTCTCTGTGTGTGTATTGTGGTGTGTGTCTGT
Source organism: Capra ibex (assembly GCA_006410555.1). Classification (NCBI taxonomy): domain Eukaryota; kingdom Metazoa; phylum Chordata; class Mammalia; order Artiodactyla; family Bovidae; genus Capra; species Capra ibex. The sequence continues at coordinate 52,565,626 of SJYO01050590.1, forward strand.
GTGTATGGTTGTCTGTGTGTGTGGTGTGTCTGTGTGTGTATGGTGTGTGTGTGTCCTTGTCTCTGTGTGTCTCTGTGTGTGTGTCTGTGTCTGTGTGTTTGTGTGTCGTGTGTGTGTGTCTCTGTGTGTGTGTGTCCGTGTCTGTGTGTGGTGTGTGTCTGTGTGTGTTTTTGTGTGTGTCTCCGTGTGTGTCTCTGTGTGTGTCTCTGTGTGTGTCTGTGTGTGTCTGTGTGTGTGTGTCTTTGTCTCTGTGTGTCTGTGTGTCTGTGTGTGTGTGGTCTGTCTGTGTGTGTGTGTGTCTGTGTGTGTGTGTCTGTATCTCTGTGTGTCTGTGTGTGTCTGTGTGTATGTGTGTCTGTGGTGTGTCTCTGTGTCTGTGTGTGTGTGTGTGGTCGTCGTCCTTTAGGGTCCTTCTTTTGGGCTAACAGTTATGACCTTTGTGGTAGTGTACTAGTTTCTCATAACGGGTCAGTGGAGTGCGGGCCAAGAGGACCCAGACCTTGTGACAAATGACTCTTGTTTGTCTTCCGAGACGTCGGTTGGGTCGACCCACAGGTTTTAGTCCTGTCGGCTCCGGTCCCCACGGGTTTGGACGGTCAGGACTCCTAGTGGGTCCTCGGAGTACTTTGTGTCCACGGGCCCCGGGTCGGGGCTCACGCGCCCGGAGACCCCGGCCCCCGGTACGACCAGTCCTGTAACAGGCAAGCCGGACTTGGCGAGATCAAGTTCCCTCGCAAGACCAAGTGGATTGAGTGATTTTCAGGGTCGTCGAGGGCCGTGTCAGGGTACAGTCGTCTCGGGGTAAGGGGGCCGGAGCGGGTGGTCGGAGACGCTCCGAGTGACACGTCTTCCGCGCGGGGAGTGGGGGTCGTCGGTCTGAGTGCGGGAGGTCCGGGACCGCCCTCCTTGCCCCCGCAGGGAGGAGGGACCTTCAGACTCAGTCCCGAACCGGGCTGGCCGGGACCGGGGACGCCCCAGGGGTCGGGACGGACGTGGTGAGTGTGCCGGCCGGCCGACGTGGGACTGACGGCCCAGCCTGAGTGTACAGGTGGGACTCGGACCCGTCTCGCCTCCGCCCTCCCGAGGGTTCCCCTCAGCCCCGCCGGGGGTTTCTCCCCCGAGGAGGGGACGGAGACAGGGACAGACGTCGGGCACGAAGAGGTCCCGACCTGCTCGTCGACAAGGCGAGCCAGCTCCCGGTCCGGCGGAGACTACTCCTCCTACTGGCGCTCTTCACCGCCCTCTGTACCGCCGGCGGTCGGCTCCAGTGCCGCGACGACCGGCCAGAGAGACCGACGTCCTCGTCCATGCACGAGGCCACTCCTGCAGGTCCTAACCCGTATGGACCCCGGTCCGGGGGTGCCAGTAGGATGTTCGTGCCCCGCCGGGGAGATACGTCGCTACCCGGACCTTGTACCCTCCGACTGGAGGACTAAGTGTCGGTCCGACCCAGGGGAGGGACGACAAAGTGTGAGCCAGGGGTCTAGGTAGCCAGTTCGGCTTCTGGGACCTGTGCACAGTTCCTCTTTACTCGACTCCTTCCCGTGCGAAGGCCCACCGACTTAGGGGGACTAGGAGTGAGGCCACTGGCGTCAGGGACCTGGACGGGGTGTCGAGCTCACACTGGGGGTGCACAGTCTGGGAAAGGATTGGGTGACGAGAGTTACGGACTCGGGCAGGGGATGGGACCAGTTCAGTCGACTGAAGACTCGGAGTCCGAAGGGCAGAGATTCTACCCTGTGATTGTGAACGGACCGTCTCCTAAACACTCCTAAGTGGTAGCTCCCATATTTTACGGGGGTACCCCGGACTAGGGCCCTCCGTGAGGTGCCCTCAGCCCCCGCCCGTCGCGACTGATAAAATAATATTTCAGGACGGTTAAAAGAACCCAGTGACAATAGTGGTTGGGCAATTCAGTTGTTCGTATACTTCGTTTAAACTCCCGAGGACCGTTTGTCGTGATTGGTTCTGTCGAGGGGGGCTGTGGGGGCGGGTCTTCGGAGACAAGAGGACTCACCACTGTTCGTACTCCTGCTCCTCCCCCGTCCTGTACGATCCCCTCGGCGACTCTTCCGCGACACACTCGTCTCTAGACTTCCTTCACTCCCCTTTCGGAAAGCCCGTCTCCCTTGTCGACCACGTTTCCGGGGCCCCGTGCGCCCTCCCCGGACCTCCTCCGACGACACGAACCTCGTCTTTCTCGCCTCCACTCACCCTTCCTCCAGACCCTCCATTCCCCGTGTGACCCGCTCCGGAGACCGAAAACGAGACTACTGTGCCCCGTGACCCCTTCCGACACCCGTCCCCCACGGTACCGGGGTGGATCGAAAGTCCCCTCTGTCTGAGCCATTATTGCGTAAGGGTGGGGGACGTCCGATCTTGTCTGAAACCTTTCGTCGGGGGAGACACGGCCATGAGAGGAAGTGACGTCCACGTTACTGGTCTACCGGTTCTTCGAGTACTGAACGAAGTCGGTGAACCCGCCACGGTTGGTACGGGCACGGGACCCCCTCGACCTCCGGACACAGCGGTACGACCACCTCGTCGACCCCAGGGCCCCGACGCCACGTTTCTGAGACTCCTGCGGACTCCTCCTCCAGTCACCTCGGGGTCTCCGACCCTCGGTCTGGTTACCGATCAGAGAATGTCCACCTTGCTGACACTCGGTAGAGTCGGTCCAGGAGACGGGGGAAGTGTCTACCCATTTGGTTCCGAGACTCTCCTCTGCTAAATCTAGATTACCTCTTATAAAACCGACGTGTAATTTCCTAGGTAGAGTCTAGTCGAGTTCCCTTTTTTTTTTGTCCTTAAATAATGGTCTACCTGGACCCTCGTACCAAAGTTTTCTTGTCGATTCTACTCGAAGTCCGTGTCAACCTAGGTCCCTGAGTCTAATATAACTGGGGTAGGCAGACGAGTCAAGAAAAGTACCCACGACCGGAGGGAAAGGGACGATATCTCCCCGAAAGAGGTACACCATCCCACTCCCTTTCGGCCCGGGGTCCGTCGAGATCCGAGGGTAGTCGGATGAATTTTGGGGGCCTCCTTGTTATTCTCGGGGCATGTCATTCAGAGTCCCTTCTTGCGGTCACCAGCCGGAGTCAGTGCACGGGTATGGACCTGGTTGGGAGATACCGTCCGCCCGTCCCGGGACACTACCCGTCGAGGTAGTTTCGGTCTACTCACCTTCTCTCTGTGGAGGTTCCTCTCGACCGACACCTCCCCTCCTCCGACCCCTCGAGTCAAGGACTCTGGGAGTCTGGTGCGAGACTCAGGTGTCCGGGGCACGAGACGGCTGAGGCTCAGGTGTCCGGGGACGAGACGGACGACGGGTTCCTGTGGTGTCGAAGTCGACGAAGAGAAAGGCGGGCGACGACAGTCCTCGCCCCCGACGGAGGGAGGGGGGCGGGGACGAAATCTTCCGTCCACAGGTGCACCGTAAGACGTCGAGCGGTGGGAGAGGGGGACGATAAGGCGTCCTCGTCGTCGCAGGTACGACGAACCGGTCCCGACCCGGCCACTGGCTCCGACCCAGTCGGCCCGGCGAGGGCAGAGTCCCCTCCACCCCTCACCGACGCCCCACAGGAGTCGACGTCGGGGGTCTGTCCTCAGAGGTCGGCGAAGACGGAGTGGGAGGTACGGAGGTCGGGAGCTGGGTAAGACCCCTGTTCGGTGATCGGACCGTCACTCAAGGAGGAGCCGAGTTTGACCGGTCTGATCGAAGGACGAACGTTGGTTTTGTTAAATCTTTGCTGTTCGTCTACTTACCTCTTCTCTTCCTTCCTCCCTCGGGAAGGTGGCTTTTCCTTCGGACATGTAAGAATGTAGTCGGACTGACCGGTCCTCCGGAACCCGGTCCGCACGTCGAAGAGACCCGGAGTCGCGGGAGGAACCCCTCTGTCCCACCAAGACAGACATCCGAGTCCCCGGCCTACTCAACTGGGGACACCCTCCCGGTCCCGTCCGACACCCGGGACGGACCCCCACCACGACACACGTACCCCAGCTCCCACCGTCCCGCCCGCGACTCGGGGACCACAGGGGTGTCCGTCTCGACGTCGTCTTTCACCCACTCTTGCTCTCGGACGCCGTCCTCGACGTCAACCACCTCTGCCTCTCCCACGCCGACAGGGACGACCTCCTCTTCGACCTCCTGCACGACCCCGAGGACGTCTTCGAGGCGCTGGACCACCCGAGTGCCCTCGACCGCAGGGCCCCCGTCCCGACCCGCCCCGGGAGTCCCCACCTCGGGTGGGCGCAGTCCGTGACCGAGATTCGAGAGGGGTGTCTCCGTCCACAGTGGAGACGGAGGTCTGTATCTTTCTCGCGTCCCTTTCATTAGTTTCTCTTCCCCCAAGAGATTAAGTAAAATACTTCGATTAAATTGAAACTAGCGTTTTGGTCTCCTGTTGGGTATCCTCTTTTCTTTTAATATTCGATGACTGTGTGAATTTATACCTACGTCTTTATAATTTGTCGTATAGACGTTTGGTTTGGGTCGTCACCAATTTCTTTGTGTTCCACTCGGCAACCTGAATAGCGTCCTTAAGTTTCTACCAAGTTCTGGTCTGTGGATAATTGTGTCTGGTGGGCCAAGGAGGTGGAGGGCCGACCATCGAAGTCTGTTCTCAAGAGTAAAAGAGTCGCGACGAAAAAGTGACCAATTTTTCTCTTATTTTATTCGACAACGTTCCTAATTTCCTCGATTGTGACAGTTTTACGAGAAAAAGTGCCAGTAAAGGGTTCGTGGAGGAACCCGCGTCCCTTTTACCAGACAGTCATACACTAGGACCTAATTTACCCAGGACGCGCGACGAGGTCCTGGGTGGTTCTCAGACCCGTCACGTCAGTAGTGTCCCTACCCCCGGTCCTTTCCTGGTACCCGACCCCCACCCCCAACCCCTTGCCTGAGATGGACGGGGGTCCCTCGGTGTGTCTCCGGACATCCCCGGTGCTTCAGGGTGGGTAACGAACTTCTAAGTCGTTGGTACCGGTCAGGTCGGGACAGAGTAAAGAAAAAAATTCTTGTATAGGTTTTTTCGGGACCCCTTCTAAAACGACTCGTGTGACCTGCGAACGTCCCTGGGGCGTGTGCCATCCACTCGGGGGTAGGGGCTGGGTAGAAGGTTCCGGACCCGTCGTAGGACTGGGTCGAGGAGGCAAGACTCACAGAACGGACGTTTTACGACGGAGTAAGGACGGGTCGGGTGGACGTTTCCCATGTCAGTCCTCGTCCGAAGTCCTTCGACTTCCACGATAAACTCTTCCTGTCCCTCGCCCGTGAAGTCCCTTTTCCGGTTTATTTTCGGTCACACCGGTCCGAGGCTCCTTCGGTCCGTCGAGGGACGACGGTCAAATCGGGACCCGAATGACACCTCCTTCCTGATAATAGTGTGGGTAAGGTGTCTACCCCTCTGACTCCGTGTCTCTCCGGTTCCCAGTCGGCGTGAATCTGGAGTCCGGAGAGGGACTTCGTGATCCGGCGCACCGGGACAACCAGTTTCAAGTCCCGTCGCGTTAAAAGAGTCCCGGTCGAGTACGGGCCACTTTAGTCCTCCCCTCCAAGTGACCACCACTCTGGTGACCGGAGTGGCCCGTGGCGACCCGTCCCGAGTCCACGCAGGTCACGAGACTGACCGGGGCCCGTAGTTCCTCCTCAAGTCTTTGACCCGTGATCTTTGACGGAAGGGGTCCCAGGAACCTCCCTCTCCCACCGTTCCGACCCCTCCCGGGTCCCCTCCCGTCCGTCGGGACACCCGGTGTCCCTTCTCTTACTGAGAGGACGACGGGTGAGAGAGGGGTCTGCCCGGCAGACCGGGGAGCCGGCACGACCTTCGGGACGCGGTTCGAAACCGACCGACACTCGAGGACGCATCTCTCGGGAGCCGGGGACGGAGGTGTTCGGGCCGGGAGTGGGTGAGGCAGGGGTAGAGGACGACTCCCGACCGGGCCGGACACCCGTCGGACCGGTGGAAGTCTGGTCGGAGGCCCTGGTCGGACCGGTGGTAGTGTAGGAGTCTTGGGACCCAAGTGGCCGAGGAAGACTCTGGTCAGGTTCGAGCCTCGGACCGTCGGTGCGGAAGGGACCCGAAGAGTAAGGACCGGATGTAAGGACGACGGTCGTTCGTGCAACGACTACCAGCGACCTAGTCGGACATGGGCGACGGTCGGAGGACAGGAACCTCAGCTCCACGGACGAAAAGACGGGTCAAGTCAGGTCTTAGGGAAGGGATCCGAGGGTCCTAGAGAAGGGAAGGGTCGCCACAGGAGAAACAGGTGTGTCGCACTGACGAGGTCCCTGGAGCACGGGACGTGAGGGGACTCCTGTGACGGGTACCGGGCCTTCACGACTTCCGACCTGTGCTCTGACCCCCTTGAGGGTCCCTCCTCTGTCACTAGTACCGTCCGAAGGACCACCTCCACCGGAACTTGATCGAGACCTTCTCGCCAATCTAAATCTACCCGTCTGTCCTCCCTTCCCCTAAATTACGTTCCCTTGTCCCTCGCGGGGTCACACGACGGCACTTCGCGGGGTACTCATGTCTGGGGTCTCGGGGAGAAAGGGCTCGTGGGTCATCCATGGCCCGGGGCGCCCAGTGTCCGTCCTCGTTCTGTTGGACGGACCAGGGTAGTTGGAATTTGGGAGCATCCTCTCTTTCTGCGCACCCGCTCGTGACGTCACGATTTGACGCCGTCTGCTCTCCCAAGACTCTCAGGCCCGCTCTCCCCGGTCAGGTTCGGATCCTCCTACCTCGGGACGTCTCCCGCCCCGCTCCCGTCCGCGGGCCGCCCCTACCCCGGGACTACTGAGCAGAGGGTCCGTTGCCCGCGGAACGGCCCCAAGATTGGACGGAGATCCTCGACTCCCCTCTTCTCGTCTGTCCTCCTGAGTCCTGAACCCTCGTTCCCCAGTGGTGCCCCTGTGTCTTCTCCCTGGTGTCCCTTTCCTCCCGGTCCCCGGGTCGTCCGTCAGGGTCCGCCCCGGTGTCCCTCCCGACCTCCCCCTGGGGACCGGCGCACACTCCGGCGTCCTCAGGTGCGCACATCATTCTAGGTACCTTCACCCGCCCGGAGAGGTTTTTGAGTCGAAATGACACACAATTACTTTTTATGTTCCCCGTCCCTGAAGGGACCGCCAGGCCACCGATTCTTAGGCGAAAAGTTACGTCCCCTACACCACCCCTTGGTCTAGGGTGTACGGTGTCGATTCGGGTGCTCGACGTTTGGTCACTCAAGTATCTGGTGTCGGTTTCTCGGGTGTACTGGGTTATTTCTGGGACACACGACGGTGATTCTGGGCTCCGCTCGTCTCTTTATGTATAAAATCTTTATTATTACCACTATTATTTGCCCTGATCTTCTCTCCAAGGAGTTCGTGGGGGCGGGGACGAGACCGGGGGACCTTAGCCGGTTGTCGTCCGCCCGTCCTAAGGACATCTAAGGTCGGTGTGATTCCGTGTGGGAGTCCTCGAAGGATTATCTTTAGAAGAACCTGGAGACGGACTGTTCGTTTCCACGTAGTAGCGGGCACGTCGGGAGTACAGTGACCTCCGGTCGAATACTCTACCGGATCGTACGTCTCCCCGGGTCTCTCCGACTCCCTGACAGACCGTGGAGTGTCGTTTAATCGTGGGTGCGGACCCGACTCGGACGAAGGACTCGGGTGCAGAGTGTGCGAAGGATGGAGACGGTCGACACAGACCAATCCCTGGGGTCCCGAACCCCAGACCTAGTCAATGTCGTGTCGGATTCGGTGGGGATGTTTGCTCGAGGGTGTTGTGAGACCCGGTTTGTTCTGTCTCGAAAGAGAGGGTATCACCAAGTCTCCCCTCACCTGCTGTCTCGTCGAAACGAGGTGCACCGGTGGGTCCCCGGGTCCAAGGAAGACGACACAACGGGACAGCAGGGGCTCCCGTAGCAGGGACCGTCTTCGATTAGTGGTCGTAGCGCAGCCGGGAGGCCGGGGGCCCTTCCTCCTCTGTCCCTTCCCTCCGAGTCCGTGAGATCGAGTGTGCAGGAGATTCGGGTAGGGTGACCGGTATGGATCGACGTTCCCTACGACCCTCTACGGTAGACATCGACCCGTTGGTGCCCTGGTCGATTACGATTGTCATAATTTTCCTTTTTCCGCCGGTTGACCTGGCCCCCGGTCGGTGTGGGGGGTCCGGCGACTGTCTCCAGGCGGACGGGGACGTCTCCCCGACTCGCCCGTGCGTGTCCGTGGGGACGTCACGTGTGGCACCGGTCTCCTCGCGTCGGGTGTCGGGACGAGGATGTTTTCCGGCGCAGCGGTTCAGTCGGCTGGATGTTCTGTCGTTCCTCTCGCTTAATCCGTTTACTCCGCGGTCTCCTCGTACGAGTGTTGCTTTCTTGGCCTACTTTAGGGTCCAGCCTGAGGGGCTACCAGATCACCCACTCTCAGGCTGAAGGTCACGTCCCAGCCTTGGACCGACCCGTTGACTCGGGCACTCCGTGTCGACCTCCTCGGGTGCGGACGGCGGTCTCTGGGTCGAGTCGGTCTTGTTTTCGTCTGCCTTTGTTTCGCTCGGTGAGGGGTAAAGGGGTGGCTCTCTCCCACGTCGGGGCTCTCTCCCACGTCGGGGGCCCCTCGTTTCTCTCACACTCCACTACTAGCGTTTCGCCGCGTTTCTTGAGTCCTCCTCTTCCCCGTTTGTCTCGCTCTCCGTCCCCAAAGATTCCTCTCGATCCTTTCGGGGCTTGTGTCTCCCCGTTGCGTCGTCGACGTGTAAAAATTTTCGGTGATCTTCCCTGGTTGTCGTCCGATTGACTGCGTCTCTCCACCTCGTCACTTGACCGTCTGTCTTCGCCCTTGGCGACTTCGGCTTTTCTTCTCTCTCTTCGCTCCTGTCAGCGTCTCTAGAGACACTATCGTGGTTCACATGAGTGCAATCGTAACGTCCCCAGGATCGTCTTTTCTTTCTGTCCCCCGTCTCTTAAATAAACTTCTGTAACATCGACTTTTGAGGGGATTGGACCCTTTCGTTCGTCTGTGAGTGCACGACCTTCGTGTCTCTTAGGTTGCCCTCGTCGAGGGTCTTCCTGGTTCTGTGCGCATTCATTTTTCCGTTTGCGATTATTCTACCTCTCTCGCGATTTTTGTCCTTTCCCCCCTGCAGGGAGCACCGGGTCGCCAAGTGTGACGTCCCCCGCGCCCAAACTGAGGACCAACCTCTTGATCCTGGGGAGTGCGGTGCACTACTCTGTTTTGTGTGTGTGTGCGTGTGTGTCGTTGTTCGATGTATGTTTCCGACCGAGGAGGCGTCTTTGATGTCCGGTCTTCCCTCCCCGAGTTATATAAATGTCACTACTTTCCCTTTTTGGATGTGGGTGGGCTCTTATGAAAAGGACCGTTCTGAGAGTAAGTCTATACTACCTCTCTAACTTTCCAAATGTCGTGGTGGTTTGGTCGAAATGTTCTCTACAAGTTCTCTGAAGAGATTCGTTTTTTTATTTTCTCCGATGTTGGTCTTTGTCCTTTTAATACTTTCCTTTTGTGAGTAACCAGTTCGTTTACGGGTGATTACCCTCGTTCGATTGGTGTGTGTGTCGATCATCCGTCTAATTTTCTGTTCCCTCGTTTTAGCTATACGTGTTATTCGTCAGTTCCCCGTGTGTTTCTACAGTCTACACGACAGTTTTCGCAGTGTCCGCACTCCTCCCCTCCCCTTCACGTCCCTACGATTTACACAGACTTTAATTCTCTAGTCGTTGTGCCGAAGGATCCACCGAGTCCCCATTTCTTAGGCGGACGGTTGTGTCCTCTGGACCCAAGCTAGGGACCGGGCCCTTTTAAGGGGTGCGTCGTCCTGGTGATTCGGTCACGGGGTCTCAGACTCTCAGCGGGTGGCCGGACACGAGGTGCTCTCTACAACGACGTCGTTCTTCGGCCGACGGGCCCCGGTCCCGCAGACACGGTCAGGCGCCGACCACCGTCCCCTTGGGTAGTCGAGCTCGTCGGCTTGCTGATCTCTCGACGGGGTAGGAGGTGTCTTTTTCGGGGGTGCCCGGCTTCGTTGGTTCTGGGTCGTCCCGGTCTTCGTCTATTAAAAAAATCTTTCTGGTCGTTGAAGTAGTGTGTACATATCTAGTGACGTATATTTGGAGTTCCACCCCTTGAAGGGACCCCCAGGTCTCCGGTTCTGAGGTCTGAGGGCTACGTCCCCCGGGCCCAAAGTGGGGACGAGCCCCTTGGCCTAGGGTATGCGGGGTTGATTCTGGACCGTGTCGGTCTATTTATAAGAAATTTTTTTTTTTTTCTCCTTCTTCGTCCTTTCACGTCTCAAAGTTCCTTTCGGAGCGGTTTTCGTCTCGGAGGGACTATAGACCCGAACTGTAAGTTCGGTGCTAGGGCTGGGTCTTCAAAGAGGAGGGAACTCCGAGGACCCTCGAGATAATTGGTTAATCAGGGAAGGGACTACGAAGAGTTATTCCGACATCTCAAAGGACCGTCTCCGGAACGTCGATAAAGTTAGACTTTTAAAGGACCATTTTACGTGTGTCAGAAGTCATGAGAGGGAAACTCTATGTTTCGGTCAAGGGAAACGAGGCTCACACTCGATGTGATTCGGTGAGCCCAGATTGTCTCTTGTCTGCGCAACTACCACACTGGGGCCTGTGCTCAACACCCTCCGGACCCGGCGGCGGAAGGAGGGGTTCGGTCCTCCTGTAGGTCCACGGGATGCTATTTCCGGTGTACTGTCTCACGGGGGCAGTTGTCGGTCGTTCTTTGGTTCCGGGTCGAGTGTGGAGTCTCCGTCCTGGGTGTCGGGCCCAGTCCAGAAGTCCGGCCCTAGACTGACGTCATAGACCTTGGTCTGTGTGGGTCGTTTCGGTGAGGGTTCCAGGACTAGGGGCCCCTTGACTCTCCTATTCACTTGTGTGCAATGACGAATTCGACGCTCGAACCCCTTGCGACAAAGTACGTTGTCGATTGCCTTTGTGAAGATCACTTGTCGGTACGACGGGGTGAGTGTCCCACTAAGCCCTCACAAGGCCTCCCACAAATCCGCATACTCATTGGCAGGCTCCCGACTGTTACTATCGGTCGTCCGACCTTCCTCCTGTTCCCGGGGACCCCGTGAGCCGTCTGACGTCCGAGGGAGGTCCCGTGGTTGTACGAACCCCTTCTTCGTCCGGACTGCCTCGGGGGACGGTCGTCGGTGCCGACTGTGTCCTGTGGCCGGCTCCCGTCGGACCCCCGGACCCCGGCCTCCCCGTGGTCGGCCCCGAGTCCCCCCACTGGCACACGTCGGTCCCGGGGCTCACGGCGGTCCCGGTGTCAGGTGGTCCTGACGTGACTCTCCTGTCACTTTCCGTGGAGGTGACTCTCGAAGTCCCGTCGCCGGTCTCTCGTCGTCGGGGACTCGCGTCCCGCCGGGCCTCGCCCGGGACCCGTCGACGGGACCGCCGGCCGGGACTTCGCCCGGGACCCACCCGTCTCCGCCCTTCCCCGACCTGTCGGGTGAAGTCAGCGATTCGCACAGGCTGAGAGACACTGGGGTACCTGACGTCGTGTGGTCTGGAGGGACAGGTGGTGGTTAAGGGCTTCGAATGAGTTTGAGTACAGGTAACTCAGCCACTACGGTAGGTTGGTAGAGTAGGAGACAACAGGGGAAGAGGAGGGTGGAAGTTAGAGAGGGTCGAAGTCCCAGAAAAGATTACTCAGTCCAGAAGTGTAGTCCACCGGTTTCATAACCTCAAAGTCGAAGTTGTAGTCAGGAAGGTCCCTTGTGGGTCCTGACTAGAGGAAATCCTACCTGACCAACCTACAGGAACGTCAGGTTCCCGGAGAGTTCCCAGAAGAGGTTGTGGTGTCAAGTTTTCGTAGGTAAGAAACCGCGCGTCGAAAGAAATGTCAGGTTGAGAGTGTGGGTATGTACTAATGACCTTTTTGGTATCGAAACCGAAGTCCTTTTTTGTCCTTCCCTATAAATATTTGTCGGAGGTGCGGGTAGTGAGAGGAAAACGGAAAAAGATCGTTTCGAAGAAACCCTAAGAAGTTTACCAGACGCTGAGGAATCTTTTTTCCAAAAGATCCTTTACGACTGATTGACGGGAGAGAGTAGAGGACCGTTGTTTTCGGTCACACAACTGGGCTTTTTTACGGGGGTCGGTGCGTGGGCGGCGCTGGTTCCTTTGTCGCGCGTAAAGTGTGAGACTCGTCGTCTACCGCTACGGCTTCACGCCTCGGTTCCGCTCAGGTTTCGGAGGTTCGTCCACCCCGACCCTCCCGCGACGGAGCGGGGTCGGGGAGGAGCCCCTACGCGCCCCAGAGGGGTGGTGGACATGAGTTTCGTCGCGATGGCAAAAGAACTTTAGTCGAGGGAAAATTTCAGATGCAGTTCCTGAAACTTTTCCTTTACGGACAAGATTCAATCGCCTCCGCCATCGGGATGGACGGGACGTCTCTGCTCAAGGCTGGTCCACACAGACGACTCGGCCTCCCCTCGCGGGAACCAGGTGCGGCCGGTGCGAGGTCGGGGTGCGAAGTAAGAGGGGGTAAAATGTCTGCTCGTTTGACTCCGTCTCACCCCGACTCTGATGGGGTCGGCCCCCGGCGTCTCGGCCGTGCTTCGTGCGGCTGCGGCTTCGGGGCACACCGGGGCGGTGTGTGGGCGCAGCCATCTCTGCGCACGCGGGGCGGCGCGTCGGTCACGTTGCGAATCTGCGGCGCTCCCTCGTTCAGACCCTGGGCGAGGCCCTTCCGCTTCCCGCGCCCCTAACTGGGCGACTTCGGCCTCTGTGCCTCCTCTTGACCTTGACCTCTGTTCTGAAGCGAGGTCCGAAGAAGTCCGGATCAATCGTAGAAGCCTGCTACCCCAACCCCCGGAGATTAACTACGACCCTCCCTGACCCCCGTCCTCCTCTTCCCCTACTGTCTCCTACTCTACCGACCTACCGTAGTGGCTGACCTACCTGTCCTCAAACTCACTTGAGGCCCTCTACCACTACCTGTCCCTCCGGACCGCACGACGTCAGGTCCCCCAACGTCTCTCAGCCTGTGCGGACTCACTGACTTTACTTGACTTGACTACAGTTTCCGGTGACTCGCCTGGAAACCCGTTCGGGACAACCTCCCGGATTCCAGGGTTGGTCGGAGTCGACTGAGGTCAAGTCAAGTCAGCGAGTCAGCACAGGCTGAGAGACTCTGGGGGACCCGACGTCGTGCGGTCCGGAGGGACACGCAGTGGTAGAGGGCCTCAAGTGGGTTTGAGCACAGGCACCTCAGGGACTGCGGTTCAAGGACGGTTTGTTGAGCCCCCTGGGGACAATTCCAAAGACCGCCGGACCTCCTACGCGGTCCTAAGGCCGCTTAGGCACCCGCGTCGAATGTCCACGCTACCCAAATCCACTTCTAACGGGCCCCTGAGATCCTCCCGAAGACCCCGCCACATGTGTCCGATCTTCACTACCGACTCTTCGACCCCCAGTATCGGAGAATTAGAGACGTCTACTCTTCCATTGACGAGGTCCCCTATTACGTCCCAGGACCCGGCGTTCTATTTCCCGAAGAATTCGTGGGACGCAATGCTTCGTCACTTTTGTGCTTCCGAGAGGGTGGTCCAACCTTTGGCGGATTGTCTGGACGAGTTCAAAGTCGGCGCGGATGAGACGCTTGTCACGGGTCCTGTGAATGGGCCCCCGCTCCCCTGTCTCCGTGCCGTCTCTCGCCACGGAGTCGGACGACCGTCACCCTCGGCAAGGTCCTCCCGAAGGACCTTCTCCGGGACGGGACCCACCTGGACCCTGCCTCCCGTGTCCTCCTCTCCGCACGCCGCCCGTCTCCCCGACTCCGACTGGACGGCCACCGGTGCTCGACCACTGCCACACGACGTCTCGCCCTGCGACGACTCCTGGACCAAAATTGGACTTCTGAGCTCCAACAGCGGTCTCCGTCTTTACCCTCGGGTCCTCTGCCGCCAGGTCTCTCTTCACCTGACTGGCCTCGTCCTCCTCTCCACCAGACGTTTGGAATGTCTGTGAAAGTCGTGGACACTGCACGTCCGTGTCGACACAGAATTGTCGTAATTTCGTGACTCAGGGACGGGAAGTCTTCGAGGACAGACGGACCTTCCTCTGTAAAGTAGTCGAGTCGAGTCAAGTCAGTGAGTCAGCACCTGACGTCGTGCGGTCCGGAGGGACACATAGTGGTCGAGGACCTCAAGTGGGTTTGAGTACAGGTAACTCAACCACTACCTGTAGGTTGGTAGAGTAGGAGACAGCAGGGGAAGAGACGGGCGGAAGTTAGAAAGGGTCGTAGTCCCAGAAAAGGTCACTCGGTTGAGAAACGTAGTCCACCGGTTTTCACCTCAAAGTCGAAGTCGTAGTCAGGAAGGTCACTTATAAGTCTTGACTAAAGGAAATCCTACCTGACCAACCTACGGGAACGTCAGGTTCCCTGAGAGTTCTTAGAAGAGGTTGTGGTGTCAAGTTTTCGTAGGTAAGAAGTCACGAGTCGAAAGAAATACCAGGTTGAGAGTATAGGTATGTACTGGTGACCTTTTTGGTATCGAAACTGATCTGCCTGGAAACAACCGTTTCATTACAGAGACGAACAATTATACCACAGGTCCAACGTCTGTTTTGCACTTGTACTAAAATCCAGGACGTCCCACCCAGGACCACCTTCTCCGTCCTACTCCCTGCCGTGTACACCCGTCAACCCCCGCACCCCGCCCGAAAGGTCTTCCCGACCAAAATCCCAGACAGTAGATACCCCTCCCAGCCCTCTTCCCCGGCCCCCCGTCCTCGGTACTGGCACTCGGGCACTTTCCCCCGGCCCGAGTCTCGAGTCCAAAAGAAGCTACGACAGTACTTCGGGACGTTTCCGCCCCCGCTGTCGTTAAATGCCGTGGAGCCCGCGGGTCCTTTGGACCGAGAACGTCCAGTCGACAGTCACTTGGGTCGTGTCCGGGTCGGGACTCCAGCGTCACCCGAGGGGTCCAGGTCCCCAGCCCGACGCCCGACCACACCCGGCGGGCTCCTTAAGGAGGTCCTCGTCCTTGGGGAACACGTCATCGTCCGGGCCACGTACATGTGTGTGCGTGAGTGTGTGTACGTGCGTGCGAGTGTGTGTGTGTGTACGTGCGTGCGAGTGTGTGTGTGTGTACGTGCGTACGAGTGTGTGTCTGTATTTGTGTGTGTGCGTGAGTGTGTGTACGTGCGTGAGTGTGTGTACGTGCGTGCGAGTGTGTGTGAGTGTGTACGTGCGTACGAGTGTGTGTCTGTATTTGTGTGTGTGCGTGAGTGTGTGTACGTGCGTGTGTGTGCGAGTGTGTGTGTCTGTATGTGTGTGCGTGAGTGTGTGTACGTGTGTGCGAGTGTGTGTCTGTATTTGCGTGAGTGTGTGTACGTACGTACGAGTGAGTGTGTGCGTGAGTGTGTACGTGCGTGAGTGCGTGTAAGTGCGTGCGAGTGTGTGTGTCTCTGTGTGTGTGCGTGAGTGTGTGTGTACGTGCGTGAGTGCGTGTACGTGTGTACGAGTGTGTGTCTGTATGTGTGTGTGTGTGAGTGTGTGTACGTGCGTGCGAGTGTGTCTGTTTGTGTGTGTGAGTGTACGTGTGTGTACGTGTGTGTGTCTGTATTTGTGAGTGTGTGTACGTGAGTGTGTGTACGTGCGTACGAGTGTCTGTATTTGTGTGTGCGTGAGTATGTGTACGTGCGTACGAGTGTGTACGTGCGTGCGAGTGTGTGTCTGTATTTGTGTGTGCGTGAGTGTGTGTACGTGCGTGCGAGTGTGTGTGTCTGTATTTGTGTGTGTGCGTGCGTGAGTGCGTGTACGTGCGTACGAGTGTGTGTGTCTGTATTTACGTGAGTGTGTGTACGTGCGTACGAGTGTGTGTTTGTGAGTGTGTGTGCGTGAGTGTGTGTACGTGCGTGAGTGCGTGTACGTGCGTGCGAGTGTGTGTGTGTCTCTGTATTTGTGTGTACGTGAGTGTGTGTGTACGTGCGTGAGTGCGTGTACGTACGTGCGAGTGTGTGTGTCTGTATTTGTGTGTGTGCGTGAGTGTGTGTGTACGTGCGTGAGTGCGTGCACGTGCGTGCGAGTGTGTGTCTGTATTTGTGTGTACGTGAGTGTGTGTGTACGTGCGAGTGCGTGTACGTACGTGCGAGTGCGTGTACGTACGTGCGAGTGTGTCTCTGTATGTGTGTGCGTGAGTGTACTTGTGTGTGCGTGCGTGTGTGTACGTGCGTGCGTGTGTGCGTGTGTGACTGTATGTGCACGCGTATGTGCGTGCGTGAGTGTGTGTATACGTGTGAGTGCGTGTACGTGCGTACGAGTGTGTCTGTATTTACGTGAGTGTACTTGTGTGCGTGTCTGTGCGTGTGTGTATGTACATACGTCTGTGTACGTGCGTGAGTGTGTGTGTGTGACTGTATGTGCACGCGTGTGTGCGTGTGTGAGTGTACCCCTAAAATATCCTGTTTCACCCGTACTCGTACAAGTGTCTGTCTTCCTCGGGCTCTCCCCGGAGACACCCGTGCGCGCCCCCTGGACCGTCCCTCGGACTGGTCAGTCCCTCGTCTTCCGGGGACCGATGGGGGTCCTCTTCGGACACCAGTCGGCCCGGCCGGTGGGTCCGTCGAGACCTTCCCCCTCGGGGGAGTCCTTCGGGTCCCCGTGGGGGCGGGACTCGGGTGTCTCCGGACAACAGTCCTCTATACCCACCGGCCCCCGGGAAGTGCAGACCCTAGGGGTTTACTTTCTGCGGTGTGGCGTCACCTCGGACTCTTACGACCCCTGGACGCCCGCCTGGGGGTCCCCGCACCCGGGGCAGACCGGGACACACCCGTTCTTCTGATGTGAGGGTCCGTCCTTTCCTCCCCTCGGAACGACCCACGGCCCCGACTCCTGTACGGAGTAGAAGGACGAGTGTGACGGTCTCAGGCCAAAAGGGTGTTGCTTTTGCTAAGTAAAGACAGCAAAAAATTCGGCAGGCACAACTCTATTCTTCCTTTGGAGTCTCCGTACTCTCCTCTCTCACACCCGGACTAGGCCCTCCAGTCCTGTCCTACGTGTGGGTGGGGCGGGGGGGCTTGGCCTCCCTGTGAGGACACCCAGACCCCCGCCGCCCCAGTTCACACGGGCCGGGGTGGGAACTGAAGACGGGTGCCGGAACCACGGCGCAGTGGACGAAACTCTTGTCCCAGCCGACGTCCCCCACTCCGAGGGACGGAGGGTCGGCCCACGGAGGACGAACGTCAGGTCTTCGGGGAGCCGACCGTCGGACCGACGAGACCCGGAGTCACAAGGAAAGCTCGGGGTTGACAGACTCAAAGTCTCCCAAATCTTGCGGGGGGTCTGGCCCCCGGAGCCTGGGCGAAGAGTCGAAGCGAGGAACCGACTGCGCCTGGTGTTGGTACCCGTGCCGGTCGCCACGGGGAGGGTCCTCCGGGGGAGACCCGCAGAGAGGACGTGGGGAGACCAACGGTCTTGGGGAAGGTGGGCAAGGGTTCCCCAATGTCGAGGGGGTGGCGGTGCCCATATACAAAAGGGTAGAGACGTTTAGGACATGACTGATTGAACCATAAAGTACGATGACTGTAAAAATATTGTGTTATGTCACTTCAGTGAGTCAGTACAAACTGAGAAACACTGGGGTACCTGACGTCGAGTGGTCCTAGGACACAGGTACCTTAAGACGTCCGTTCTTGTGATCTCACCGAACGGTACTGGAAGAGGTTGTATTATTTTCCGTAAATAATAATAATAATATATATTATAATATATTATTATTAATAATAATATTCTAGTTGTATTATATTAACATCATAAAGTCGAACTAAAATTAAGTATGAAATATTACAATTTTTATTTTGACTTAATTTCTATACACAAAGAAAATTTGTCCTGAAAACAATATAGTGATTGTATCTACCCTTCGACGTCAGTGAGGGGACTCAGTTTACAGGATATCTTTATCTGTGTGACGTGTATATAGACTCCCGAAATGAAGATCGAACTCTGACCACGTCGACAAACAATTTTTCTTCCTAGTCTTTCGTAATTCAACCGAGTCACCATTCCTTGGACGGGTGGTTACATCCTCTACCTGTCTCCTCGAACCGCCCGATATCAGGTACCCCAACGTCTCAGTCTGTGCTGGCTTACTGATTCGTACGAACGTTTTACAACTGTCTACACTTTTACGTTCCGTGGGAGGGGGTCCTTCGGAGGGGTCGGAAGAGCCAAGAGGGTGCGAGCCCTGACTCCGAGCACCTCCTGGACGTCAGGTCACCCCAAGTGACCACACGAACGAGACGAGTCGACGAGTCAGCACAGGCTGAGAAACACTGGGGCACCTGACATCGGGTGGTCCGAGGAGACGGGTACCCCTAAGAGGTCCGTTCTTGTGACCTCACCCGACGGTACGGGAGGAGGTCCCCTAGAAGGGCTGGGTCCTTACCTTGGCCCCAGAGGGCTAACGTCCGCCTAAGAAGTGGTCGACTCGGGGGTCCCTTCGGGGCCCTACGTGACGTGGGAGACTATTCGGCCAACTGGGCGCCAAGACACGTGTTCAAGGACTTTGGGGCTCCCGGCGGCGGAGACGTCTCTCCGGGAAGTCTCCGACGTGTGTCCCTATTCGGTCCGATAAAAGTGGTAAAGGAAGGAGGGTGACTCCGTCCCCAGTGGCAGCCGACGAAGTGTGTCGCGCCGGTCGGTGACACCGAAGTCGGTCCTGTCAAGTCCGGTGTCTTCCCAACGGGACTCCCGTCCGGCCAGTCCATTCACCGGGAGTAGTGGGTCGTGGTGGAGGGTGACACGTCCGGGGAGGACCCCCAACCCCCGGAGACCCAGGTCCGGACCGTCTCTCTCCGCCGGACACCGTTCACGTTGGAGACGGGGAGACCCGTCCCCGCCTCACCCCCCGCCCCCGTCTCCGTGCCCGTCCGTAAGGGAGACTCTATGGTCCACGAACCAACTCAGTTCTCAGTAACCAAATAGTTTGTCTGTAAGGAACCTTCCGACGGTGCCCGGTCGGGACCACCCTCGGGTGGAAACCTTCCCCTCCATCAGAGGTGGTTCAGGACCTCCTCGTCACTCGACCCGTCTCCTGACCCCAAAGATTCTTGGGTCACGTTTGGACCACAGACTGTCGCGACCCGTCGGGACCTCTTCCGTCAGAGAGAGACCCGGAGAAAGGGTTGAGGTTCGGACTCGGAGCTAGATCCCGAAAGGTCTGCCTCGGGCCAGACCCAGGGGAAGAGGTGGGATGGGACGTTGGTTCGTTGGAGTCGGTCGACGAGACGTATGGTCCCTGAGGCTCTTTCAAGTGAGACGACACTTGGTCCTTCTCCCCAAACTTAAGTGCCCGGTTCCCCACCAGTCACCACACGTGCGGTAGACGGTCTGGGCCCGAATCCACACGTCCCACGACCCCTCTCCGGGACTGGACCGGACGACAGTGACTCGCCCGCGGACGACGGGGGCCGGGATTCGTGCCCGACCACAGAGACCGTCCCCCGTCCGCCCGGGTGGGGAGGGTCCTTCGCCGACTCAGGTGAGGAGCTGGGGGAGTGGCATCGGTGGAAGTCCCAGGTCGGTGGACTCGTGGGCCCCTCCCGGTCGGCCCGACCCAGGTCCCTCGAAGTGCGGGTCCACGGGTGGTGGGTAAGGTGCCTCCTCTTTCGGCTCCGGGCTCTCCTCCACTCGACAGGGGACAGGTCAGCCCGGGGCGACCGGGAGCCCGGCCCCGCCCCCGTCCGGCGGCCCGGGAGTGACGGTGACAGGGGCGTCGGGAGGCCGGGCTACGGGCGCACCCACCGCGACGACAACCAGACCCGCCGGCGGCTCCGGAGGCTCCCGACGGGCCGGCGCACGCGGACGGCGCGCGACCTGTGGTACCCCGACGTCCACCTGACGGCGCCGGCGCCCGAGCTCTGCGAGGGGCGGGACGGCCGGGGGTGCGCGGTCGAGGACGACTGGTTGTTGTCGGACGCCTCGCACGGGGGGCCGCGGAAGCTGGTGGACGGCGTCGACGTCCGGGACCTGGACCTCGTGTTGGGCACCGCGACGCTGACGCTGGAGCAGATGGACGCGGAGACCGACCTCCTGGCGCGCGGGCTCGTCGACCTCGCGGACGCGACGCGGCCGGGGCGGGGGCGGCGCCCGGCGCGCGGGCGGGTCGAGTCGCCGACCCTCGACCCGCGGACGCCGACCTCGGACGCGCTCAGGACCCGGACGGGCCCCGGGACCACCCTGCGCCGCGACCACCAGCACCGGCGCGACCCGGACCGAGAGGACCCCTCGGACGACACGTGGCAGCGCCACGGGGCCCGGCCAGCGGTCATCGAGTCTTCTTTGGGCGGCGGGTCGGTCGGGAATACGTCCGAGCCTCCACGAAGGGAGGATCGCAGGGTCTTTGGGCGTAGGGACACAAATCTGTGACTAGGCCCGAAGGGATAAGGGGCTCAAGGGTCATTTTACCGACCCAGGTGGAGGTGGAGGGCGGGAGGTTGATGGGGGTTGGGGTAGAGACCTGTTGGGTCCCGGGAAAGGGGCCAGGGCCGGGCCAAGAGTACGGGAGGACCGACGACCGTGGGTACGGGGTGTGACCAGTGCACTGACGGGTGTCGGACCCTACCTACGAACTTCGTGCACAGGGGGCAGACTCCTTTGGTCCCGAGACCGTCTCCTACGCAGCAGGTTCCAGTGTTTGGTCGGGTCCCAGACTCACCTCCGGCCACCCCGTGGGTCACAGACAGAGTCTTCCCCTGGGTCCCGTCCGTCCCCGTCGCACACCCGAGCCTCGGGGCGACCCCCTGAGACCCACGCACCGACGACCCCGGTAGAGGTTCGCAGTTCGTTCTCTTGGTCAGACCCGCGCCTCTCGTGCATCTCTTTACAAATGACCAAATCCCTACACATGTGAGACCGAGCCGATTCAGAGGTATTTCCGTTGAACAAGGGTACAAAATTTTTTATCTAAACGATATTTCTAAGCATATAAGTATTTATCCGTTACTCTTAAAGGTTTGCGTTGTCGTAGGACCGGAGTCCGAGAGGGGT
This sequence comes from Capra ibex, assembly GCA_006410555.1. Taxonomy (NCBI): domain Eukaryota; kingdom Metazoa; phylum Chordata; class Mammalia; order Artiodactyla; family Bovidae; genus Capra; species Capra ibex. Next base: position 52,586,657 of record SJYO01050590.1, read on the forward strand.
GGGGCCCGTCCGAGCCCCCAGGGACTCCGGGGTCGGGGCGGCGGGAAGGGCCGCTTCATTGACTCAAGTTATACTTAATCCTCGAAGGAGGTCGAGGCTCGGTCGACCCCGGACACAGGAGCCCCAGTTAGGGCGGGACGAAGACCCTGTCCCTGGGTGGCGAGACCGAACCCCCAGGGACCGGGCGGACGGGAGGAGGACACTTTATATTTGGGGTGACAGGGGACCAGGAGGAACTCGGGTCTGGCGACTGGTGGAGGAGGCGCCCCCACCGACCGTCGACCCTGTGAACGGCCGGGAGACCGGGTGAAGGAGAGGACGTCGGGGTCCCCAGCCCTGGGGTGGACGAGGACTAGAACCCATTAAATATTTGTTTCCTTCTCTAACGTATCAACCCTTCTCCGCCCGACACAGCAGAGTGTAGGCAGGGGTAATTGAGAGTGGCTCAGGTCCCGGCAGACTAACTCCGGGTCCCGGGTTTCCACCACTCCCAGGGCGGACCGCCCGTGGGGGTCCGGCGCGGGTCTCGTGACCGCACCCGCAAACTCTGACTCCTGGGCCTTGGAGCGTCCTCCACCAAGAGTGGCACCNGCCTTGGAGCGTCCTCCACCAAGAGCGGCACCCGACACTTACTGTGCCTGAACTCCCCTCCCACCCCCTCGCCCCTCCCGTCCCCGACGAGGGCCCCGTCTCGGCACACCCCTACCTGTGGCACTCCCACCTGGTGTAGAGACGTGACCCGTGGTCCACAGCCCACCCCCTCCCTGGAAAGTGTCGGGGGGACTGTAGTCGCCCCCCACAGGTGGACGTCGTACCTTCGAGTCCGGATTCTCGAGTCCCTCAGGTCCCCTCCCCCACCCCGGTGAGACCCGCCTCCCCCGTCGTCCCTGTACCGTCACCCCGCCCCTCTCTTTCGCCCCTCGGGTTCCACTGGGGCTCAAGGGCCGACGTCGCCTGTGCCGGGCGTCACCGTCTCCTCGGGGGCCTCGGCCTCTCGACAGGGGGACCTGTCAGGGACGTCGGGCCCGGGGGAAGGAGGGACTCCGGACACTCCGTCGGGACCCGGGCCCGAGTCATGGACACGAGGGACCTTGACCCCACGGGGCGGACGGGGGCCTCGTCTCGTCGGAGGGAGACGTCCCGTCTGGACCCGGCCCTGGCTTGTGGACCCAGACGGGCTTGGAACCCGGACTCGTCTCCCCAGGACCCCAACCTCCTGGAGACGGGAACCGGGCTCCCCGGGAAGACTCTGGAGTCACGTCCACGAAAGACGACACGTCCGGCTCCCCGGTCCGGGGGAGGGTAGTCGTCCTGTCTTCTCCCTTCGCCCGTCGGAAGAGCGAAGGTCAAGGGTCGGGTGGCCCGGCTGTCACCCGACTGGGGGATCCCGTCTGGGGACGGGTCGTCGAGGGCCGGCCTGGCCCGGTCATAGGAAAGGAGGCCCTGGTCTCGGCCGTCGGACCGACGTCTCTCCTGTGCGAACCGTCCACCCTCTCCCCTCCCCGACTTACCCCTCCCTGACCCCCAGTGGTCCCCTCTGGTGAGCGGGGGGTCGGGTCCCCTGTCACGAGGAAGGTTCCCGGGGTCCCTGGTCCCAGGGACGACAACGAGACTGGAGTCGGGGTCGACTTCCGGTGTTCCCTCCACCCGGGTCTGGGACCTGCCGGTCCGGACGCGGGAAACAGATTCGATGTGACCGTCCCGGCCCCCCGTGACCACGAGACTGGCACCGTCGTTCGTAGAGACGTGCCTCCCACTCTGCCCCACCGGAGGTGATCAGGGACTTTGTATGTCGGGGGGTAGAGTGCAGGCGAGGGGGGTCGGACGACTCTTGGTCCCGATTTACTCAGTGACGAAACCGTTGGACTCACCTCTTCGAGACCGGGCGTCTGGTCCCGGCTCAAGACGCCCACTGCCGGGGACGACCCGGGCCCCGTTTACCCTCTCCGTCCCGGACGACTCCTCTTCGGTCGGTCCCGACCTACTCCCGACCGTCACTACCTTCCTTCCCCCGGCCACCGACGTGTCCTCCGGGACCCCCCTGGGCCCCGGGGTTGTCCCGTGGACCTTTCGGTGTCGGGCGTCGTCGGAGCCCCCACTCTGCCCGGTTTGGTCCTTTACGTCCCGACCCCCCTACGAGGGTCCGCGGGGGTCCCGGTGTCGGGGTCGAGTCCGGTGGTCCAGGGAGGACGGCGAAGGCAGCACCTCCGGCCACGACGGCAACGCCTACCACCGTGCCGGAGGCCTGCCACTGGGCCGAAGGGGACGCCCGCGGGGCAGTCGTCGGCGTCGGGGTCCAGAGGCGCTGCAGGAACGACAGGTCGACCTACACCAGCCGCGGGAAGAGCGACTCGGCGCCCGGCGGCACGGCGTGCTGGTCGAGCCACCGGTGGGAGTGCTTCCGGAGGAGGTGCAACGAGCTCAGGAACCGGCTGCAGAGCTACCGTGTGTCCTACAGTATCACGAGGCGGTCCGGGACGCGGAGCCGGTCACCGTGGAGGGCGTCGAGGGGTTCCAGGCTGAACAAGGGACGCCCGTTCGCCCCCGTCACCACTCCGTCCACTCAGACCCTGGGACAGAGCTAAAATTAAGGGAGTGGGGCAGGAACCCCGAAGGGACTGCCGAGTCTGCCACTGCTCATACGGACGTTACACTCTGGGCCCAAACTAAGGACCCGACCCTTCTAGGGAACCTGTTCCCTTTCCCATGGGTGAGGTCATAAGAACGGACCTCTTAGGGTGTCTGTCTCCCCGGACCGCCCGATACCAGGGACCCGAGCGTTTCTTGACCTGTGGTGACTTCACTGATAGTGAAAGTGATGGGGGAGCAGATTAGAGAAGAAAGAGACACGGTCCCCGAACATATGAAATGACTTAAAAAAGATGCTTTATCTTCGTCGTCTCGACCCGTTTTTCTTACGCCCAGGAATCTCGACCTCTGTCGACACCCCTCCCTGTGGTCGAAGGTCGACGGACGACACACTGGACCCCACTGAGTGAGACAGAGCCTCCGAGCCGGACGCGTGAGCCCTACGGCGGAAGACGTATCGTCCCTGACTGCCCGTACCCTCGACCAGGGCCCGACCGGGGGGCAGTTGAGACGGCAACAATAAATCAAGCGAGTCAGGCTGAGACGACTGGGGTCCCGACGTCGGCGGTCCGAGGAGACAGGTGCCCTAAGAGGTCCGTTCTTGTGACCTCACCCGACGGTACGGGAGGAGGTCCCCTAGCTAGTTTGGGTCCAGAGGGCGTAACGTCTACCTAACAAATGGCGACTCGGTGGTCCCGCACTTCAATTTCTTTGGACCAGCACGAAAAAAAAAAACCATTTTGGAACAATAATACAAATAATAATTGGGAGAGGACAAAATCTCCCCCTAAAAAATTAGGAGACATTCTAGTACCCACAACTACTAAAACACGAAGACCATTCTTGTCACGTCTGGTGTCGACGAGACTCTCGTACGGAGTCGAAGAGGAGACTCCAGATTCCCCTAAGTAATATAAAATCCATTAGACCAGTCGACGAGAAACCGGGTCAAATACGTTCTGCAAAAAAAGTATGTAGAACCTCTTCCTTTACCGTTCGGTGAGGTCATAAGAACGAACCTTTTAGGGTACCTGTCTCCTCGGAGTCCCCGAGGTCAGGTGCCCCAACGTTCTCAGCCTGTGCTGAACCGCTGATTCCGCTCGCTGACGGAAAGTATTACACCAGTGTCCCTGTTGTTGCTTGTCCGCGGCATTTCTGGACCCCCAGGGATCGTCCGATCACCGATCCCGGGTCCCGAAGGTGACGACCCCGGTCCCAAGTCAAGGTCCAGTCCCTTGGTCTAGGAGGTTCGACGCACCATACCGGTTTTTTGTGTGTGTGTCTGCGGCACTTCTTTTCGGGCCGTTGAGCAGACTATTGACATGTGCCATGTCGTCGGGCACAGGCACCTCCCGCGAATGAACCGAGGACTAAAGTTGTTTGCCTTTTATTTTCGTAGGCACCACGGGTACTGGACTGGCGTCCAGCCGATCGAGTGACACAGTCCTCTCCGGTCATAAAAAGTCTGCACTTTTGTCGTGACAGTAGCGTGCCAAATGTCGGGTACACCGGGACCACCGGGACACGGCGTTGTGCGCCCTTACTGCGCCGACACGACCCCAGACGCGGCCTCCTGGCACGCCCCGTCCCCGTCTCCGGCCTCCGTTGACGCGTGCCCTGAACGTCCGCCTGGACGCCGCCGACGACTGGGCGCGAGCCGCGCGATGAGGGAAGAGCTCGAACACACTTTGCGAGACGCCCCTTTCAAAACAAGATTCAGGACCTACTTTCCCCCCGCAGGTCCGTCCACCCTCCCGGGGGAAGGACGGCCGCCCACTCCTTGTCGGACCGGGTCGCGTGGGTGCGAGGTCGGGTCCGGAGAGACATGTTCGGGCGACTCTCTTAGGTCGGACTCCGGACGCTGTTCCCGGGGTCCCTGTGTGTAGACCCGGTATCGAAGGACTCAGGCCCAGACCTGCAACTGCGTCCTCCTTTTCCGTCTTCCGTCAGTCCCGTGCCGGGCGTCGTCACCAAGAGCCCACCTGAGTGACGCCGTGGACCTCGGACGGCCTTTGAGTGCGAGTGCCGGGCGCCGTGGACCTCGGACGGTCTTTGAGTGCCCGGGTGGGTCGGCAGGGCTAGTCTACGAGCCTCCCACAGGCTGAAGTCTCCCCGGACCTCCACCTGTCTTCGGGTGGGTCGGAAGGGCTAGTCTGCGAGTCCCCCACAGGCTGAAGTCTCCCCGGACCTCCACCTGTCTGCGGGTGGGTCGGGAGGGTTAGTCTGGGAGACCCCCACCCCCCTCCCCAGGCTGAAGTCTCTCCGGACCTCCACCTGTCTACGGGTGGATCTGGAGGGCTAGTCTACGAGCCCCCCACAGGCCGAAGTCTCCCCGGACCTCCACCTGTCTGCGGGTGGGTCTGGAGGGCTAGTCTGCGAGTCCCCTATAGGCTAAAGTCTCTCCGGACCTCCACCTGTCTGCGGGTGGGTCGGGAGGGCTAGTCTACGAGCCCCCCATAGGCTGAAGTCTCTCCGGACCTCCACCTGTCTGCGGGTGGGTCTGGAGGGCTAGTCTACGAGCCCCCCACCCCACCCCCCAGACTGAAGTCTCCCCGGACCTCCACCTGTCTGCGGGTGGCTCTGGCANGTGGGTCTGGAGGGCTAGTCTACGAGCCCCCCACCCCACCCCCCAGGCTGAAGTCTCCCCGGACCTCCACCTGTCTACACACTCTTCCGGGAGACGTCGCCTACCGTCTCGCTCGGAGACTTAGTGTTGGTCGGAGGAAGTGCACGAGTCCCCGACGCACCTGACCCCTCTTTAGTGAAGAGTAAAGACTCGGAGGACTGCGTCCTCCTCGTCCGTCCCAAGACTCTTCTGCGCACCGTATCTCCCGTGGTCGGAGCCGGCACCACGCCGGTGCACCACTGACGGAGGTCCGCGGAGGGGACCAAGGGCGAAACCACGTTGAAACGTCCGCTAATCGTCCTTGGCGTAGAAGATCCAGCGCAAGCCCGGGACCGGGACACGGACGGACCGGTTCGAGGCGGGCGGGAAGCGAATGTCTCGTCGGTCGGTCGGAGTGGCTACTCGTCGACGTGCTACGACCTCGGGCGCATGAACGCGTGCAGGAGCTAGGTCGCGCCGTGGCTGTCCTTCCTCAGGGAGAACCACTACAGCATGCGGTCCTACCGGGGCAACCGCGACGCCATCATCGAGACGCACTACCACGCCTTCGCGAGGACCGGTCGGCACAGGGTCTAGACGTCGACCTCTTTACCCCCGGGGCACTTGGACGCCCAAGTCCCCCGGTCCTCCGGTCCGGGGGTCTGGGTGGCGATTCCGCGACGAAGACGTCCCGCCTGGCGGCCGTCCATGGTCTGTCCTGCCCGGTCCTCCACCTGTCCCGTGTCTCCAGAGGACCGGAGGACCTTCCGTCGAGTCGCCGGACTCGTGCTACCCCACCTGGTTCCTCTCCGTCTCGGGGTGGGGGTGGAGGGCTCAGGGCCCCCCGTTTTCACATCCGAGGCGCGACTCCGTCCTGCACGCGATCCGGGTGCACTGTGGGAGAGACGGGACCTGTGACCGAGCGACGTCCTGGTGCAGGTCGCGGAGGGGGTGACACCCCTCCGGGGGTCGGGACCCCGAGAGACGAACCGGAGTCGCCCGGGCCCCTGCTACGGTTGTGACCCTGTCCCCCGACCCCCTCCGTTACCCGTCTCAGACGAGGACCCCGGAGCCAGTAGTCGACTGAGTCGGACAATTGGGGTTAGGGTTGAGGTTGGCGTTGGGGCTGGGGTTCGCGTTACGGGGAGGACACGTCCGGGAACGACGGGGTCGCGGGGAGCCGCGACGTCCTGTCCCCGGGTGTACCGTTCTAGTAGAGACCGAGGGTCATCCTCGTCACGCGACCATCCTCCCTGGGGTCCCGCCCCCAGAAGGCAGACGTGTCCGGTGTCCGGGCCCCTGGGACTCCTGTGACCGAGACCGGGTCGGGCTCGACGTCCGGTGGGCGAGAGGCGGCGCCCGTGTCCGTGAGGCCCCGGAGAGACAGCCCAAGACTTCCTCACAGGGCCCACCCCTGTCTGGGCCTCCGGAGCGTGTCAGGACACCCGTCCCGGGGATCGGGTCCGTGACACGTGCACTGGTGGAGAAGGACCGGGGTGTTCTGTCGACTGCGGGAGACCCGGCGCTGAGCGGTTTGGTCTGGGAGACAACCTAAGAAGGGTACACGAGACGTCCCACTCCCAGAGGTCCTTCGTCCGGGGCCCGTGGCGAGTCCGTCCCCACTACCTTTTCCGCCCTGGGAGTCGTGGTGCGGTCGGGTCCTGGGTCTACTGGTTCCTGAGGGGAGGTGTGGGGTCTCCCCTCACGTCTAGTGCTTCTGTCTCCGGTTCGTCTGTGCCCTCTTTCGTGGGACCTGTTTTGTCCTCGGGCCGTCTCGCGGAGCGCTAGAGTCTTTGTCAGCAGTCTCAGAAGTAATCTCTTCTGGGTGCTTTGCCATCCTCTTGTAGAAGTAAAAGTCATCTACCTCGTAAACCTTTCCTTTTTTTTGTAGAACTTTCAATCTTTGTATTTACCTTTTACACTTCGTTCCCGACCTTCTGTCTGGACTTGTTGAGGAAGGTTCGTTTCCGTTTTGTTTTTTTGTGTCTCTCTGTCTTTCCTCTCTTTTCCCTAGCACCTTCGGCGGATCTACCAGGTGGTCGTTCTGTCATTCTCCAAACCCCCCTTTTTTGTCATTTAAGTTTTGTTACGAAGTTCTTTTGAGGAGCCTTGACTAACTTTCCCGGGTGGCTCGCCCGTGCTGCCTCCTTCTGCCTGGGTGTCTGAGAACCGACGCCCTTGAGGCACTGTTCTTCCGTCTTCTTTCCCGGAAGTGTGAATGTCCCTTCTTTTTCTTTCCTTTTGCCCGGAGCGCCGAAGCGTGTTCTTGGTGTAGGGTAATCTATGGGTTAGCTTACTGCGGGTCTTAGTGCTTCCCTCTACTGGTGGTCGGGTCTTAAGAGGGGTTAGGGATGCTCAGTTCACGCTACCAAATTGCTTCCGCAAAAGTCTATGTGTCCATAGTCTTTTAATGGACGGTGGGGAAGAGTCCTTCGACGACTTTAGTTGGTCTTACTTCTTTTGCCCCTGGGTCGTTTATCCTGACTTGTGTTCCTTCTCTCCACCACCCGGGGGTCGCGCCCCCCCGAGGGGTCTCGGAGGTCGCGCCCGTCTCAGTGATCGCCGCCTGTGAGGGACTTGCGGGTCGCCTGCCCTTTTGTGTCTCCGCCGGCACGGCCCTGCGGTTGCCGTTCGTCGCGCTGTGGTGGGGGGCTTCCCTCGCTGCGAGCGCCTCGGGTGGGACTCGTGGTCCCTCGGAAGCGGCCCCGAGAGGACCGCTGACCTGACCGGCGTCCTGTCCCCGCTCACAGGCTCGTCCCGTGCCGCCAGGGCGACTCGGGTCCTCCGTCCCTCGTCTCGGGACTCGTCGACTACACTGACCCTACCTCTCGCTTCGTACCCCACCCTCTCGGGTCCTCGGCCACAGCCCCCTCCCCGCAGGGACCCCCAGGGCTGGGCGCCCGGGGCACGTAGCCGACTCTGAGCTTGGTCTGTCGCCGAGGAGGCCCCTACCCTTGTCTGACCTGCACCTCCGACTCGGGACGACCCCCCGGAAACCCGTGTCGGAACCCCTCCTCCGCGGACTCGGGGAGCCTCACTGGCTCCATACTCCGGTTCTGCAGTCCTACGGACACCGATGCACCCCTGGTGCCACTCTTCGACCGGAGGACTGTGGACGGGTTGTTTCGGGTTTCGACTCGAGCGGCAAACCTCCGGTTTAAGGTGGTTCCATTCTCCGATCTCTTTGTGGTAGCCCGAATGTGGACAGACGGGATTCTTTTCTGCTTCCGGTCTGTGTGCAAGTTCCACTAGTCGGTCAGCGACCCAACTGATGTTCCTGGTCTTAGGCACGAGAAGTTTTCTTCTATTGTGTTGGGTCTCAGTTTGTTCCGTATTTGGCCATAAAGATTATGTGTCGTCCTTTTTTCATGATTCGCACTTTTTCATTTATTCATTATCCCTTCTGACCCGAGGGATTTCTCTTCGCTCCAGTCACGTTTTGCTCCGGTTTTACCTGGGTCACGACCTGGCCCTGTGTTTCTTGATTTCGGTGATAAAAGTCACGTCAGGCTCTTAATTTCCCTTTATAGTGAGACTCACCCGTTTGTCCCAAAGTCACTTCTCTACTTTACAAAATGTTTTGTAGACATTTTGGCATAAAATTTTCCCAGTTTTAAGGTCTTCAACTTTCGTGTCATTCACTTCACCTTTTAAGCACACGACTCGCAGTGTCGTCCTACCTCCCTTTCTCTTGGTCACCCGGACTTCTGTAATGGATCTCTGATGAATGAGACTTCTCGTTTCACTCTTTTTTACCTCTTTGTACTTGCCCTGTAACTGACTCTATTTCACTACACGACCTGGGTTCTGTCGGGGGTCATTTGGAGGTTTCTGCCGCAAGAGTTTCTTATGAGGAGGTCGTGAGTCGCGGGTGGACGAGACTCAAGGTCCGTGGCGTCCTCTGTCTGCGTCTAAGGGCACCAGTGCGAATGGTAGAGCACGTCCTCTGTCCACGATTCGTCACTCATTATTCCCACATATTGTATAATCGAATGTATCTTTATCTCTTCCATTTGTCCTCTCAATGATATCTTAGTCATTACTTTATTAGTCACACGATCTGTCACTACTCTCCCTTCCTGCGTCCCCTTCGTCGGTACTTTATGCCGCTCGTTTCCGTAAAACCCATCCTTCGGGAGTCACTCTATCGACAGCTCCGCTCTGGACTTCTTTCAATGGATCGACCCGTCTACGGGCCCTCTGCGCGTAAAGTCCCGCTCTCACGTTTCCGGGGCTCCGTCTCCGTGTTGGCCACACTCGTCGTTCTCGTAGTCACGCAGACCTCGTCTCACTTTTCCCTCCCTTTTTGCCCCGAACTGGCTCTTCGCTCTTCCCCGACCTCACACTCCTCGGGACGGAAGGGACCCTCAGCTCCCCAGTGGTCCCGAAACTTCCGTTAGTCTAAACGAAAAATAGTTCTAGTGAGACTAATGACGTACCTCTCCTCTCGTGCCTATACCCCGCAGGGGCCACCAGGTCTCCAATCCTTAAGGCACGAAAGTGACTGTTGCCAGGCCCAAGCTAGGGACCAGCCCGTCGGTTCCAGGGTGTTCGTCGACACGCCGAGTGTGTGTTTCTCCCTCTCTCTCCTGTCTTTGCCCCCCGGTCGGCCCTCCATTGCCGGCACTAAGCCCGTCGCCACCTCCAGCCCCCTGCACCCGTTGACCCCAAGTGACACTCTTCTGCTGCCTTTCCTTCAATCGCGACTAGATTAGTCGTGGCGGCGTGCGGAGTCGACCCTCCTGGTTTCACACACACGCTCTCTCTGCCCCCGTTCCCGACACGACTCTCGATTTCGGAGCCCAGGGTTTCGTCCTTCAGCTGCCTTCCGCGGACACGCAGCCCCTCCTCCCCGTCGTTGTCTTCGCTCTCCCTCTGCTCGGCCTTCACGAGTCCTCCGGGGACGCACTCTCCGGACACCTGCGTAGTGTGTGGGCACATCGACTGTGGTTAATGTTTGGTCGCTAGTTGGCTGCGTCGGTCGGTGCCCAGTGCCGTAGACCCCGTCGGGTGAGCACTTCAGACCCGTCGCGACCTCCTCCATAAAAACCTTTCATCCAGGAAGGGCGCCACCACTAGAACGGTGGGATCAAGGGGCGCAGTCTCGGCCCCCTCCTCTCGGTCCAGTCCCGCGTCGTCCCGGTCGGTGCGGGAGAGGTCGAACCTGAGAGTCGGAAACCGTAGCCTTTTCCCTGGTACTCCGAGACGGCCCCCTACCGTCTCCGCCGGGCTAGGTAGGGTCCGGGGTCGCGGGAACCGTGAGGCCCTCGGCCCTCGTCGGTCCGGACCTCGCGGGGCGGGAGGTCTGCCGGTACCTGTCGAGGAGGTCGTCCCGCCCGGGGCCCCCCGACACTCTTCCCAGGGCTCAGCCTCGGTGGACTCGTGGTGCGCCGGACTTTGGGCTGCTCTGCACGGCGGACCTACGCACCGCCCCCCTGAACGCTCCCCGCACGACCCCCCGTAGTGTGCCCCGGAGCCCCCGCACCCGTCTCTGGGGGTCGGGGTGCCGAGTCTCCTGTTCCCGCCGAGACCCCCACGTCGTCGGCCGGCCCCCTCCGTAGAGTCGGAGTGCGACTCAGGTCCGGGCCGGAGGACAGACGGACGGAAGGTCGTGTCGGGAGGTGTTCCGGGTCGTGCTTCCGTGAGGGCCCACGTCCCAGGGGAGACGGAACCCTCGAGGACGGGGAAGTGCCCCGAGTGGGCGGTCCGTCTGTGGTCCGAGGGACGTCTGCTACCGGACTGGACGGACCGTGGCCCAGGCGAGGGGTGCGCCGCGGTGGCCCCTCGGTCGCCTTGGGCCGGTTCCAGGACGGCCGGTAGGTGGGGATTCCCGTGGGGACCCGGAGGTGTAGCGGGCACCCGGCACGGGTGGACCGGACAGACAGGGGGTGACCGGGATTTCGAGGTGTCGGAGGTGGACGCAGGTCTAGGGGTGGACTTAGCGAGGACGGGTCTGGGAGCGGTGGGTGGGGGCGCGGGAGAGGAGTCGTTGAGGTGGCGGGCCGGACTGTGTCCGTGCGTCGGGAGGAGGTGCCAGAGATAGGGAGGACGTGCACCCAGAGGACCCCCGTCCGCGGCACAGACGGACCGAGAGACACACACGGGTCGTGGCTCGAGTCGTGGACGTACGTCTTCCACGACCTATTTGTGTCACGCGACCAACCTCCCCGTGGACGGGTGGGCAGCTCGGAGCGGGGGGAGGTCGTCGGGCCACGCCTCGACGCCGGACCTGAGTCGTTTCGAGGGACAGTCCGGTAGACGTAGGAGTGCCTCTCAAAGTGATGAGTCTCACGTCTTGGGCTCGACCGATGGCTCTTTGTGGACGACTCAACTTTGGTGGTGACCCGTGGGGCACGGGTGGGCGGCCCGCAGGAGGTGGACGCGAGTGACCTGCCTACCTGGTCGTGGAGCCCGACGCTCGGTGTGGTTCGGGGTGAGGGGTAGAAGGGTCGGTCCGAGACAGCAGAGGGTCGACTGAGACCCCCGAAGAGACCCAACGCCTATGGGTCACACTTCCGGTCTCCGCAGAGGCTCCGCGTCGCCCAGTCTCACTCCGGCCCAGTCCTGTCTTCTCCCGGGGCCCGCCCCCTCGACGGGTGAGGTCCAGTGGTCCCCGGTCGACCCGCTCAGAGTGTGTCCACCCACCTCTTAAGTACCCTTTCCTGTCGGAGGTCCACTCCCTGGTCGGATAAAAGGGAAGCTTCCCGGTGGAGATTCCTGAGGCCCAAGGGTGACAGGGAGACCCAGGGGTGTGGGCACTACTCTTAATAGTAACAGTTTCAAGGAAGAGGTCCTCTCTGACGTAAGTGGAACTGGAAACCACTTGGGGATGACCTGGAAGACCCAGTGGACCAGTCGCCTCGGGGGGGCTGTGGGCCCGGACCCGGGGTGCGGCTCGCCTGGACGGAAGGGGCGCCAGGAGTCGGGAGACGAGACCTGAGACATTGTCGTGTGTTGTGTCTCCTACGGCTGACGGGGTTTGAACCACGGGAACCCCCGGTCCGTCCCCGGCACTCTACGTCATTCTACTGGCTTTTCCTATGGGACGGATTGCGTGTAAGTTAATTTTTTGCTCAGTCGTTTAGTGGTGACACGTCCGGTTTGCTTTACCCGGAGTGCCGCCCGTTTGCCCGTGTCTCGACACACGCGCCGAGGACAAACGGTCAGACTCGGAGCGACAGTTCCTGCCCGAGACCTCTCCTGCCTGACAGAGTAGGGAGATTGGGCCGTGTCTTGGTCGCGGGCCGGCCCTTCCTTCGGGAGACGCCCGTCCAGGACACCAGTCCGCCCGTCCGGTCCGCGACGGGAGGTCCCTCCGAAGGGTGCTCGACGTCGTCCTTCAGTCAAGGTGAATCCTCCAGTGTCTTTGGATTCTTCCTTTTAGTCGACGCGGCCTCGGGCACGGGTCGTGGCAGGGAGGGCCACCCGTGTGTCTCCGGAGATAGGGTCGTCCGAAGGGGGCACCCTGTTCCACCCGTCCTGCTCCGCCCGCCCTGCTCCGCCAAGGAACGAAGAAGTATCGTCTTCCCCTGGAACCTTTTTAATCAAGAATTCGGTTTTGAGACTTTTGACCAGTCTACCTGGGTTTGGGCTCAGGGGTGCGACGACCGGCACCATAGAGCCCTGTGTCCCCCGGACTCGGCCCCCACCAGACGTCCGGGGAGGGTCGCCGGCGACAGTGAAGATGGAACCAGGGACTCCCTCTTGAACCGGGTCCGAGTTTTTGTCCGGAGTCGGGTCTCCGTCCACGTGCCGGTCCTCGTGCACCGGAGCTCCTTCTACCCCCGGAAGGGTACCGGGTCACCGACCCTGACGTGCTGGAGTGACGTCCGCCGAGCTCAAGGTAGGGACCAGTCCCTTGATCCAGGTGCCCGGTGTGATTCTCAAGTGTGCGGTGTTGATTCAGGACTGTGCCGCTCTATTTAATTTCTTTTTCCTTGGGGAGTCTCTAGCACCAGGTCGGAGGAGTGTTTCCCCGGGTCCCTTGACTGAACCCCTGGCTTTCACTGGACGGGTGGTAGACGGCCTCCGGCGGAGACGTCCGGAGCCCCTACTTGGAACAGGGGGTGTGTGCCGCTGACGGGCGTGTAGGAGCACTTCCGGGTCGGACGACTCTCGGTCCTAAGACGAAAGTCAGCCCGGAGAAGACCCTGGTTTCCGGAGGACCGTCGTGCCCTCCGAGACGAGGTCGCCGAGGACTGGGAGGTCCCAGTAGTTTGGGTGGGGCACTGGGTCGTAGTCCTCTGCGCCTGTGCCAAAGGGGCCCTCTGGTGAAACTCTCCCTGCCTAGGATCTCTGTGTAGATTCGAGGCCAACGACGGAAAACGTGTTCGACACACGTCTCAGTGTGTGGACCGGGCGTCGATGAGTCCGGAGACGGGTCCCGTCGTCTCCGGTCGCTCCGGTCCGTCCCTCCCCTGTTCAGACACTGCGGCTCTACCCGGACCGAGTGACGGGGACTGAGGGTCGCGACCGAGTCGAGACGACGACACGCGAGTTGTACTGTCGTAGAGCGTCCGGCAAGATCTTCCGTCCACGCAGGAAGACAGGTGTGACCGGTATCCGTGGGGAAGAGGGTTGAGTAGACTTAAGTAGTCCTAACCAAATTACTCGCCTTCCGTAGTCCTCCAGCTGCACCGTGGCGACTAGTTTTAGATTCTTTGGCACTTTACGCTCACTGCGCGCAGCTGGACCTCCAATGCGACGAGGGTTTGGAAAGGCACGCACTGACACGCGCTCGCAGAGACCGTCGTCGTGTCCCGCACGTGCGTCGTTACTCCTTGTCCGCAGTTTCCTCCAAGACCAAGTCCGGACGGGCGTTCCGGAATCGGAGGGGCAGACCCTTTACCCCAGAGTGTCCCGTCGTTCCTGGTGCACCTCGTCTCGTGCACTTCGTCTCGTGTACTTGTCTCCACCTTTGGCCCTTCTGCCCCCTGCCTCCCTCCCGACGGCCCGTGGGGTGTCGGGGAGGGCGGGTCTCGGAGGTCTCTATCGGGACGCTGTGGTCGAGACGTTTCCAGCGTGCCCGCCTCCCCTCCTCTCTTCTGGGCCTGCCCGACTTTGGTACGGCTGGAGTCGAGGGTGACGACTACGAGACGACACGCAGACCGGGAAGTCGAGACCCCACTGGCCCCTCGTCCGGTCCGTCGTTTCGGGGGGAAGGACGCAGACGGGTGGTGTGGACGACGGAGCCCTGACCGTCTGAGGACCCTCCGTTCCGGTGAGACGGCACTCCTACCGGGAGTGTCACGGGCCTTGTGTGAAGGAGGTTGGTGGTCGTCCCGGGTCTTGAGAAGAGAATGGGTCACCAGGAAAACGATAACGACTAGTTTTAATCGTTTCAGTCTGATTAAAATAGGATTATCCTTTTTCGTGCACTCGTTCCGGTCTGGTGGCCGCCCTTCCCGACTCCTACGTTTGTAGTTTGTCTTCGGACACGGAACGTTAGGCCGGGGCGGGGAACGTCTCGTCCTGGCGCCGGCCCAAGTTCCAGGACGTCGGACCCGGGGCCCCGGCTCTGACTCGACGTACGGTCTGTCGGGACCGGTGGAGCGGACGTGCCCCTGTCGCTGGGACTACCTCTCGGGCTGTGTCCCCACGTGGGGAGACCCCAGTTGGGTGGACGCGTAGGGGACACTCCACGTCTGGTAAAATGCATTGTCCGGAGACACAACAGGGTCTATTCCACCCTCTCGCCACGGGTCCGACGCAGGCCCTAAATCTTGACCGACTCTAGAGGACCCCCTGCACTCCACCCCCCCGGCCCGGCCAATTCTTTATCAGAATTATTATTAGGGATCCCTCCTTTTACGATTGTCGTCGTTGTCACTTTATTAGGGAATACGAACCTCAAGGAACCAAATAGGTGTTGTCGTGGAAGTCCTATCTGTTTCTCTGTCCAATTGTGACTGACGGAAGAATTTCCCCCTGTCTTTACCTTTTCTCAAAAATTGTCGTACCGGAAAACAGATACTTGGAGACTAGGTGCCCCTACCTAATAGGTTTCTGTATGTTCCCCTTAAACATTGACAAAACTCGCCCAGGCATCAACAGGTCGTTGGGGCTCTCCATCTCACTTGGCAGGACAAAGTACTTCCTCCTTCGGGTCCCGAGGTTCGTCCCTTTCGTTGACCGGTCCCAACTCTTCTCCGGCTTGCCTCGGTCTGCTCTGAGTCTGGAGGTCTGGGGGTCAGGTCCCCAGAGGAGGTCTCTGCGGTGACGACTCTCCGGGCGCCGGGGGCCTTGGGGGAGGTCCAAGTCGGACGTCCGGTCTCGGAGGGGGGTCGTCTCACGAGGTCCTCAGGGCCCGCGCCGGAATACAAGACAATCGTCTGTTGTGGGGCCTTTCAGGAACCCCAAAGTTGAAGTTGGGAGTAAGGACTTTTAGAGTCTTTACGGGTTCAGGTACGTGACAAGGGGTTCACACCACCGGTGTTGACGGAAAAGTGCTCAGTAATTGTACGTCTTAGAGTCCCAGTGGCAATACCCGACTCCTGACTGCCCGTCAGTTCACATTTTCACCTGCGACCTGAATCTCGGCCACTCTAGGACCCAGGTTTCGGACCAAGACGGTGACTGCACACGCACAGGACCAGTGAAGGGAGTAGTAGGACCGGAGTCGAAGGAGGGCAATTTATTTTTAATTCCTGGTCCGTATATGACTCGTGGCAGGTAGACTGTGACTCCGTCCACACCCCTAAGTGTCCCACACCCTGACCTAAGTGTTTGTTCCGTTCCAGTTCAGGACCATTCCCGATACTTGAGTGGGAATTTGAATGGGGGGTTCCCACCTCCCGGAGCCTCCAGTCCTTTCCGGAGAGACTTCTCCGCGGGCCCCGTTGCCGTTGGCTTACGACTTCGTCGACAATGTGCCTCCGGAAGCCCGTCTCACACCCGTCCGCCCCGTCGCCGACGTTTCCCGGACTCCGTCCGTACAACCTTCCTGGCTTTCCCGCTCTCTCCGACCTGTCAAGCGAACTCCGTCCCTCTACTGCACCCGTTCCGTCTGTCTCCGGGTCGGGAGATCCTGTCCTCAACCCTACAGTACGACCAACGTTCTCCCTCACTGATAACTTTATTTCCCCAACTTAAGGTAGACACTACCGGGATTGAAAGATAAAGAACCTTTCGTCTTGAGAAATAAGTTTATTCCTGTTCATCTTGGCTTTGCAGTTTGATCTGCGTTCACGGTCGTGCCGAGATGACCCACCCTTCGCTCAATTCCGCGAGGCTGGGGCGCCGGAGGGGGGAAGTCGGGTGGCGTGGGGTCTGTGACACCGGTCTGTCGGCCTTCTCGCTCCCCACTGGAGGGGGACTCCAAGGAGCTCGTGGTTGCTCTCGGCGGTCGTGTCCGCTCCGCCGGATCTAGTGTGACCTGTGAACGACCTCGGGCCTGTCCGACCCCTCCCAAAATTACATTTGGAGACTACGCCTACTCGGAAGACGTCTTTGTCGCTACTTTGGACCGAGCAGTTCCCGAGGCCAATTTGAGTGTGACGACGTTGGTCTCTCTTTTGTCTACCCACCGACGGTCCCGGGCCCCGCCCCCTCCTGCGACTGTCTTTCCCTGCGGGCCCTTGCAAGGCCCACCTGCCCTCGTTAGCCGGGGACGTGCACGACCACACCCGTGTCCCGATGGGCGTAAACAGATCTAGTGTCTGGACCCGTGGGCTTCACTCTCTCCGAACGACACACAATTGACCTTGAAAACTATTTGAAAAAGCTGAAAAAAAAAAAATTTCAGTGTACCGACCTTCTGTGGGGTTTCTATAGAATACCCACTCCTCTTTCCTGGACGACTCAGGTTCTCGGGTCTTAGGTCCTGAGTCTTCGGACAGGGGCGACGGTTGGGGGCGGAGGGCCTAAGTCCGGTGCCAGAGAAGTCACGACTGCAAGTAGAAAGAGACCGACGTTTTACATTTATTGACGGATAAAAATGTAACGGACAAAAATGTTGTCCGAAAGGACGAGGTGCGTTTGCCTTCGTCGCCAGCCCACGTCCCCTTTCGGGGGCTACGTCGCCTCAGTCTTTGCGAGCCTCTTTTGGAGGAACAGACAACCGCTTTTGGAGGAACAGACAACCGAGGGTCGACACACGGGCCCCTCCGGACCGGGCCCCCTCCACCCCGACCCGTGGCCCCGTGTAGACACGTTGGGGGCCATGTGACGTCCGAGATCTCTCCCAGTGGCGGCACTGGGATTCACCCCGACGGAACAGATTTGGTGAAGGGGTAGGGTCTGGGTCTGGGTGAACGGGGGGGACCTTCTTGTGGGACCTCCACTGGTAGTCCTTTCCCTTGGCAGTTCGAGACGGGACGTAGTGTGTTGGGCGAGTCCATGTGTTACGTCGGGCCCGGGACGGGCCGGACATTGGAGCGGTCCACTTGTCCTTGAGGGACGGGGGAGAGACTGGAGGCGGTCGTGGACCCCGCCACCCCCCCCGCCGCGCGGGACTAGGGAGTGCGGGCAGGGAGTCGACCGGGGAAGGGGCCCGACGACCGCCGCGGAGTCCCGTGTTGGGTAGGGCCTGCGTGAGGTGGGTCGGGTGTCGAGAAGGGAGGTGGACGAGGCATCCCACCAGGACTTATCACTGAGTTTCGACGGACGGTGTGGAACAGGAAAAAAGGACAGAGTTCCTCTGGGTTGTATGTGTTTGAGGTTTCTGATAATTTTTTTTTTTCCCTAGGGACCCCCGTACCTCAAAGACGAAAGGGAAAGTAGATGAGGTTTCCGTGACTCCCGAACATCGACGACAACCGACTGAAGAGGTACCACTCCGACCGCCCTCCGCTGTGGGTCTTTAATAGGGATAAAACGTCTTTGTTTCTCGACTCGAAAGACCGTTTTCCGTTGGCCATCGTCTGGGTCCGTCGGGTCGCTTCGGCCCGTGTGCCATACCCCCGAGTTGGTCTTTTGTGCCTCCATTCCCCCGGTGGGGACGGGTCCCGAGGACCCTCGATCCGGTCTCGGCCACCCTTGCGTTTTGGTGCTTTCTCTCTTTTCCTACAGTCAGGCCGCTGCAAGTCGCTTCGATGGCTCGTTCTTGTTACCAGAGCGTTAGGTGGTGCCTCCCGACTGTGGGTGCAATTCTCTGACTGTCCGCTTAGTGTTTGCGATCAACAGTCTGGCAGCGGTCCTGCGAAGACGTCGATGTAGGGCGCCAAGACCTCTCGGTGGCGGCCTCGGACCCCGAGCGGGGGTGGAAGGCCCCGGCAAAAGTCGAGGGCAGCCCGCCGTCGACCCCCTCCCCTGGGCCCGCCGGGCCGGCTCAGTTGAAGGTGGTGGGCCAGGTGTTTCTGTGACGTCCCTCCGCACCGGTCCGGCCTTTAAGACTGTTTTTTCAAAACCGGGAGGCCAGGGTCTTCGTTGATGAAGGACGAGGGAGGATCAGCACGCCCCAGCTTCCCCCCCTCCCACAGGGAACGCCGGACCCCAGGGGTGGCTCCCGGCTCGACCCCCGGAGCTGGCCCCACCCCGTCCCCGTCCGGCCGGGCTGCGGGGGCCCCGGACGTGGGCTCCGAGGCGTGGCGGCCTGTGGCCTCTGACCTCGTTTCAGGGGCCCCCACCCCAACATCGAGCGCCCCGTCCCGGAAGAGAGGCGTGGGGGGTTTGTGCGCGTGGGGGCGCGGGGCTCCGGGCGCTAGACGCGTGCCTCCGGCCGGGGCTGCGGTTCCGGGTCCGGACGAGCCTGCCCTGCTTCCCGTCCCCGGGTCGGCGGCGCCTCGCCAGTCCGCGAGCGACGCCGGGGGCGGAGGCGTCCCTTCTGGGAGGTCCCGCCCCGGGCTGGGGATCTCGGCACCCCCCGGGCCCGGGCCGGAGGGTGGAACTGGGCGACCGGGACCTAGAGGTCGCAGAAGTACCACTTCAGGTGCGGCTACCACGACGGGACCGCGAGGCTCTTCCGCGGCCAGAACTTCGCGACGTGGTGCGTGCAGAACGGGTGCGAGCGCAGCGGGTGGTCGTGGTCGAACTTGTCCTTCAGCATGACGAGCAGGCCCAGGGGCCCCGGGCCGGGGCGGTACCGCGCCCTTGGGTTTCCGGCCGCGAGGCCTGCGACCCCGCCGGACCCGAGCGCCTTCGGCGCCCGGCGGACCGCTGCACCTTCGCGGCGTTGTGGACCCCTTCCCCGCGGTGGCGGGCGGCCGGCGGGGCGGGGCCGGGCGGGGCGGCCGGTCCGGGGCCCCGGCGCCGAGGCGGGCCCTGCGCGGCCCAGGCCGGGAGTCGCGGCGCGGTCCGGTCAGGCCGGGACGCCGGGCGCGGCCCGGGGCGGGGGACGGCCCGGGGCGGGGGACGCGACGGGAGCCGGGGCGGGCGTCGCTCCGGGTGGGGTTCCGAGCTGGGTTAGTCTTGGGTTGGAGTCCGGGCGGGGCCGGCCCGGGGCGGGGGTCGTGACAGGAGCCGGGGCGGGTCAGGGACTCTCGTCGGGAGTCATCCAGTCGTGGGAGCCGGGGCGGGGATTCAGGCGGGTGTCGCGGGGACATGGGCGGCGCGGGGGTGGCGGATAACTGCGGGTCCCTAGAGGGTGGACCCGGCAGGGTTTGAGTCAGACCTCGCCGAAGCTCTCGTCCCCTCCCAGAGACCCTGAAAACTAAGTCGGGAACCCGGGTCTCACCGGAGGAGATCTTGCCTAGATCGCACCTGTTCGTACCGTCACAGTGAAGCCCCGAGTCTGGTCACCCCGGCTATTACGTAAAGGGACATGACTTCTTCCCTCTCCGGACCCTGTCCGACGTTCCTCCTTTGCTCTTTTCTCCGGTTTTTGATTCGACCGATGTCTCAACTCCCCTCTCGAACACCCCGGCACACGAGTTCCACTGGGGGTCTTTCGACCCTGCACCCCAATCCCTCTGGACAAACCACCCCCGATCAAACCCCCCTAGGTTTCCCGACCCTCTAGGGTCGGGTTTTCCGACTTGTCGTCACCACCTTCCACCTTTCACTTTCACTTCAGCGAGTCAGTACAGGCTTAGAAACGATGGGGTACCTGACATCGGGTGGTCTGAGGAGGCAGGTACCCTAAGAGGTCCGTTCTTATGACCTCACCCAACGACAAAGGAAGAGGTTCTCTCCAAGGGTTGGGCCCCTAACTTGGGCCCAGAGGGCGTGACATCCGTCTACGGAATGTCACCACCTTCGTCGACGGGATTACCCGACCGAGTCAACCCTTAAACCCAGGTCAACTCCCTTGACTGGGTGGACCACTCTGAAAGGACTCGACTCCTCGCTCCCTCCCGACACCCCTCGAGACTCCTTCCGCCGGCCGAGGGGTCCACCCGACCAGGTGGTCCCGAGAAGTCTCTTTGATCTGAGCTAACAGGTATTCCCCGAAGCGACAAGTCAGCGGGCCAACAAAGACTGAGAGACGCTGGGGTACCTGACGTTGTGTAGTCCGGACAGAAGGTGACAGAGGGCCTCGAACGAGTTTGAGTACAGGTAACTCAGCCACTACGGTAGGTGGGTCGAGTAGGAGACAGTAGGGGAAGAAGAGGGCGGAAATTAGAAACGGTCGTAGTCCCAGAAAAGTTTACTCAGTCAAGAAGTGTAGTCCACCGGTTTCATAACCTCGAAGTCGAAGTCGTAGTCACGAAGGTTACTTGTGGGTCCTGACTAAAGGAAATCCTACCTGATCAGCCTACAGAAACGACAGGTGCCCCGAGGATCTAGTTTACCCTGGGTAAGGGGATCGCAGAGGTGTCAGTAGGCCTACCTGTCCTTGACTCTTGTGAGGACGGGAAACGTTCCCCAGAGCATGTCTTGAGGTTTAGGTACCTTCAGATGTAAAACTAATTACGGACAATACCCAGTCCATACGAAGATTCTGAAACCTTATAAATTCACTTGTTCCGTCTCTTTATAGGTATGGGAGGCGTCGTCTGTTCCCTTCTCCCTGCAGGACATCGAATGCCTCTGGTGTCTCTCGTTCAGGTGGTCCTGCGGGCTCTCGGACCTGGTGGAAACGGCCGACTCGTTCATTCTCTTTGACCCGGTCCTCCGTTCCGTCTGGGTACCTCTTCCCCCCTCTCAATGACTCGAGGTGAGGGTACCCTTTGCGGGTTGTCGTGTCCTCTCGCCCAGACCCTCGGGTCGAAACCACGTAGTCCAATCCCGGTATCCTGTGTCGGAGATAGGTCCCGTCTTCGTCTGACTTCCCGGACCCTGTCTTCCGAAGGCGTGTGGCTCGATCGAGACCCTGGCAGTTTCGGGTCCCGGGGTCTTTCGTTGTACACGGAAGTCGAGACTCACCGGAGGGTGTCGTGGTCCACCTCTCCCTTTCCACACAGGTCCTCTGTCCTGTCCGGTTCCAGGACGGTGACCTCCGTCCCCCTCTCCTTCCTTCTTCCGACCCATCGACGCCCACGTGACCTGCACACCAACTGATCGACTTGTCCGGAAAGGACCTCGACCAAACGCCCCCAACCTTACGACTGGACCCATGCCTAAAACGGTCCTTTGGGTCGGTGGTAAACGTAAACACCACACTACCCTGCCAACACTTTGACCCGACAGCACGCCCGACGAACCGGGTCTAAACAATTTCAGTAATTCGACATTCGATCGTCATCCAAAAATGCCAGACAGTGCATATAGAGTCAGCACAACAATTTTTTAATTGACGCAAAGGAGAGAAACCTCCGTCTAAGGAATCACGGCAAAATAGACTTTAACTTAATACGAGGAAACTTGACGTCATTACGTTTTTAGAACTAGAGTGGATTACGGGGCTTAGAATCTATTTATTGTGTATAGGGGGCTTAAAAAGTGTTACACAGTTCTCCCTGAAGCGACCACCAAGTCATCAATTGTTAGGTAGAACGTCACGTCCCCTCCGACCAAGTTACGGACCAGGCCCTTTGTGCGGTGCCTCGTTGATTCAGCCGGACGAGGTTGATGACTCGTCACTTTCCAGAGCGTTGTACCGGTTCCGAGCTACGTCGCTTAGTCAGTCAGTTACTTTTGTGTCAAATTTTTTGTACAGTGCTTAAAGTGCAAGAACCACCGAGTCACCATCTCTTAGACGGACAGGCACGTTCTCTATACCCAAACTAGGGTTCAGACCCTTCTAGGGTGCACCACACCTCGTTGATCGACATACGAGGTGTCCATAAGTCGTGTGCGCGGTGTCGATGTCTCGGACACAAGGGGTTCTGTCTTCGGGGGCGGTGCTCTTCGAGGACGTCGTTGCTTCTGGCCGTCTCGGCTTTTCTTAAGTGAGAAGAATTTTCGCTTGCCACCCAACCGCCCTACTTGGACGTGACACACACGGGACGGTGTGCCCCCGCGGTCCGAGCGGCCGTCTGCCTTCGTAGACGACGCTGGGGCGCAGGAGGGCCAGTCTTGTGGCGGCTCTCTTCTCCGGAAAGAGGGGAAGGAAGGAGGGAAGCAAAAGGTGGAAAAGGACACATGTCAGTGGCGACAATTTTATATGTCGGAGCTTGTTGCAGTAGGCTCACAAGAGAGTACCCGCCTCGGGTCCGACCCCGACTTTTGCACGGGGCCTAGCCTTTATTTCCACCTTTTTGTGGTACTTCTGGGGTGGGGTCCGTACTGCGGCACGAGGACTACGACTTCGAACGGACGACGTTTCGTGTTTTATCCTCGACGTTCTCGCGTCGTTGTGCGACGTCGTCGACGACTGACTCCCCGTGACCCGGGCTCGACCGACTCCCGACCCTCGTCGGGGACCCCCGGCCCCGTCGTAGGCCTGCCCGGGAGGGTGGAGAGACGTCGGGGTGGGACCCCGACACGGGGGTGACCTCCTGGCGGGACCGAAGGAGGGGAGCGTCGAAGAGTACCGGGGTCAGGGGTGTCTCGTCCGGACGGTCTGTCTACGGTCCTACTCGGGGTCTGGGACCCCTGGGGGCGAGTGGAGAGGGGGACGGGGTGAGGGGACGGGACTCTGGGGAGTGTTCCCCTGGCCCCCCGTGTCAAGTAGGAGACCCGACCTTCGGGTCCGAACCACTACGTCTCTTCTCGACCCGTGGGGAGTCCCCCGGAAGGGAGGTGTCCGACGGGATAAACACCCCCTCCCTTGGTCTACCACGCTGGGACCGGGGGGTGACACCTGGACAGACGAGAAACCCCCGGGACTGTGGGGGTCCGTCTGCGACGACAGCCCCGAAGCTACTCTCACTCCCCACGGTCGGGCAGGAGGGCGTCCCGAGACCCTCCTTCGTCACTCTACGACTACGGCCGTCTCTACCCCACGCCGGCAGCCCCCCTTCGTTCCGACTGGGGTCGTGGACGAGTGAAGTCCGACCGGGTCCCACAGTCCGTTCTCTTTTCAAGAGTAGAGGAGGACCGAATATTTGACGGGTTCTTGGTTTCGTGACCGCAGCCCCCCGTCTTACGTCCCCTCCTCCCGTGACCCCCGGGCCGACCCGTCCGCACCCCTCCTCCCCTCTCGCTCGACCTGTGCAGATACAAAACCTTTGACGCCCGTCTCGGTTTCGAACAGACTCGGTGCTCTCTCTAAAGCAGTTGGTCGCAAAGGGCCCTGCCCAAGACGACGGAGACCCGCACTCGAAGGCTCTGGTACCTCTGGTGCGGGCCGGTCCCGGTGTGAGGGACCTGGGAGGTCCGGACCCCCACCCCCCCGGGACGTTTCAGGAGGACCCTGTTTTTTTCGGTCCCGGGTGCCCCGTCCTTTTGCGAACCCCGACCCGGTCAGAGGTGGCCCCTGCGGACACCCAGGAATCGTTCGGCGAAAGGGCAGTCGGGGGCCAAGGGAATACGGGTACGACAGACGTCGACAGGGTCCTCGGTGACGCTCCGGGACCCACAGGCCTCGCCTTCTCCCTTTCGGGAGAGACCCGGTAGACTCGACCCGGGACGGACGGCGGACCGACCTGGGGTCCGGTCCGCCAGAGTCCCGGACGGAGGGGAGACGGACGGGGTACCCCGACGGGTAGCGCCCCACTTGCGTGTCCGTGGTCCAGGTCGGGATCGGAAAGTCTGCCCCTACGCCTCCGGGCCCGGGTCTCCCCGACGAGGTCCGTGGGTCGTAGCGAGGACTCGGGACAGGCCCGGTCCGGACCCAACCTCGACCCAGGGTCCCGGTCCAGACCGGAAAAAGCAGGGGTCCGGGGGTCGGGAGGTCGGAGCTGGGGAGGGTCGAGAGGTGTGTGCGGACGGGTCCCCGAGTCGACTCCCCGGGGGTCCAACCAGGGGTCGGGTCGGGGCAGGGAGGGGAGGAGGAGTGTCGGGACTTCGGGACCCACCAGAGGGGTGCCGACGACGGGTGGACGGGCTGCGGGAGACAGACGACGAGTCTTGAAGACAGTCCGTCCAGGGCCGACTGCTGGCAGGGAGTGAGTCCGACCGTGTCGGACGAAGTTCTCCGGGTGTCCCGAGACGACTGTACGGGTCCTGGGGAGAACTTCCACCCCTGGGGGGTCGGGGTGGACGGGGTTCGACCCCGGGGGCTCCACCCAAGAGGGGTTTCCCTTCCTCTGTGATCCGCCCCGGCCGTCCAGACCTGGTGGGACCCCGTGGGAGCCGTGAGGGTGCCCGGCCTTTGTGCCCGAGGTGGAGTCGCGACAGGGTGCCGGCACCCGTGCCCGGTCCGTCCTGCGGGGCGTGGGAGTCGCGGGCCTGTCCGGCGCCCGCCCGGGTCGGGGGTTGTACCCGGGGTGCCTCGGGAGAGTCCAGGATGGTGCCTGTTCCGGAGTGTCTCTGTCGGGCCTTGGGTTCCGACGGAAAGTATGTTTTTAGAAATTATTTTTATCGAGACACGTCTTGGTGAGGGTCTACTTCGCCGTTTGTACGGGGGGGCGGCCGACCCCCTTCGTTCCGACCGACTCCCGCTCTGCCCGCCGTCCCGTCGGGGCTC
The DNA here is from genome assembly GCA_006410555.1 of Capra ibex. Classification (NCBI taxonomy): domain Eukaryota; kingdom Metazoa; phylum Chordata; class Mammalia; order Artiodactyla; family Bovidae; genus Capra; species Capra ibex. The sequence continues at coordinate 52,611,679 of SJYO01050590.1, forward strand.
CTACCGCCCCGCAGAAGAGTCGCGCGTCCTCCGTAGTGTCTGTGCAGACGTGCGAGTCCCCGCGGGGACCGACCGGCGGGGGTGGTGACTGCTGTGGGCGTCCGGCGCCCTCGTCGGACAGGATGGGTGAGTCCTGTCACGGGCACCCGAGAGCGCAGTCGACGTCCGCCGGCCCCACTGCGTCTCCCCAGGTCGGTCGCCGGGAGCCCCCCGCGTGCCACACTCGTTCCTCCCGTCCCCTCCGACGTCACCCCGGTGGATCGTCGGGTCCTCGGCGGCGCGGAGGAGCGAGACCCGGACGTCCCAGAGCGACCACATGAAGACGTCGTCGAGGTAGAAGAAGGACGCGTGCTCGCGGAGGAGCTAGACACCCGTCGTCTCCGCCCCAACCCCGCCGTATGTGAAACGGGTTGTGGAGAAGGGCCGTGTGCACTCGGTGTCCCTGGGCGGCACGCACCGTCCCGTCCGGTGACGGAGATTCCACCTACCTGAGGCGGAAACGACCTGGGTGTGGGATACGACGCACGTCAGTCGCCACGGGGACCTCAGTCTCGACGGGCGCCCCTGTCTTTCCCGGATCTTTGAGCGGACCGCCCGGGTCGTAGGATGGAGGACGACGCTGCCGTGGCCGTGCACCCGCTACTTGAAGACGACGGGCAGGAGGGGAGGAGACAGGCCCGGTGGGAGGAGCAGTCTGACGTTCTCTCTTGTGGTCTCCGACACGTCTCCCCTGCGGCGCTCTCCGGTTCGGACGTCGGCAAACTGCCCTCTCTGTCGGGGCCCCTACGCGAGAGGAGTCTCTGTAGGGGTTCTACGTCGCGATTTGTGTTCCCGGTTGTACTGTCGCACCTGACGCACCGGTAGCCGGGCTCCTTCTCTTCGTCACCGGAGTCACCCGCGGCCCGGGCTCCTGCCCCGACGCTTTCCCCTCGACCCGCTCCAGACGAACACAAAGAGCCCGACACTCAGAGTACTTATATAATAGAACCGGTGGGGTACCTGACTTCGGGAGGTCCGAGGAGACAGGTACCCTAAGAGGTCCGGTCTTATGACCTCACCCAACGGTAAAGGAAGAGATCTCTAGAAGGACTGAGTCCCTAGGTTGAACATCCGTCCAAGAAATGGTACACTCAGTCGTCTTTTCGGGGCTCATATAATGAAAATTTTGATTTGAACATTTTTGCCTGGTGCACGTGTCTTCGTAGTGAGTCTTCGACGGACACGCAGTCGTCGCGAGTGAGTGCAGATTCCTTGCCGGGACCCCCAGGCTCCCCTCCTCTGGGCACGTCTCGAGCCAGGCGACAGGTGACCAGAGTCCCGGCCTGGGCGGGGCAGACGGGGGTCGGGTGGCGGCCCGCCTGCTTTTGTTCTTTCCGACAGCACCAGGACCCTCGATGGGTCACTGCCGTCCGGGTCGGGACGTGTGCCCGGTGTCGTCCGTCGAGGAGCACCTGCGACTCGACCGCCGTAAGTCCTGCCCCGGAGGCCCGGACCCCCTTCCTGCGTGCCCCGGAGAGAGTCGAGGAATTGTCGACGGAACTCAGACACCGCCAAGGTTGTGTGTGCTGACAGATTTCGGAAGCGTCGGAGAGGTACCGAGAACACTACTCCCTTCTGGGCAGGGGGCCCCCGGTCCCGGGGACGACCAGGGCCGAGTGGAGGGCGTCGGAGACGAGTGTAGTCCCCGGGGCGAGACCCGAGGCCGACGACCGGCCAGGAGACCGGGCTGCCAGGGGGCCGGCAGGCGCACACGACGGGACGGCGGGGACACTCGGTCACTGCGGAGGGGCTGGAGACTCGAGTCGACTTCCCGACGGAGGGGTCCTTCACAAACGTCGGGGCGGACGGGTGGGACGATGGGTCCCGAGGATAGTGTGCACGGCAAAAGGACGCCCCAGACGACTGACCCGACGGGGAACCTAGGACTCGATGGCTGCCTCGCACACCGGCTCTACAGGGAACTCACCCGGAGTGAGTGAGTAATCACCGGCGGTTCCTTTGTTTGTGGGGAACTTTTTCACTTGTCCAACGAACGTGGGTCTCCTTTACAAACGTCCCGTTCGACGGTAGGACGAAGTTTGTGGACGGACTCCCGTGCGGGGCGTCCGGACGGCCTAGGACACGCTACCGCTGGGTCAGTGGTTCGACTCGGACGCACGAACGGTGACGACGCCCCGTGTGGTGCGCTACAGAGTGCCCCGGACTGGGCGGCAGGGCCGGACCGACTGAGGGGAGGGGACCGAGTCAGTGTTTACGTGAGGTAGGGCCCGGACGGCCTACCCCCTCGACCCTCGTCTCCCGAGACCGACGCCCTGGTGTCCCGGTGGGGTGGACCCTGGGGGTTCCCTCGGAGACAAGACCAAAGGGTGCCATTCCTCCCGCACCCACCAATCCCGGGTGTCTTCGCGATGACCGAGGCGGTGACTTCGAGTTTGTTACTCCAGTCCCCGAAGTTTGGACGGATGTTTAGGTCCGGGGCGTCCAGGCCTCCCGGATCGAGACTCATTCAGTGGGGCTGTATCTCGTGTCCAGGGGTCCACGGGAGTCGCAGGAGTGACACTGGGGCTCCGCTGGGAGCGGGGGGCAGGTCCCCGTCTGGTCCGGACCTCGGACGGGTCCGGGCCCACTGGAGGGGCTCGGCGCCCGGCGCCCGGCTCCCGGCGGGATGGAGGAGGAGTCGGTGCCGCATCTACAAGCGGAGGAGGAGGAGGAGGGGGAGGCGGAGGAGCGGAGAGCGGTCCGCCCGGAGAGCGAGACGAAAGGTGAAGAGGCGATCGAGCCGAGACAGACGTCTGCTCCCTGTCGTCCGCAGTCCGCGAGACCGGAGGCTCTTTCGCTGCACGGTGCGCCCCGTTTCCACTGGCTCCGGACGGGAGACGCTTCCCACTGGGAGGAGACCGGGGGTGCCCACCCGTAGTCGGCCCTCCCGTCCCCAGGGTGCCGTCGAGACCCCGCCGACCGCCCCCTGTGCGGATCTAGGAGGGGCCGAGTTGTGGGGCTCCAAGGCGTTTCTTGGTTTTGGTCCTGATCGTGCACTGGGTCTTTAAGGTAAGGACCCGAGTTGTGCTTTATTTGTCTCTATGTCAGTCTTTTCTGTGTCGTCGGGTTGTAAGTCTCGTCGTGGTACATGTTGTCGGCTCCGCACCTGCGTCGGCTTCGCGGTAGCTGTGCACTTACTTCTCTGTGTGCCACCTGAGGCTGCGTTTTGTCTCCCGGGACGCGGTGGACGTCGCTGTGCCCGCCTGGGTCTCCAATAGGGCGGTTCGCCTCCCTCGGTCTGTGTCTGTCTGTGAGTTCCGCAGCGAGTGAGCACCTTGGATGTCTTGTGTCGCCTGTACGACTCGTTGTGTCCCGGACGTCTTTTGTAAGGAGCTCATTGAACGATTGCCTTGTCTGGGAGTCTTTGACACTTAGTGCAATGACGCGTGGACATGCATTGTGACACGTAGTTGATTCGAAGTGAAAAAGTGTTTCAGGATTGTCTTTTATCTAAGGAATCTTTTTCTTTCTCTTTTGGAGGAAAAAGTTTCCACTCTTTTCTTTGGTCTACGGTGGTCAGCACTTCACTTTTCGGGCTCCTGGATGCAAAGAAAAGTATGAGGACAAGGTTCCCGTGTTACTGTGGTAGCAGAAGTAGCTCCATTGGCATCATAAGTTTCAGCTAGCGGAAGTACTCGAGCCGAGCACAGAAAGAACCTCCTCCTTCACGACTTTCTTTCTTAAGAAGTCGAGTCGGCCCAAGGGGCAGTGTCGGTGTGAGCGTGGACGAGGGGTATGTTCCGATGTGTCCGGGCGTCGTGCACACAAGGACTTTTACCGGAGTTTGTCCGCGGAGCGGTGTGATCACTACCCCGACGTGTCCTGTGACGGGAAAAATTTTGGTCGCGACTACAAAGTCTGAGTCGGGCAAATCTTCCTTAGATGGCATTAAATTTTTCGTTTTTGTCTTCGACCGTTTCGAAATACCTGCCTCTACTCACAGTGCCGTGACAACTATGTTGTCATTTAGAACCTGGTGGGGGGGGGTCCTGACACTTGACGGACCGCCCCCCTTCCACAGGACACTGGGGGGCTGGCGCCGAAGTACTCCACGAAAGTGTCCTTTACGGTTTTATCGATTACTTTTTTGTATTCTTGAGTCGATTCTGTTTTATTGGATGTTCGTTTTTTCTATATGTTCTTTAAGGACTTCTTTTATGTAAGTCTGATTCATAATAACAAGTCCTATACATCATTAAGACCTTTTAGTTTTCCCTTTAGTTTCAGGTCGACTGACGAGTTTCTTGTTTTCGACTAATTGACTTCCTCTTCTTTGGAGATTCACACTTGTAAAGTCACTACCTATCCTTGACTTAAGTTGACAGTTAAGTGATCATTAGTCCTTTTGTTTTTTATCTTTATTGTATGACAAAGTTCACGGTCGTTGTTACAATATCAAAGCTTCTGTGCCTTCATCGATTCAGATGTGCCCTCCCCACCAATGTCGGTCGTGCCCAGTGGGCGCTGAGACCAGGAAACGCAGTGGTCCGAAACATTCCTCTTGACCCCCCCCTGTGCCTGCCGGGTGTGTGCTGCCCGTGTCCGTGCCCCTTCGGGGGAAGGTAGTCGGGTGTGTCCATGGTCGTTGGGACGGGTCGGGACCCGTTGCTCCCGACGCGGGTCCTGCCCGAGCCTCGTGACTCACGCAGGGCCTACGTCCTCCCTCGACCCTAGGCTGGACGTACCCGTCGCGAACGGGACCCCCCCCTCGACCCTAGACTGGACGTGCCCGTCTCGAACGGGACCCGGGCACGAACTTGGAAAACCCCCCACTCCCCACTACCACCATTTGAGCGACTCCCCTGTTTGAGATTCACCTATTACCTGTCGGACGGTGGGGTTTCCTCGGCTCTGTCTCTCTTCACGAGCGTCCTACCTTCGGCTTTGCCGTCGTCCTCGTTCCCGAGACCCTGGTCGGTAAGGACTCCTGTTTGCGCAGTCAGGGTCCTCGGTCTTTGCCCGAAGAGACGGAGTTCCCTCGACCCGACCTCAGTGGACAGTGATTCGCCTGCGCTGAGTCGACGACTCTATGTGTCCCTCCTCGTACCCCTCCGGACCGTCCCTCGTGAGGTCTCTCCTTCCCACTACCCCGCAGGGCTCGTCTCGTCGTCCTGCCCCCATCTCCCCGACACGGTGGCAGATGTAAGACGCGGACTTCTGATTGCACCCGTGAAAGAGGAATTTTTTCTTCTTTTAGCTACGGACCTTGTGCATTCTTGTACTCTCATTTAAATTTCGGTTTCATTCACGTTTTTGTCTTTTTGTCCTGGTGGAGTGAAATCCCCGGAATTTTGGTCTTTCCCGTGTGTGGGGTTGTACAGTTGGGGGTGGTTGACATTCTACACTCTTGTCCCCACAAGAAGGACTAAAAGACATAAGACGCACAGACATTATTCCAAAGTAACGGAAGTATCATCTACCCCACTATGAACTTAAGGCTTAGCAGAATTCGTCACAGCTACTGTGTGCATTTCGGTCGGACGTGTACGTCCCCTGAGTTCGTCGTCGTCCCGAACCCCCGAGGTCCGATAGTGACTGCGTCGGGTCCAAATCAAGGGTCATTCCCTCGACTCTAGGGTGTCCTCCGGTTTTTTCTCTTGTTCGTCCCAAAGTACTTCCATCTTAGCCTTCCCAGTCGTCTTGCGGGCGTCACCCTCCCTAGGACCAGAGCGGGAAGAGACGAAAGGTGTGAAAAAGGATACCTTACGAACGTGACGAAAAGTTTTTCAGTTTTTAGTCTGCGTCCGCCGGGTCTGCTCGCCTTAGGACCTCCACGGGTCCCGGTCCCACAGACTGAGCCTGGGAGAGAGGAGGGTAACGTGTCGCCGAAGGCGGGCTCCACAGTAGCCAGGAAGTCAATTCTCGAAAAAGTCGGGTTGTTCATGGACTTTGTACCTGGACCGACGTACCTGAAGCCTCGGTGCCGCTGTCCGTGCGGGTGTGCGGGGTGTGTCGCGGGTACGCGGGGTGTCGTGGGGCGCGGGTCCCGCGGAGGCGCGGGTGTCACGGAGGTGGGGTGTCACGGGTACGCGGGGTGTCGCGGGGCACGGGTGCCGCGGGGGCGCGGGTGTCACGGAGGTGGGGTGTCACGGGTACGCGGGGTGTCGCGGGGCACGGGTGTCGCGGGGGCGCGGGTGTCGCGGAGGTGGGGTGTCGCGGACGCGCGGGTCACGGAGGAACGGGGTTGTCCGCGGTTGCCCTCCGAGGCGGGGTGTCGTGGGACGCGGGTGCCGCGGAGACACAAGTGAGCCTTTACCCACACAGTCCCGGACGTTAGACCACGGGCGTCGAGACCCAAGGGTGAGGACGGGTTCCACACGGGACCCGGACGCGGGAGTTACGGGGCACAAGCTCCCAAGGATAAATTCGGGACCCTTCCTCTCAGGGGACTGCTGTGCCCCGACGGTGCGTCGCCCCGTGCGCCGTAGTGAGTGTCGGTCGTGGCTCTCGGTCGACTGTCGGAGCGGTCGCGGTCGGTGAGTGCGAGAAAGAGTTTGTCGAGAGACTGCGGTCCGTCCAGAAACCGGCGAGGCTTCATGAACATCGGAGCTAAAGGGCCCTGAAGGAAGGGAAGCACCAGGTCGTAAAATCCGGGCTGAAAGAATACCCCTTCCTTTTTCTCTTTTACCTAGACCAGACATTTGGGTGATAAAGGTGCGAACGTCTATACGGACTTCTGTCACTACGATTTTCGTCGTCCATAATTACCTGTGTCTTTGTGTGAAACCTTGAAAAAAGCTAGGAAATTTTTAGTTGGATTTATGGTAATGTAAAACAAGTGTCCCCCTTATATGAGATATCGGCTGTTTACTTCCAAGCACACTCTGTGAATGTGACCGTCTCTTTGACCAATGTTATGTTACAATTCACTTTTTTTTCTTTCGAAATTTTTCAGCGTTTTTAGATTTACTGTCGATCATCTTCTTCTCTTGTTTACTTTGTGGGCCTTCTACCTTGAGGGAGGCAATTTTTGCTACTGTCGTTGTGGACGTCCGGTGTCCACTCAGACCTGCTCCGAGACTTGACGTCCCCTCTCCGGTGCTCCGTACCTTGTGCCACTTTGTCGGTCTACTGACTTGTTTTCCACGAGCGGGGATGTCCACAATGAAAATGTGGGCCCTTTATTCGTAGTTGACGAAAGTGTACTTTGTGGGGGTCTTCCTTTGTCTGTCTTTGTCGTGATGACTGCACCTCGAAAACGTCGGGAAGGTCCTGCCCCTTCCTCTCCGTGATTGCGGCAGTCTGTCCCTCGTTTTGGTCGCAGTGTCTTTATTGCCCCTACGCCTCCGTTGCAAGGGTCGTCCACGGGTTCCGCACCCCTCTATCTGCGGAGCCAGCCCGGTCCGTGACTGGACTCTAAATACCGAGACACAATTCTCCCCGGTCTGATTACGTGTCTTTGTGGCGGGTCCGAAGAATGCATCGGTGTGCCGTCAGGTGACTGGTCTGCGCTGACCAAGTTTCTGGACCCGTTTGCCCCGTCCAGACCCAGTACTTTAGGTGATACGTCCAGTGTTAATGGTTAACAATTTCTCAGTTTTATCTTGTCTTGTCTTTTAAAGTTTCACGTCGTCGCGGGTGGTCCTTGGAAAAGTCGTGTAGAAGTGCACATGACCCGCCGCTGTGTCGCTGACACACACTAAGTGTCTGTATATGTGTCCCAGTGTCAGGACTTTCGGAGTTTCAGTGACACGGAAATTTCCTAGGTCTCCTTTTTTTCAGGTCTCGTTCGTGTCTCACGGACAGAGGTCCCGGGGCGTTCGTGTCTTCGACGTCACCTTTCCGACAGGGTTAAGAGCTCCTCGAGTCTCTGCGTGCGCACCGCGGTTCCGACAGAGGCATTCCCCGGGCCCCTCTGGCTCGCCGAGTGGGACCCACGGTCCGCCCGTGTGTGAGGGTCCGGGCGCGGCCCCTGAAAGACGCGGTGACCGGGACACGAAGGTGCCAAGGGCACGTGTGCGTGGTCCGGGAAAGGTCCGAGGAGAGTAAAGAGTTCCCGGAACAGGTTCCGTCCGGACGCCCCCGACGTCACTCTGTCCTGGGTGGGACGGATCTTTCGGGGGCTCGGCCCGGGACCCGACGACGAATGAATGGGGTATCAGTCCCGGCGGGTCGAGGAACTAGGCCTGGAGGGTCACAGGAAAGAGAGCGTCGTCGAACAATTAAAGTAGTAAGTCCAGTGCTTAGGCCTTAAGTGGATTTGGTCGATTCTTCTCTCTTTACAGAATAGTAAAGGACTTTTCTGGCGGAGTACAGTGTGGGGATTCTCACACTCGTCTGGCGGAGTACAGTGTGGGGATTCTCACAGTTGCGACTGTCTCCACCCGTTGCATTTCTATGAAGTCGAGTGCTCCTTTTGGTAGGTGTGGCTTTATTGCCTTCCCACTGCTAGTACTTGTCTCAAGGTCGCCGGGGTCTTTGTGAGACTTTTTGCTGAAGGAGGGGTAATCGTTGGTCTCTTTACGTTTGACTTCGACAGGACGTCGAGGTAAATGTGGTCGAGACTCTGTAGTGTCGAGTCGCCGCCCCGCGAGTCGCAGGTCCTGTGTCCCTCCGTCGCAGTCGTTCGTCGGACGACCAGGGGCCCTTGTGGAGACTGGTCCTCGGGTGCCCCGCCTAAATTCCCCTGTCGTGTTCTCCGACGACTCCGCGACAGTGACCGCTGGTCCCGCAGGATGGTCTCCGTCCTGCTGCCAGTCCCCAGAGACCACACGACTTCGCTTCGTGGGACACGGATGTCCCTCCCTCTGCCGGAGGAGAGGAGGGGACTTGGCGAAGACGAGGCAACGGTCCACCCGCCTGGTGTGCGCACACGGGGATACAGACCTGAGGAGTAAGACAAGGGACCAGACAGAGACAGACAGAGAGTGGGCCTGGTACGCTAGAACTATGGCAATCGAAGTGTGACTTAGAACTTTAATCTACGATACCCATGAGGTCAAAACTACGATGTCCATGAGTAAAACTACGATACCCATGAGGTCAAAACTGCGATGTCCATGAGGTCAAATCTATGATACCCACGAGGTCAAATCTATGATATCCATGAGGTCAGAACTATGATGCCCATAAGGTCAAAACTACGATGCCCACGAGGTCAAAACTACGATGCCCATGAGGTCAGAATTACGATACCCATGAGGTCAAATCTGTGATACCCATGAGGTCAGAACTACGATACCCATGAGGTCAAAATGATACCCATGAGGTCAAATCTATGATACCCACGAGGTCAAATCTATGATACCCATGAGGTTAGAACTACGATACTCATGAGGTCAAAACTACGATGTCCATGAGGTCAAATCTATGATACCCACGAGATCTACGATACCCATGAGGTCAGAACTATGATTCCCATGAGGTCAGAACTACGATGCCCATGACGTCAGAACTATGATACCCATGAGGTCAAATCTGTGATACCCATGAGGTCAAATCTATGATGCCCATGAGGTCAGAACTACGATACCCATGAGGTCAGAACTACGATACCCATGAGGTCAGAACTACGATACCCATGAGGTCAAATCTATGATACCCACGAGGTCAAATCTATGATGCCCATGAGGTCAGAACTACGATGCCCATGAGGTCAGAACTACGATACCCACGAGGTCAAATCTATGATACCCATGAGGTCAGAACTACGATGCCCACGAGCAAATCTATGATACCCATGAGGTCAGCTATGATGCCCATGAGGTCAAATCTGTGATACCCATGAGGTCAGCTACGATACCCATGAGGTCAAATCTATGATGCCCATGAGGTCAGAACTACGATACCCATGAGGTCAGAACTACGATGCCCACGAGGTCAGAACTATGATACCCATGAGGTCAAATCTGTGATACCCATGAGGTCAGAACTACGATACCCATGAGGTCAGAACTACGATGCCCACGAGGTCAAATCTATGATACCCACGAGGTCAAAACTATGATGCCCACGAGGTCAAAACAAGAAGTTTCAAGAAAACCGACGTCAGTGTACCTTACCGTTTCAACATTTAAAATGTCAAACAGTTGTATTTGACCTTTTGGTGCGACCCCAAGACACTATCTAAGCTCAGAAGGGGAAGTGGTCGTGACCGACGCAGAGGTGAAGTGACCAAGAAATGACGGACCGTAGTGACGAGGGATCAAAAGTGGTGTGTCTGGTACACGCATAGAATGTCCTAAATGTGGATTCATGAAGAACGGAAAACTATGAAGACATTCATTGTGACATTTTCTACGAGATCAAGGTCTGCGAGGACGGTCATGTGTCTTTAGTTTGACTGAAAGAAACACACCTGAAAGTCAGACAGTAGATCGACTTGAGTCAAGAGGTGACACCTTTGGGAAGCACCTAAGGACCCCTAAAGGATGTGTCTTTTAGTTCGGTGGAGCCTTCTCTCGTAAGAAGAAGGGAAGGTCAGAAACCCAGAAAGTAGAGGAAGAGAGCGAAATGACGTGGCCGGTCCTCAAGGTCACGTTCTGACTTGCCTTCCGCACTCTTTCCGTAGAAGTGGAACAAGGACTAGAGCTGGAACGTCGTGAGTAGTACTACAAGCGATGTCCGAAAAACCACCTTCACAAAGTAGTCCCTTTCCTTCGTCAAGGCCAAATGAGGGTCAATCGACTCGAAAATACTTACTTACGATTTGAAACAGTTTGTGAAGACGTAGACGACTCTACTGTGCCAAAAGGAAGAAATTTAACTGTGTCACTTAACTGAAAACTCCGACTTAGTTGGTACGTTAGGAAACGACTCCGGAAGTACCGGTTTAAGGCCTTCCTTACAACAGACCTCAGAAAGGAGAAGAACATTACAGAAAAAGACTAAAGTCCCAGTTCCCGTGTGTGTAGTCTTATACATTCTTTCATTTGGTCCTTCCCAAGGAAGAGGTGAGAAGACCCTCTTCGACATCTCGACCATGAATTTGTAGACTTGACCGGTCCCCTCGGTAGACGCAGACCTGAGAAGAAACGACCTTTCAAAATTTGATACTTAAGTTAAAGAGGTTATTTACTTCGGGGGAGGTCTATCGTACTTTAAGGGTCCCAACCCACCTCCCCCGACCTCCCCACTGTGACGGCTGCCAATCCCTCGTGACGAAGCAATCGTGCGCCGAAAAATCCTCTCCGGGCAGAGTAGATCCAACGACTCACTGCCGGGACTTCGACACAGATTACAGGGGAGTAGGAGACTGCCAATCTCGCGCATCACCGCAAGGGCTAAAGTAAGAACGATATCGGGACTTCGACACACATTACAGGGGAGTAGGAGACTGCCAATCTCTCACATCACTACAAGGGCTAAAGTAAGAACGACAATGATTCGACGCAGAAAAAAAGGATTAGTAGATTGACCTGATCTTCAACTAGCTAAAATGACTTGGGTGAAAACGGGATGGAAGAGACGAACAGAAGACAGACAAAGGAGGGAAGACGAATGGGACCTTAATTAAACGAGAAGGAAAACCAAAGAATCCCCTCTTCGACCCTAGTGACTGAACTATAGAAAGAATAAAATAAAATGAAATTACGATATTTTAAAGTAGATTCGTAACGAAAAAAGTATGGGACTTAACACTGTAATGTAAAAGTAAGTTAATTTTTATCAAAGATTAAAAGAGCTCTAAAAGGAAATCCATATACCCAACAAATCTTCATACAAATTAAAGATTTATAAATCCTTCAACGGTCCATAGAAAGACATTGGCTAAAGATGTAATTGACACAAAATTAGTCACTTAATATGAAACGTTTTAAAATTAATAAAATACAAATGATCGTAAATAAAATGTTAGGTTTTATACGAGACAAAACCACTTATAAGGTAAAGGAGAAGTTTTTCTTTCGTGTGAGAAGAAACACTCCACTCACGAGATATGCACCGTTCATCGAGTTCGACTGACTATGGTGACGAGTCGAGAAACAGGAATGAGGACAAGGTGGTTGGTGACTCTCCCCCGACCGCAGGGGTGCGGATTGACACCTTCACTCTTAGTTCGTGAAATTTCTCTCTCCGACCGAATGGTAAGACTTAAACTCGGTGAAAAAAACTCTAGAGAGGTTACTAGATGTTCTTTTTATTTTCCATTATGTAGCAATACTGAAGACTTATTCAGACTTTTGTATTCTTTATAGATTAATTTTCACGAATCTTTGCACCAAATTCTCAGTACGTCCATTATTTTAAGTCTCGGAACAATAAAGACGACTCTGGTTTGAGCGGGTCTGGCGTGGACGGCAGAGGTGAAGAGCCGAAATCCGTCAAGTCATGTAAGACTCCGTTCCTTCCCAGAAGCGAGGATTCCTTTTCGTTTTGTGTGTGCAGCGGTGCTAGAGTATACTTTAATGTTCGAAGCACGTTGTCAGTGTTGACTAAGGCCGGACTTCGGAGTTTACAGATTGTCAGATTTCTGTAGGCGTCGAAGTCAGGGGTCACCAAAAGTAGTTCGGAATCCGAGTGAGACGTCAGAGAGGCATCCTTTATTGACGTGTCCGTTTTTGTGGGGCACAGCGTGGACCCTACCCCCGGTTATGAGTTACATTTTCGGGTGACGTGAACCGGTACTGACACTCGTTTCGCCCCCAATTAGGCTCAGATTGAAACAGTCGGGAGCCCTAGGCACCAAGGAGACGTTGGTGTCTAAGTTGGTTGGTGTTGAGACATCGAGGTGTCATCAGTGACGACTTGTCATAGACACTTATTCACTTGGGTGTGTCCAGTTTCGACCCGACAAGCCCCAGTCCGTAGTGTCTCTCCACGCTCACGTGGACCGACACGGGTCGGGCACCGTGCAACCGCGATAGAATTCGTCGCTGTCGCCAGCTATAAATCTTGTTTGTATGCATACACGCAGACACACACGTGTCCTCATACACACCCACGTCCCCGTCCACTCTCCTATGAAAATTTTTTGTTTTGCTTTTATGAGTTTCGTGTCGTATATAATGGGGATTAGACCGACTCAGAGGTACTCGTCTCCAGTCGACGACCAGAGTCCAATCTCGACGAAGGGTCTCGTGCGGGGTGAAGGATGATGAGTCGTACTCGGGCCCGACCCTATTGTCTCTCTGGGTTCGTAGGGTAGTGGCTCCTATGTCTAGTAGTGCGTCGGGGGCGCTGTCCCTCGAAGTGGACCCGGAGTCCGCTTGTCTGAGAGTCCTCTGTCCCTTCGCCTCTGCTCTTCTCCTCCCAGACCTCAGACGGGTGTGAGTAGTAGGAAGGATGACCTTTTGAGTGCTCCTTCGAACTTTGGTTGGAAATGAAAGGGGAGAAGGTCGACTCGGACCGCTTTAGAACGATTCCGGCAGGATGGTCCTTCTCTCTTCTGACAATCTGGGACGAGTGTTCAGAGAGTAGTGGGTTCAGGACCCACCCGTCTAGACGAGTACTGCAATCGACGGTGGGGAGTGAGTGTATCAGTGTATGCGTGACGTCAGTTCTTGGGTCTCTGTAGCACCGAAAGGTGCAAGGTTTCTCGTCACAAGTATTTCTGAACACAAGGACTTGTGGGGCATAGGGGAGATGGGTGTACCGTCCATTCCTGACACCCTTTGAGTCGTGGGACGACGCCATAATTTTTGTGCCTATTCTTCCCGACGGCGACAGTGTCGGGGCGGAGGGGAAGTCGCATTCAAGACCCTCGTCGCTCTTTTGTGAAGCCCCCTCTGTTTATGTACCCGTCTATGTGCGTGCGACGAAGTTGTGTCCCTGTCCTTCTCTGCACATGGGTTTCTGGTTTGTCTTTGTCTCGAGGTTCGACCGTCAATTCGTCGTATTTGAGACGTCTGTTTTCCCTGACCTATGAATGTACCGGAAAAGGCGCAAAGCCCGGATTTTCCTTTTCTCTCCCCTTCTTTTTGTAGGTACAAAATTTCTCGACAAAGAAAATGAAAAATCTTTTTCCAAAATAAATTTCATTTCGAAGGAGTCCTGTGTCGGTCTTCGTACTCGTGTCGTTTATTGTTTTTAGTCTTCTGCGGGTCTATGGCGCTGAGCTGAGTCGACGAGAGGGATGGATCTGAGGAGGTGACGCTGGTGCGGGAAGGTAGACCGGTGCTGGGGAAGTCTTGGGTGGACTCGGTAGTAGTAGGGTCTGTTAAGAGGACAGTGGGGAAGAAGGGTCGATCCGACGAGGGGAAACAGACCCACATATAGATGGTCCGTGAAAGGTGGGTCGGAGTGTTGAGAGAAGAGACGGTCACCTTGAACTCCTTCCTTTCTGACCGAAAATGTTCACTCAAAGTACCTTTCTAACAACGTGAATCCCGTTCGGTGAATAGGGACTTTGTGTCGCAGCCCGTCCCTCGTGCAAAAGAGCCAAGGTCATATTCCCCTCGTGCACGACTCACGTCCCGGACTCACAGTGAGAGGAGAGAGGCTGAATCGTAGGGACTCTTTAGGAGAAAGTCCGAGCCGAAGGGGTGGAGATCCGTCCCTACCCTGGAAAATGGAGTGTCTCGGCAGTCCTACCAAGTTAGTCTGTGTATGCACTCCTACAGTCGCCACGTCATTTGTCCACGAGTCTTTCACACTCGAGGTGAATTCAGAAAGACTGAAAGAGAAGGTTCACTGTCTCTTTATTTGATCGATTCACGAACCATCTATTTATTTGTGCTGTAGATGATTCTTTTCTTTGTCTCTCCGAGAGGGTCCTCTTCGACGGAAGAACTTCCGACTCCAACACAGGATGGATGAAGTTTCGGATGTCTCAGAGTCATAGGTTACATTAAACACTTTGCGGTACGACCCGTGATCCTTAGACCGGTGCCAGGAAGGAAAGCCCCCTTCAGTCTCCTTGGAAGGAGGGGTCGTTTTACTCAGTGAACTGCTCCCGTGCATTGGTCCCGGGGTTGAGTCACCTGTAGACACGGACGACAAAGGAGTGGGTCAGCACAGGCTGAGAAGCACTGGGGTACCTGACGTGCGGTCCGAAGGGACAGGAAGTGATAGAGCGTCTCAGCCGCTTCGGTAGGTTGGGAGAGTAGGAGTGAACGGGGGAGAGGAGGACGGGCGTCAGGAGGTCCCGGAGGGACCGCCGAGTCCGCCATTTCTTAGGCGGACGTTACGTCCTCTGGGTCCAAGCAAGGGACTCTACGGGACCTCTTCCCTTATCCATGGGTGAGGTTATAAGAACGGACCTCTTAGGGTACCGCCCGATATCAGGTGTCCCTGTGTTTCCCAACCCGTTCTGACTCTCCGATTGTGAAAGTTACCTGTACTTAAGCCCGTTTGAGTCCCTCTCTCACCTCCTGTCCCCTCGGGCCTCACGACGCCAGGTGCCCACACGTTTCTCAGCTTGTGCTGACTCGTTCGCTTGTTGTTACTTTAGGTCCCGATACCTTTGGGTGTTTTTCCTCACACACACTCCCGGTGTCAAACGGTCTTCGTAGGTTTCGGTCCCGGGGAAGAGGAGACGATCCCTTGCCTCTCTCCTCTGAGGGATGCGAACAGTCTCAAGCCTTTGCTCTCGGACGCCCGACTCCGCCGGGCACGCTTCCTCGTTACCCCCCGCCCCCCGTATAAGAGGGTCCCGACCTCTCGCCTCTTCCGACGAGAGACGCGAGACCAAAGAGTAGTTGGCTGTCTGAAGGTGCTGCGGAAGCTATTGAAGCCGCGGCTCGAGGAGCGTGCCGCGAAGAGAACCACTCTTGCAGTGCCAGTGGTCGCCTGGGCGCGCACGAGGGCAGGGACCTGGGACGGGAGCCCCCCGGCGGGGGCGGGGGAGGCCGGAGTGCGCCGCCCTTCCGGGGCACAGGGCTTGCGCCCGCGGCCTCGGGGGCCCGAGGGGCCGGGGCCGGGCGGCGAGAGGAGGGAGCGAGGGGCGGGGCGAGTGGTACGACGCTCCCTCGCGCGGCGGGAGTCCGGCGCGCCGTGGCCGGGTGCCTGGAGGCGGCGGGGCCGTCGCCGGTTAAGCCTGCCCTTGACTTCCAAGATCGGAAGGGCTTGGTGGCCGAAAGGTCAGCCTTCTTATTGATTCCCTGGCCTTCACTCCTTGGCCTTCGCTTTGAGTTAACTGGACCCCTGCCCTTCCTTCACGTCCGCACGAGGGAAACCGTCGGAAGGGACCCGCAGTCCTGCAGCGTGGCTGCACACGCGTGCTTTTAATCCCCGCGCCGTCTTGACGCGAACGCGTTACCTTGCCTTCGCAGAGGCTGAGCCTGGCGCCACCACCACGACCATAACGAGAGCGCTATTGTTGCCGCTCTAAAGGGCACTATTGAGCGCCGGGGCGGCAGAACCCACTCCGACGACCCCGGCACCGACGAGGTCCTCCAATCGCAGGGACGACGGGGCAGTGCAGGACCCTCGCCGCTGTGCGGAAGCCCTCATAGAGCAGGAGTCGGGAGACTCACCTGCCCCCCGGGAGGGCGCCGGGCGCACGAGCGGTCACCGACCTCCGACGAAGCGGAGCAGTCAAGGGGGGGAGAAGAGTCCGCAAATAAAGCCCAGACACGAAGACTCTAAAGGAGGATCTTAGCGCCCCAGACAGGCTCGACCTGGTTCCGAACTCCAGTGGGAAAATTTTATTTGCATTCCGGGCCCCCTCTTTTCCTGGCAATGACGTCCTCAAGTCAGACACCCATGACCCGTGTAGCGTCCCTAGTCTTCCCGGAATCGGGGCCTGGTCCCTCCGTCTCCGGTGGCGATCCCTGCCCGGACCCCCGAGGAGGGCGTCCCGGGGCCACCGGCGAAGGTCGTGGAGGGGGAGCCGGTCGTACCACGAAACGCCTTCGTTGAAGGTCGCTGTGCCCCGGATTAGAAACGACCCACGAGGCCGACGTCGGCCCTTCGTATCCGGTAGCCCCCTGCGTCGGTCGCAAACACCAAGTCTGTCCTGGCTGCTCACGAACCTTGTGGTCCCCGGGTACGGACTTGGCACTGTTCAAAAGAGAATTTTTCGTCCGACAGGACGGTCAGGCAGCAGGTGGAGGGACTGTCGATCCACACCCGAACGGTCCTTTGGGACCGGATGTCCCTACCTCACCTTCCTTACGCACGGCGAATCCACCCCAGGACCTTTCAGACACACGGAACGGGCTTTTGAAGCGACGCAATCATGACACTCGAAACCCCCCGAGAAAAGGTCCGACTACCGGTGAAAGTTGGTAGAGTCGTCTTCGGTCGTTATGTCTACCCAATAGGTCCTCTCTACATGTCTCTTTGGAGCAGTCTACCTCACTTAAGGCTACTTTGCGTCCTCTGGGGGTTCCAACTTGTAAAGTGTGGTCGTCTTGGTGACGGTCGAACCTACCGTTCCCTGTCCCATGTTTTCTACCGACAATTGGGGGCTTCTAAGATCCCCGTCCTTTGTCCGACTAGGTTCTCACGTCGGCACTTGTCCACGACGGGAGGTACCTCTCCTT
This sequence comes from Capra ibex, assembly GCA_006410555.1. NCBI lineage: Eukaryota > Metazoa > Chordata > Mammalia > Artiodactyla > Bovidae > Capra > Capra ibex. The sequence goes on from SJYO01050590.1 coordinate 52,629,084, forward strand.
GGCTAACGAGGACCCCTCCGTGGAGTTCGGGCTCCTCCACGAGTCCGGGATTGTGGTGTGTGGCGAACGGGACGACCTAAGACATTGACCAACTTTGGTCACTCCGGAAAAGGAAGGTCAGAGGGTAGGACTTCCCGTCACAGGACACAGAAAAGTGACCCCGAATACGGAGGGTCAGTAGAACCCCTCGTTCAGTGTTTCGATGGTTGTCCTCACTGCGGGGTCCGACTTAGTATGGGTGTGGAGTGGGTATGGACTAAATCCTGTCTCTGACTGTGGAGACATCGACTGGTTTGAATTCCCGTCTGAAAATTGAAACTACCCTACTGCGAAAACCAGCACAATCCTACTCTACCACTGTTCCAGGTAGGCTCCGTCTTCGTATGGGAGGGAAGTACATGACAGGACCAGGTTCGGGTTCTGGACCTTCAATTATGTCTGGGAACATTAGACTTACCTAGAGCCTCGTGACACAAGAATCACCCTTTATTTCTATCCTGTCATACTCTGATTTTACTGTGTCGAGAGGACTCTCTCCTAACGTAGAGTCCGTCAGCATCCAAAATTAGCTGAAACCCGAAGAAACAGGGTTGGATCTCCATTGGTCGTCTTATATGGTCTTTGAGGGTACGAGTGCTCCCCTACGATAAGACAATCCAGATTATCTTAATTGTGGGTTCTTTTCTCATCTTTACTCAAGACCATCCTAGGAACCCTTCCCCTCTAACCTCGTAGGGCTTTAAAAAAATTTTTAGACAATGATTATTCTGAAATTAGGTAATATGAACGTCACAAAGACGAAGCTTTAACGTAAATATTAGTTTTCAAATCCTACTCTTGATTAAAACTTAGTTCCAGATTTACGGGTTCTTCTCGACTAAAAGTTTTACGTGAGTCCCAATCTGTTCTCGTGCAACTGACTTCACACTTCGTCACCCGTCGTGGTGAGTTACCCCGTCTCGGCCCGACGACGACTGGGGTCTCCCTGTCCCGGGTAGTCACAGGACGTCGTGGTGGAGGAGGTAGACGGTCGACTGGTCGAGGTGGGTGTGTTGGGCGACGGGGGGCGTCAGACGTCAATCGTCGGTCTGTGAACTCGTAAAACTATGGACCGAGTGGGGCCGGGTAAAGTCCCAACGGTCTGTAACTCTCCACAAGGGGAGTCGTCGTACGTCACACCACCGTGACATCCTTCAAACTTTTGTTCTCCGTGGTGACTAATAAGGTGGAAGTGGTTGCTACACAGACCAGCGGGTTAGTGGTAGTGTCGCTAAGACGTCCTGTCGAAAAGAAGTGAAATGTCTACTCGAGTCTCGCTGACCGACTCGAAGTTCATGCTCGGTTGTTGACTGGGGCTCGTCTCTGAAGTCACACCAGACGACGGATGTACGACGGTGTGTCGAAGTTCGCGTTCGTTCCGAGACGACGATTTTGGTCCTCAAAACCTCTAGGCCCATGTCTCCATGACTCTGTCGGGACCCCCCCTCAACTCTTGACTGAATCGGTCCACAATCTTCAGCGTGTGCGTTGAGAGTGCCGGCCACTGACGGTGGAGACCAGAGACGACATAGACAGGTCCAAGGACAACGGTTTATAAAGTGGGTCTTATAATCGCTTATTCGTTTTCCGGAGTCGAACCTGTTCTCAGTGGAGTAGACGTAAATTTGTCTGGTGTAGTAAACGTCAAAGTGAATGGGTTTGACTTTTATGGTGGACCTCCGCGCTTTTCCGTCCGCGTAGGGTCCGAAGGGACCACCGAGCCGACATCTCAGGTGGAGGGTTAGCTCAAGCTCAGGACTAGACCCTTCTAGGGAGTGCGGAGCCTCGCTGATTCGGGCACGCCGGGTTGATGACTCGGACACGTGATCTCGGGCCCTCGGTTTCGAGGACTTCGAGTGCGGGGGATCTCGGCCACGAAGGCTTGGCTTCGGGGACGTTACTCGTCGGGTGTGGGGTGTCGATACCTCATCCGGAGGCGAAGTGGGTTCGTCTCTTCCGGGTCGTGTCGTGGGGGTTTTTCTTTACGGGTAGGGAGATTATGTAGTCGACCTTTAGAAGAGATCTGGAACTGTGAGTAGGCCGAGATTAGTTAGGAACCCACCTTCCGAGGGATTTCGAGGTCACTAGTTTGTTTCGACGGAGTCTGCACCCTCACGACGTTTTCGGCCCGGAGTACGTGTGTGGGCACACCGGACTGGTCCTTCATATCTACATCAGGGGTAGAGGGTCTGACACTCGCACGAGAGACCACGGAGTCTACCATTTCTTAGACGGACGTTGCGTCCTCTGGACCCGAGGAGAACGAGCTCGTTTACAGCACTGTCCCGTGCTCTCCCGTTCGTCTGACGTCGACGCCTCGACGCCTGTCACCTCCCGAGTCCGCCTCTCGTCGCGTCCCGCGGGACGAGTACGCCCTGCGGTTGGAGGCACTTGACGCCTTCCGGACGGTGTTACAGCGACCTCAATGATGGAGACGCTGGTCTAAGAGAAACGGGTTGTCCCCAGTGCGTCGTCACAAGAGGTCACCTCTGGTCTCACCAGTCCGAGGTCCGGTCCCAAGCACCAAGTATGGCGTTTCATGGAAGGTACCTTTTGAGCCGTTACTTGTGTTTTCGTGGGGCTGGCCGACTTCCCGCACGCGAAACGAGTGACGTCGACGGAGCCAGTGGAGTCCGGGCGGATCCTTCCACAAAGGTGTTCGTGTTCTCGTCTTTGGGTTCACACTTTTGTGCTTCAGACACTACAACTTCTGTGGTGACACTGGGAGTAATGGTAGTGTATGTCGGACGAACCCTCTGTCTTGACTGTGGAGTCGACCGATGGTTTTGGAAATGGCTCTAGTGTTCGTCAGTTCAAGTAACGGTCACCTCCACCTTTACTTGTCTACCCTTCGACAATGCAAGTTACATTAAAGAAAGTTAAGATTCCGTTCATTGTTCCTATTAATTTACATGTACTTGGAAACATTAAGTCTCGTGTTCGAGACCTGACTCAACAAGAGTTTAATATTGGTGTGGTGACCCCGGTACTGGAACAGAGGAATAGGGCCCTCAGTGGGTCGTAGAATGTTTTATGGCGAGTCATGGGAGGGACTCTTTCAGTACGGGTTACGATCGGAGAAATTAAGATTGTCTCTACAAGAAATTGTGGATGAGATAATTTGACAGTAATCTTTACAAAATTTGCCAACGTCGTCAATGTACTCAGGTTACTTATGTTGCACGAGTTTTAGAAAACCTGTTGATCTTAAAGATGGTCCAAAATTTTTACTGTCTCAATTCAAATTGTTCCTGACAGTGCTGGTCATGATTATTTATTACTTCCCTTTGTCTAGGGTTTTGTCCCTTGTCTCTTGTCTACCATGCTCATATACGACGACTGAAGTCTGTCGGGGCTTAAGTTCTAAAACGGAGACAGTGAATTCTCATCTGCCGCAGAGCAGCCTTCGGTCCACGGAGTGGATGACTGGCACAATGACGGAATTTCAGTTCCTGTCGGACAAGGTGCTTATTAAATTGTATATTTTATCAGTTTTATTGAGTTTGTGTTGTCGATGGTTGTAGGGTCTGTTTTAGAAAGTTCCGTGACAGAAGGGATGTTAACGTTGTTTAGACTGATAAAGATAGATTTTTTTAGTTGAGAAGGATTCACCTACTATGAGTAATAAATGGTCTTAGTTTTGGGAGTTCCCGTGACATAGTGAATCATGTTGAACCAAAACACCTTGGTCCCTCGCTGCACCAGTAAAGAGGGTTGACATGTGTTTCTTGTCCTTTACGATTTTAGTAGTCCATTTACTTACTATCTAACGACTGAAAAGTTCCCTTTACGAACAGTAAAGTTACGTTCTCCAGTTCAAGAGACAGTCGTCATTTCGACTACTTTACGTTGTAGTGACAAAGCATTGAACACGATCTTTTGACTTTAGTAGTACTAGAGATTGTGCGAATTGTAGACTCTATGTCGTGAACGAAGTACTTTTATAGTTTCCCTGAAGCGACAGACACGGCCCAATTTCTGGGTTTCGAAGGTCCGGCCTCTGCGTGCCTTCAGTCTAGGGTCTCCACGCTGACTCGGTTTTTCTTTGTTACGTTGGGTTGGTGTGCTCGTTTTGTTTCGACCTTCGAACTCCGAGGTCCCTTTACTCGGCCCCGACCCCAGAGTGGTGCGACGACGAGACCACTCGTGTCGCGACACGCTGGGTGGGTGTGTGTGACTGGTCCACTGTGCGCCGCACGTCGTGTGCGTTCCGCTCCTTTGGTGGGCCGTCCTACTTCTCCGGTTACTCGGTGGAACCCTTCGAGCCCCGTCGTCGGTGCCCCTCCCGGCCCCCGTAAGTCGTCGACGTCCTCTCCTTCCCATGGACTCCAAGGTCCGTCGACGTGTCAGAAGTTGAATTCGAAGATCCTTGAGTAGATATTTCACTCAAGTAATTTACTGAAGATTCCACGTACAGTTGAGATCTAGTGTGGGATCCTCTTTTGTGTTCCTTAGGTTGTAAGGTCTAGGGACACTTCAGGTCCTTTTAAACTTTACCACTTTGACAGTACCACCCTGAAGACTGCCAGGTCGCGAATTCGGAAGCGGAAGGTCACGTCCCCGCGTCCAAGTAGGGACCGGGTCCTCGGTTCTAGGGTGTGTGGAACGCCGGTTTTTTAGTGTTCAGTTGAAGTTATGTCATTGTTTAAGTTACTTCTGAAATTGCTCTCAGGTGTAATTTTTTTTATTTGAAATTGCTTTCGGTAGGTAGGTACCACAATCTTGACAAGTCTTAGTTGCACCTTGCTTTCCGGCAGTAATATTACCTGCTCTTCTGTCTTTGATACAGGAGCGTCTCGACTACCTCACAGACTTCGGACACGAGGGAGGTTGTCGATGCAAAGGAATGCCTTCCGGTCCGACTCAATCGTGTTTTTCTTTTGGGTCTGCCGGTCGAAGGCCCGGAGGCGAGGGGAAATTACGCCGTAAGACGTGGTATATGCAATTACTTTTCAACTTTGTTTTTCTTGAAATCAGTCTGAGGGGAAGGAGGAGGTCGAAATAACCTATCGAATTTTAATGTAAAGATAAAAGATCCTGAAGTCAACGAAAAAGGTAGACTGAAAATTTTTGACTAATGTCGTTTACTTTGTGTCAACAGATTCACTATATCATATGTTTTTATTGTAGAACTAAAGACACTTTTACGTAAAGAGACGTTAAGGACTTATCGAGGTTTAATACGATTGAGACTCGTATCTACAAATGAGACCCAAAATCTAAATCAGAAACTTTTGCACAAGATGTGGTGACGGTAGTGGTAGACAAATGGGTCGTAGTTGCGACACCACTCCGACAGGGACGAGTCCGAAGATAGGGCGCACAAGAGCGTGCCGGTAATTGTGCGCACAAACAGAAAAACAAACAAATGAGGGTGAGTCGACGTACAAGATACATCCCGGACTATGTCTACAATGAGCTACAATAAATTATCGATGACTCCAGTCTGTTAGGTTCCGTCAGTAATACGATTTTAATTTCAATAAATACCTTCGAGTGTCTGTGAAGGTCCTAGCCAAAATGGAGGATGTACCCTTGTATAAGCTCTTTGGGTCTTGCCCGAAGGACCAGACTGAGTTGAGAAGGGTAAGTAGTTAGGGATAAGTGGTCACCGCGCCTTTCCCCCAAGAAATTGTTTCGTAATATGTAATTGTGGAGATGGTTTGATTTGTATTTGAAAAAAAAAAACATCAATTTACGTCTTTCAGCTAAAAAAAAGGTGGGGAAAGGAGGAAAATGTGCCGTTCATTTCGAGTGACCGGACCCTCATCGGAGACAGACGGTTGGAAACCGGTCACTTCTCCTAAGTCTCTTTTATTATGTTGGTAGTTAGTCTTTTCCTCCCCGCTGTTTCCTCTCGCTAATTCGACACCGGAGCTAGCACGTGAGGGCGCGTTCCACGGGACTGAGCGGTGTCGCCATTGTCAACTGAAGTGAGCAGAACGACGTCAACTACCGATGCACTGGTCAAAGCGGTGTGGATTCTCCCCTTTAACTTTGTCGACAGTGTTTTCGCGAGTCTTTGTCCGTGTCACATGGCTTCCTAATCGATGACGTGCTGTTTTGCGTTGCTACTCACCTCGTACGTAGACACGAGAAGTCTGTCACTCAGAGTAATTGGGGATTTGATTCTGGCTCCTCCTCCCTGGGCTGGCGATTCGGTGAGTCGACTCGCCAGGTGTCGTCTAGTGGGTGATGGTGGTTTGTGCCTGGTGTGTCTAGGGGGTGGCGGTGGTGGTTTGTGCCCGATTGTGCCAGACAGAAGTGTGTTCACTCGGGGATCCTAGGGTGTTCATACATGTACAGTTTTGAACAATTTCACGTACGAAATTGTACATGTATATAGTACAGTGTGAGTGTTCGTCTCTGAGGACTAAAGTACTTTTTCTAGACACATACTTAATGTGTTTGGTCTTGTATGCGAAACATGAAAAGATGCTTCAGAGACTTCCACGGTTTGGTAGTGGGGAGTGTGAGAAAGTGCGTGTGTTTGGGGAGCACACCAGCCCCGGTCCAGCCCCGGCGTCGCGGGGCCCAGGAGGGTGGCCGCCGTCGGGTCCGAGGGCGTCGGGGGTCGTCGAGTGGACATCGTGAACTGGAACCACGTCAGGAAGACCTACACGGGCTTGAGCGGCGTCCTCATCGTGAAGACGAGCAGCCGTACCAGCGTCAGCGCTCGGTCCACCGGCCCGAACGGCGTCAACATCGTCGTGACGAGGGCGAGGGCGAACCCGAGGAACGTCAGGAACCGCTACACCGGCGGAGCCGGCGTCAATATCGTCCGAAGCCGTCGTCCCTTTCCAGTCCGTCTGGCACCGTGGAGTACCCACGGCGGTCCGAGGCGCGGCGTGGGGCCCCCCTGGGAGGAGGTGTGCGGGGAGTGAATGGTAGGAGGACTTCCAGCGTCAGGAACCGTTCCACCGGTCTGAGCGGTGTCGCCATCGTCTACAGGCCTTCTCTGCTCCGCCGTTTGACCTTCGGACAAACCCGCCTCTGTCTCGCGCGCCGGGCAGTCGGGTCCGAACTGCGAGTGCCTGTGCCTTCGTGAAGTCTTAAAAAATAAGCTGTTTTTATGGAGATAGGCTCCATTTTGGTGGAGACGGCGCCGAAGAGTAGGGTGCTGGCGCCGGAGGTGGTCACCCCGTGAGGGCCCGGGTCACCGGTCTGGCAGGCGTGAACTTCGTGAGTAACGACGAGTACCGACGTCAGTCTAGAAGTTTTGTAATTTTTGCTGTTGTACTTCGGTGAGTGGTGACGAAGGTCGAAAATAAGGGACAAATCACATAAAGACCTATTAATAAGAAGTCATTGTTTTCGGTTGGTTATATGACAAATCTTTTTGTGAGTCTATTGGTATATGAATCCGTAGTACTAATACTTTATATAATTTTTTACTTAGTTTTTGTGAAGCGTATCAGCAAGGTTAATACGTATTCGCAATTGGGCCAATGATTCCCCTGAAAGTCCCAATCACATTTACTTATAGGTAGTAATCGCTACTTTGAGCTACCACCCGTGACTTTCGGTGCACGACCAATATTCGGACCTCGTCGGGCGCCCAGACGTCGTAACGACGTCGTGTCGCCGTTTGGGGGGCACGTGGTCTCGTCGGTCGTGCCACGGATTACTGCGGCGTCGGGACGGACGGCTGACTCGAGACCTCCCGTCCGCGCGGTCTTCTCCGCGTCAGAATTTCGTCATCTTTTCGTTGTTTCTCTTTGCGGTTTCAGTTCAGGGCCATCGTGACCCCGGTAGAGGGGGAGAGATCAAAGAGGGTAAAGGTTTAAACGAAGACATTAAAATGTAGATTTTGTTCCGATGAACATTAAAGTGTCATCTGAGGAAATAACCCATAACAAAGTTTTATTTTCACTTTGAGGTTTCGTTTAGGTAAAACACGAAGAATGCATTGTTAGATTTTTATTCGCCCCCGATAAGGATCTTTTCTTACCCTTTCTTGTCTCTCCTTGCGACGTCCTGTCTGAGGGTCATTTGCCCGGAAATTTTTCGAGCGACTTTTGTGACACCGGAAATGTAAAGGGGTGAAGGGACATAGATTTGTACAAAACGGGACTTAAGGTCACAGTTTCTTACCACGTGTTTCAAAAAATTGAGCTACCTCGTTTTGGATCACTGAGTTTAATACGAGCTCAAATCAAAGTTTTCAGAGGCGACAGTCTATAGGTTTTCTTGAGTATGGACAGGGTACGCGGACTTTGGTCTCGGCCCTGTTTAGAAGTCTCCTGTGACGGTAGAGCGTGTGAGCGGGACGTGTGAATGGGATTGTCGTCCCCCTGTCGCGCGGGCTCGTCCCGCGGGTAAGGGGTGCGACAGGGTTCCGTGCAAAGGTGAGTCTTCTTTGGTCAGGCACTGCTAATTTTTCCGTAAACCGTTTTAATGTAGACGAAAGGATATACCCACGACCGTAAAATTCAGTTCACCTCCCGACCAAAGGTCTCTTTTGTGACTCTAATTTTTCACTTGTCGTGTATTTTGTTAGTGTCCTTTTCACGAATACCGAGAACCCGGAGGGGAGTTAGGGTGGAGGTAGGACGCAGAAGAGACCAAATGACTCCTGGTTAGACTCATGTCCACCCGACGGGTCCAGCGGGTCACCGTCGCTCGGCCGGACGGCTACGTCGTCTGCTTCCTCTGGGCCCAAGTGCAGGGCCCGACCCTTCTAGGGGCCTCGTCCTTTGTCGTTGGGCGAGGTCGTAAGAACGGAGTTTCAGGGTACCTGTCTCCTCGGACCACCCGAGGAGAGGTGTCCCGGTTTTCGGTCTGTCATGACTCGTCCGTGCGCCTAGGCTTGTGACATCGAGGACCAGGGTTCCTCAGGAAAGGAAAGTGTTCCGTTAGGCCCGTTCGCCTGTCCGAGGTTCTTGAAATATGAAAAAATGAAATTACTCTATAATAGAAAATCTTTTTGCTGCTGGGTTATAAGTTGTGCGTCTTTCGATTTCGCTTACCATCAAGCCCGTTAGAGTGAGAATGTGACGACGAAATTCTTCCGGAGAACGACCGAAGCATTGCCATTTCCCATTCTCTCCACGTAGTGTGCCTTAGTAGTCGACAGATAATTGTCACGCGTAACACTGTAAAATCCCAATGAAAGTCGGATGTTTATTATCAATTTTTTTAAATCGAAGGATGGTTCACTAATCGGGTACACGCCTAAGAAGGAGAAACCGGTTCGGTTAGACTCACTCGACAAGACGTAAAAATGACTCTCTCGAGAATCTATTAATTGTCATTAGGTTGACTGAGGACGACAAAATTCCCCTACGATGGATAGGATCCTGTGTCCAGCGATAGGATCATGCGTAGAATGTATGCTCGTGTAACTCAATGTTCCAGAAGTCTCTCAGGTACGGCAAGGAGTCCTTTTGATCTCCGGCGCTCCCTTCTGCCTCGACGCTTAAGTAGGGCCGAGGTGCTACGGGAGACGAGAACCGACCCTCAGACCGCCGTGACAGACGGAGGCGGAGAGCGTGGACAGTGTTGCAAAAGGTTGGAAGTTCCCGGTTGAGTTTATTTACGGTCGAGATATTTTCTTGGACTGGTGTAGTGGTCGGACCTTGAAAGGAAAAAGGATGGTTCTGAGTCCCGTGACCCGGACGAGATGGTAAGACGAAAAATGGTAGGAGGACTCCCGTGTCTGGTTCCATAAGCGGAGACTGATTATGGGGTATGTTAGTGGGAAAGTCATCGCCAAGACATTGAGTCCTAAAAATTGACGACTCCAAAAAAAAAAAAAAAAAAAAAAAAAACCCCCCCCCACTCCCGGTTATCAGTAAACGACTTACTTTATTTGAACACAAAGAACATGTCTGGGTTGGGTTAGGTCATTAATGACTGGTTTTTTTTTTTTTTTGTGGATTTAAAAACGGTAGTCTACTCGACGACGTGACAAGTGAATTTTCTTACTGCGACCTTTCAGGGACCACCAGGTCGTCGATCCTGAGTCGTGAAGTGACGGTCCCGGGTCCGAGCCCGGGTCCAAGTGAGGGGCCAGCGTCATGCCGGTTTGTTGTCTCATGGCTACTTAAAGTGTAAGAGTGATTCCGGACTGACGTTAGGTCTAAGTCATACGTAAAGTCTAATAGACAATGTTAGGGGTGTGCATTGCCTCTTTAAAAGTGGGGTCCAGTGACTTCAGTCATCGGTTTGGTCCTGGAGACGAACGGTGGGTGTGAGAATAATGAGGTTCTTAAGTTACTCTGGGTCATTAGATACCGTACGACGTCTCGTGTATATATGATTAAATTTTTCGTTTACGACATAAAAGTGACAGTGAACCGTCATTCTCTCGTATAAAAAGAAGAGCGACGATTTTTAGTGACGACGATAGGTGGGGGTACATAAGAGTGTTACGTTTGTCTAAACCCTTGGTGTCCCAATTGGTGAATTGACGAACGACGCAATGGAGTCCTGTGGACTGCGGGGAGGACAGAACTAGACCTCGGTCTTGACAAAGGTCCACGGAACACGAATCGTGTGCGAGTTGATTTGAGGGTTCCCGACTACTAACGCCGAGCGTCGAGGAGCGAGGAAAGGTGTGAAGGGGACGACTCCAAGTTCACGTCTGTCCGTCGTGAGTGAGATTCGTCAAGGGGCCGTCGGACGACCAGTCCTGAGGCCTGAAAGTGACGGTCCCGGGGCCAAGAAAGAGACGAGCCCCTAAGTCGGGTCTTCGGAGTGTTGTGCCGGTTAGATGTGTCGTCCGAATCTCACCCGGATTGAGGCGAATGTGAGGTCAAAGGGCCGGATATTGCGGGGAAGAACTCTTTGTTTTCCCAGTCAAGGTTTACTCGAGGGTAAAGGTTGGGGTCCTTCGTCATACAAAGGGAAGGCGGTGTCGCTTGACTTAAAAATACCGTGTTCAGTGTACATTCTACACCGTCCCGGGTCCCGTACGGACCGCGTCAGTTTTACGCTGGACTCTTCCCGGTGCACTCGAGTTGACCCTCCGGGTTGATAAGGCTAAGACGTGATTAGATCCGACACTCACGAATTCAGGACCTTGATCAATGTGTTTGAACAGAACTGACTCCGTTTAAATGGCGTAAAAACTATGATTGTTGTTTCGGTCCTTTGACGAAACTAATTTGGAAGTGTCGTGGACCAGTTGTGCTCGTTGCGCGAGGTTACTCATCCTCGGTCGTTGTCAGATGTTTGTGTAGATTGTATTCTCGTCGGTTCCCGCAGTCACCGACTCCTCGTGGCCACTCTGGCGAGCGGAGTGTGCCGGGACGAAGGATAGTCGCGGTAGCGGTGAGTAGCAGGGGTTCGGGTCTCCCCGGGAGACGGGAGTCTTGCGTGAGCGGGTAGTGACGCGAGGTGATTCGGTCAAAGGGTCATGGTCGCACCATGGTTCTGCGGAGTCGAACCTCATTTTTGTTTGATTTCCTTCGTTCACCGTAGCGCCCGAAGGACGTGAGACGGGTCCTGCGTCCTGTCTCTGGCGGGGGTCCTCGTCGAGACCGACGAAGAGGACGTAAAGGGCGCACGAGCCCAATGAATGTGGGTGGAGACGAATAGGTCTCTCCAAAGTCAATCGTCGATTTACGGATGATGAGTAATAGATATTAGGGACGTTGAAACGTTCAATGCATAGGAACAAGGGGAAAGTGACTATTCCTTTGACTCCTAGACTCTGGTTCATTGAAAGGGTTCCGGTCTGTTGATCTTTCAGTCCTAAACACTCAGTCCTAAAGTTGACACTCGAGTTCAGGAGACGTCTCCAAATCCTAATTCACTGTTCCGAGTACTTTTACGATAGTCTTTTCATATGATTTAACCTATTCAGTTTTATTTTATCTTGACTATACAAAAATTTTTGGGTACGGGTACTTTCTTAAATTTCAGTAGAATCTAAAATTGGAAGGAGTTCCGTCTTAAATCCTCACCGTTTCTGACCGTTGGACTGGAGGGATCAATTGTGGGAGTAGACATTAATTGTTCGGTGAGGTTCACTTGTGGTATAACGTAAAGGTCAGGGGAAATTATCTCGGGTGGGGGAGGTTACACTTACGACCACCGATGTTAGAAATGAGTTAATCGGGTCGCAGAAAAATTGTACTTTTACCACACGTGAAACGACCGCAGAGAGTTCTGGTCCGGGACTGACGTCATCGTGGACTGCGCCGGTCGTGTCCTCGAGATAATTTGGACGGTCATGTCTTTCCCACGAGGGGTGTCTCGTCCGGTCCGCCGGAACCGTGGTGCGAAAGCGAGAGGTGAATGACAGTCTCCGATCCTTTTCCTTTCTTCGGTTGTTAAAAAATTTTTTCTTTGTGAGTAAGGACGTCCGTGCCCTCCTCCCTTCGTCAGAGAGAGAGTACCAGTTCGTAAATCTGTTCTCTGGTTAGGGGAGTTTATCAATTTTGACACCAAGAGAACAGAAATTCGAAAGGTACATCTACGGTGTATGAAAATTTCTAAAGTTCTTTTCATTTTTCTTGGGAGTAAATGTCACGGAATTTTTCTATAAGACGGACAAGGTCTACAAGTTTATATTCACATTATTTACGGGGAATTTGACGTGTAAATTTTATGGATCAAACAATAGTTGTCCTTTTCCTGACACCTGGAAACCAACGATTCTTTTTGCATTGGGTTCAAGAGACACTGTATATTGATATATTTATATATGGAACAAAAAAAGATTAACAACGGTTCTCAATGTTGAACCTTTTTTGATTCAAGAAATAAGTCGGGAAACCTTATATTATTTAATAGGGAAAATATAAAGTCATGTATCTCGAGGAGGATTTGTTCTTAGTCCGAGTTGTTTGATTTTGTCGTAGTTTGATACTTGCACCGTGAAGCATCCATAAACTAATTCGGTACTGGTGTCATTAAAAATTCATAAACTTTCATCAACGCAACGTCTCTCCTTTTTTCAGAATCTCCATCTTGTTGGAGAATAAGTAGAGAAATTCTGGCAGTTCTGGAATGTAAGTTGATTATCTCCAACTCGTTTTCTTATTTTTCAACAATTTAATTAAATTTAATTCCAATTAAGTGACTCCGTCTTTAATTGATCAATACAAAGAGAGGTTTTTTCACTCAGTTTGTTGTTCTTTTTCCCCCTTTTTTTACAAAAGAATTTTTGAACAGAAAACCCCCATGTTCTATTCCTACTTTAAGTTAGGAAGATTTTTCTTTTTTCTTTCCCCCCTTTTTTTCCGTACGATTAGGTCTGAGAACCGAATAAATGGAATATGAAAAGCACCCAGGAAGACTTGTTACGGACTTTGTATGATAGACTTCAGTGTCTACTTTTGGTTCGTTACAAAAGAAAAGGATCCTGGGGGTCCTGGTCTACGTCAGTGAAGGAAACCTTCACAGGACACCGACTCCGGTACACCAATTGTACACCGTTATTCGTGTTCGGAATAGGTATTATTTTAGTTGTGGGCTTGGGTTTACACCCGGTAATACGGAAATGATTTTATCCAAAAGTGCAAACCTTTTTGGTTTACCTCTAACCAATTGAGTAGAAGAGCGGAGCAAAAATTTGACGTAAGTAGATGGGCCCTCTATTACGTTTCCAATGACGACGACGGTACTAAAACCTTCAAACCGGCTAAGTACACAAAACGGCTATTACCCCAAAAAAGATCTCCGGAGAGCTTGAATTTTCAGCACGACTAAGTTCCTTTTGCTCGGAATAGACGGGAAAGGGCTTCACGTTGGATTCTGGTCATTGAATCGTGCAGGTACTGCTATTTTTAGGTTCTTAGGACTTCGACGGCACCTCGTGGCTCTGGCTCCGGGCTTCGGCGTGCCCGAAAGGCCGCCCCACAGAGGGCGGGACTCGCCTGTCGAAGAGGCTCCGGGGAGGACCCGGGCTTCTCGGGAAACCGTGCACCGGGCGGTCCGGGCCGGGGCCGGGGGGCGGCGGGGCGCGGGAGGGGTGTGCCGGGGGAGGGGCGTGGAAGGGCGGTTCGGTGGGGGCGGGGCGCCGGGCCTCGGGGGCGGAGTCAGGGTTCCTGCGCGCCGGAGCATGCGGCGGCCCGCCGCCCGGGCCGCGCCGGCCCAGGGCCTCCGGGGTCGCTCCGCCGGGGCGCAGGGCCCGCCGGCCGTCTCGCGCCCCCGTGGGCCGGCACGCCGCGTCCGGCCCGGGCCCTCCGCCGCCGGACGAAGGGCGGACTGCGTCGTCGCCTCGTCCGGCCTCGCGCCGGCGGTAGCGGCGGCGGGCCCGGGCCGGGAGGCGGGCGCCGGAGGGGGGCGCGGCGCCAGGGGCCGGGCGAGCGCCGGAGTGGAAGGCGCAGCGTCCCCGGGCGTCGCCGGCTCTGAGTCCGCGTCTGGCCCTCCCGTCGAGCGCTTCGCCGCCGACAAATAAAAGTCCCTGGGACGGACGCGGTGTGCGCCCAGACGTGTGCCGGGGCGTGTGCGGCGACGCGTGCCGAGCGGCGGCGGAGCGGGTGCGCCGGTTAGTCGCGCGCGCCGAGCCGGCAGGTTAGTCCCGGCGGGCGCTCCGCCCGGCGGCGCGGGCTGCGCCGCGACCCCCGCCCCGAGGGGGGCCGCACGCGCCGGGAAGGGCGGCCCGGAACGCGCGCCGGAAGGGCGGAGCTCCGGCCCGGGAACAGCCCGGCGAGCCTCAAGGCCGAGCTGCTGGGAGGACCGCCGCCACCGCCACCGCCGGTCCCCGAGGCCCTCGCCGAAGGACACGAGCACCCCAGGCTTCCGGAGGAGGGCCCCAGCCCGAGTCGCGGCGGCCTCGGCCCGCGACGGCCCCGGTGAGCCGACCCCCCTTGGCCCGACGGCCAGGGCGGAGTGTCGGGGAGGGCCTATTTGCAGGGCGGGGCCCCCTCGCCCGCGCCCCCTCCGTGGCGGCGGGGTTGTGGGGAGCAGTGGGCCCCTCGTGCACTGCGCACTGCCGGGGGCGCCGGGGCCCACGGTGGCAGGGACGTCCGGAAGCCCCCAAGAGGTTCTCTGACTTGCATCGCGTCTGTGCGACAGTGCCCCTTTAGTTCACTTTGACAAGCTACATTTCACTCGTCAATGTCTGGAACCACAGAGTAAAACCTTTTCGAAAGTAATTTTTGTACTCTTTTTACCTGCTCAAGGTCAGAGAACTTCGGGCTTTTCCGGGATTTTACTGGCGTCAGAGTGTGATTTGAGCCACGCGAGACCTCCAGACGGACGCCGGGCCCAACCGGCAATGTCGGGCCTCCACATGAAAGGTAAGAAAATTACTGACAGAATGAGAACCTTTCACTCACGAACACAGATAATTCTACACTTTTGACCCCACTGGTCAGGAACAAACGTTCTATCAAGCAAGGTAGGCGTCCACTGACATCTGAACATAAGTAAACGGGGGTCAACGTGGAGTGACTTAGGATCATGGTGCCGACACACCGAAGAAGGTCGTGCACCACTCCTCCATCGCGTCGTCACACCAATTCTCGAGCCCACGACTCTCCGAATTTGGACCAAGTTTAGCTAGTGACGTTTCGTGAATCGTCTCGACCCTCGTTAATAACGTCACCTACCTGATAAAATTCCTGGGTACTAAAATCGAACACAATTCTGTTAAATTTTATAAAATTTTCAGTGACTTTTACAGGTTAAAGATTATTGCCAACTTGACGGGCCGTGAAAGACGTGGCTCAATGGGTATTACGTTACCATGAAACACGAAGTCAAGTCAAGTCAGCGAGTCAGCACAGGCTGAGAAACGTTGGGGTACTTAGCGTCGAGCGGTCCGGAGGGAACAGGTAGTGGTTGAGGGCCTCAAGTGAGTCTGAGTGCAGGTAGCTCAGGCTCTACGGTAGGTCGGAAGAGTAGGAGACACCAGGGGAAGAGGAGGACGGGGGTTAGGGAGGATCGTAGTCTCAGTTGAGAAACGTACTCCACCGTTTTCATGACCTCAAAGTCGAAGTCGTAGTAAGGGAGGTTTCTTTAAGGTCCCGACTAGAGGAACGTCAGGTTCCCTGAGAGTTCTCAGAAGAGGTTGTGGTGTCAAGTTTTCGTAGTTAAGAAGCCGCGATTCGAAAGAAGTGTCAGGTTGAGAGTGTAGGTATGTACTGGTGACCTTTTTGGCATCGGAACTGATCTGCCTGGAAACAACCGTTTCATTACAGGGACGAAAACTTATACGATAGATCCAACCAGTATTGAAAAGAAGGTTCCTCATTCGCAGAATTAAAGTACCGACGTCAGTGGTAGACGTCACTAAAACCTCGGGGGGTTTTATTTCGTAAAACACGAATGTATCAAGATAGTGGTTCTTCGAAGGTGTCGAAGTCAAAGGGGAGGGATTAACTAATGAGAAATATTATAGAACTCCATTCAACATCACACCATTGGTCTCTGTGAATGGATCACTAAAGGATTCCGGATGGTCACTCAGTCACATTGTGTCCTCCGAAACATCCTTCAGGTCGGACTTTCGGAGGTACGGTGTGATCCTCTACTCAATTTTAACAGTGTCCTTGGTCTTTAATCATAAAAGACTGAGCTAAAACCAAGTGGTAAGGTTAGTTACACGACGTATTTTATAAGTAATGTGTTCCTGACTTACAAGGATTATAAAAAAAAGTTTCCACCCACACTTTATTTCTGTGACCTGTGTCACAAGAAGAGGTACAAAATCCTCTGAATTCCTCCCCTCTGTAGTACACAGGAGACAAGAAACCGAGACTCTCCTCGTCGATTACCGAGAAAAGATGAACCGTAGGTCGAAAGACATTACTACTAAAAATTGTCTTGGTCAGACCAGTATTCAGTAAGACTGACACCGGCTCTTCCAGACCCTACTTCACTGATAACAACGTACCTATACGGGAACCCATATGGACAAGTAATCACTACAAACTTTTGTTTCCTTTCTTTTCCGATGGGGTGAACTTTCTATTTGACGGTGGACATAAACTTCTCAAAAGACATAAAGGGAGGGGACCTTTAGACGAAACAGGGAAGGACGGGAGGGTACAGGTCAGAAGGGGTTCCATAACATGAGTAGAGACGTCCCCAATGTGTCCACTCTACTCTGTCTGGCACGGGAACTTATAGAACGTCCTACTGTTCCCGGTTTTCTTTCATAATTCACAGGAGTCTCTCCTGGTCGATTCTACGACACTAAGTCGTACTAAGTCCTAAGGAAGTTTCCTTACGGTCAGCTCGGCGTTATTGACGGTTGAGGAGTAAAGGCGAATTTTACGGCTTGACAAGGATTGTGTTCGGGATCTAGGGCACCGATTTACCTCTACTATGACACAGACAGGAAGATTTGGGAAGATACAGAACAAAAGGGACGGTTGTCCCTTTATTGAAATGAACTTCAGACGTCGATTCCTACTCCTCGTACTTAGTAAAGGTGAAGAGTACAGTCGAAAACTAGGACTTTATCCTCAATCAATATATCATGATTAGTATGGATCATCAATTGTGTCTCTCACGAATCTTGTACACACCTACAAACGATTCAGTGAAGTGAGTACAGGTCTGAGAAACGGTGGGACACCTGACACCGGGTGGTCCGAGGAGACAGGCACCTTAAGAGGTCCGTTCTTATGAAGTCACCCCAACGGTACCGGAGGAGTTCCCCTAGAAGGGCTGGGTCCCTAGTTTAGGTACAGAGGCTACAGAGGACGTGACCGTCCGTCCATTGAATAGTGAGCACGGTGAACTCTTCGGGGACAATATTGTTGTCACGGACCGTATTTCATTGAGGAACATTTCATAATAGTCAGTAATAACAATAATAACAACAATAGTAATATCTTATGACTGAGCTACGGTCCGTAGCAAATATTGGAGAAACATTAAAAAGTGTTTTGGGGGAACTCTCTTCATGAAAATAATAGGGATACCCTTTTAATCAGGTCTCTTATATTAGACTCGTTCCAGTGTCTCGTTTATTTATTGACCCGACGGAAGTTTGTCTCCGTCGGCCTCATGAAGTGTGTTACGAAGACCGGAGGCATCAATAACTCTGGGTTAGGATGTTAAAGGGTATCTGAAGAATTTCACTGTCTCATCCCCTCCCGTCCACTACCGTTCCTTTTATGCTTTATGATTGTCAAGTCACTCGAAGGGTGACCGACCGGAGGACGAGACACTGGAATTGTTACTGTGCCAGAGAGGACGTTTGATTGACCACTTTCTTTTTGAAATAAACGTTTACTCAAAATTTTCAAAGTTTTATTTTGGAGGTAACAAAAAAAACAAACAAACAAAACAAAAAAGGAAGGATTTTCTTTTCATCTACATCCATGAATCNGGGTGACCGACCGGAGGACGAGACACTGGAATTGTTACTGTGCCAGAGAGGACGTTTGATTGACCACTTTCTTTTTGAAATAAACGTTTACTCAAAATTTTCAAAGTTTTATTTTGGAGGTAACAAAAAACAAAAAAAAAAAAACAAAAAAGGAAGGATTTTCTTTTCATCTACATCCATGAATCTTTTTCATTAAAGTGCAGTTATTTCCTGTCTCTGCCAGTCCTGGATTGTCCTCGTCTTCCCCTCTCCGCCGCTCCTATGCGTCTTGACGTGTATTCTCTAGAGGTCCTGGGTCTATTGGAGTTACCACTCGAGTGAGTGGATCTCGGTCTGTAGAGTCTCACACTTCAGTTCACCCGGAATCCTTCGTAGTGTTGTTTGTTTCGATCGCCTCCACAAGGTCGACTCGATAAAGTTTAGGATTTTCTATTACGACAATTTCGCGATGTGAGTTATACGCTCGTTTACACCTTTTGAGTCGGTACCGGTGTCTCTTTTTATAGTTATTGGAGTCTATGCGTCTACTGTGGTGGGAATACCGTCTTTCGCTTCTTCTCGACTTCTCGAAGAACTACCTTCACTTTCTCTCACTTTTTCGACCAAATTTTGAGTTGTAAATTTTTTGTTTCTAGTACCGTAGACCAGGGTAGTGAAGTACCGTTTATCTATCCCTTTGTCACCTTTGTCACAGTCTGAAATAAAACCCCCCGAGGTTTTAGTGACGTCTACCACTGACGTCGGTACTATAGTTTTCGACGAACGAGGAACCTTCTTTTCGATACAGGTTGGATCTGTCGTATAATTTTTCGTCTCTGCAAGGAAACAGTTGTTTCCAGGCAGACCAGTTTAGATACCAAAGGGTCATCAGTAATACCTACACTTTCGACCTGATATTTCTTTCGACTCGTAGATTCTTAACTACGAAATCTTGACACCACAACCTCTTCTGAGAACTTTCGGGGAATCTGACGTTCTTCTAGTTTGGTCAGTCAGGATTTCCTTTAGTCAGGACTTATAAGTAACCTTCCTGACTACGACTTCGACTTTCAGGTAATGAAACCGGAGGATTACACTTCTTGACTGAGTAATCTTTTCTGGGACTACGACCCATTCTAACTTTCGTCCTCCTCTTCCCCTACTGTCTCCTACTCTACCAACCTACCGTAGTGGTTGACCTACCTGTACTCAAACTCGCTTGAGACCCTCAACCACTACCTGTCCCTCCGGACCGTACGACGTCAGGTGTCTCAGTGTCTCTCAGCCTGTACTGACTCGCTAACTTGACTTAAAGCATAGTTCGTAGATGTAATAAATCAATTTGAAACTTTATCCCTCACTTATCGTTCTATTACCACACAAATTTAACGAAGGTTTCTCATAAAATGTCCTACAGAAGTCAACACAAAACTCTCTCACAATATGTCAAATTGTGACCTAGTACATCAAGAGTATTAGATATTTTTGTTACGTTCACTAAAAATTTCCAATTTAAAATTTTCTTGATGATATATGAAACCTCTTCCTTTACTGTTGGGTGAGGTCAGAAGAACGGACCCTTTAGGGTACCTACCTCCTCGGACCACCCGATGTCAGGTACTCCAGAATTTCACAGTGTCTACTGACTTCACTGAATCGTGTGTGTGTGTGTGTGTGATTTATTAACCGATTTAGTCCTATTTTTTAGATTTTCCTGTAAATCGGATTAGGATCTCATAAATCAGATCAGAAGAGTAAAATTTAAATTTAACTCTCCTCTGGTTACCTCAACGTGTCTCAAGGACGTTCATATACTTACTAAAAGTCAGTATTTTTTTATTTTATTACGGTAAAGTCGGTGTACCTACTTAGGTCTCTGATAGCATAGTCACTTCAGTCAGTCTTTCTCTTTCTGTTTATGGTATATCATAGCGAATATACATCTTAGATTTGATACTGGGTTCACTTGAATACGTGTTTCGTCTGTCCGAGTGTCTGTGTGTCTTGTCTGGACACCGACGGTTCCCCGTCCCCGACTCCCTCCGTGCCTGACCCTCCAGCCCTGCCGTGTCCGTCTCTCCGGCTGCCGTTCCAGGAGGGCCCTGGGACGTGACGTCCGCCCGAGAGACGACGACCTTGGTGACCCCTCCGAGTGTGTGTCGCGTCTCGTCGTAGCGGTCGTGGGACGCTTTCCGGTCCTGCCTTTTCTTGTGCCCTCTCCTACGTACCCGCTGCCTTAGTGACGCGACATGCCGGAACATTTAGTTGATGTGAAGGTTTTCATGTAAAAATTACACTTTTGTAACTAATTTTTTTAAGAAAAACGCCAGTATGGGTGTGGTGTATCCTAAAATCGAGGGTCTGGTCCTTAGTTGGGGTCCGGACAACGAAACCTTCGTACCTCTGCATTGATGACCTGGTGGTCAAGTCAAGTCAAGTCAGCGAGTCAGCACAGGCTGAGAAACGCTGGGGCACTTAGTGTCGTGCGGTCCGGAGGGACAGGTAGTGGTTGAGGGCCTCAAGTGAGTCTGAGTGTAGGTAGCTCAGTCACTACGGTAGGTCGGTAGAGTAGGAGCCAGCAGGGGAAGAGGAGGACGGGGGTTAGGGAGGGTCGTAGTCTCAGAAAAGGTTACTCAGTTGAGGAGCGTACTCCACCGGTTTCATAACTTCAAAGTCGAAGTCGTAGTCAGGAAGGTTACTTGTGGGTCCTGACTAGAGGAAGTCTTACCTGACCAACCTAGAGGAACGTCAGGTTCCCTGAGAGTTCTCAGAAGAGGTTGTGGTGTCAAGTTTTCGTAGTTAAGAAACCGTATAGACTCCAATAACTATAAAGAGGGACGTTAGAACTAAGGTCGAACACGAAGTAGGTTTGGTCGTAAAGCGTACTACACGAGACGGACATTCAATTTATTCGTCCCACTGTTATATGTCGGAACTACATGAGGAAAGGGTCAAACCTTGGTCAGGAAACACGGTACAGGCCAAGATTGACAACGAAGATTTGGACGTATGTCTAAAGAGTCCTCTGTCCATTCCACCAGACCACAAGGGTAGAGAAATTCTTGAAAGGCGTCAAACAACACTAGGTGTGTTAGTTTCCGAAACCGCATTAGTTACTTTGTCTTCATCTACAAAAAGACCTCGAGAGAACGAAAAAGATACTAGGTCGCCTACAACCGTAAAACTAGAGACCAAGGAGACGGAAAAGATTTAGGTCGAACTTGTAGACCTTCAAAAACCAAGTACATGACAACTGCGGACCCAACCTCTTAAAACTCGTAATGAAACGATAGTACACTTTACTCACGTTAATACACCATCAAACTTGTACGAAACCGTAACGGAAAGAAACCCTAACCTTACTTTTGACTGGAAAAGGTCAGGACGTCGGTGACGACTCAAAAGGTCTTAACTACCGTATAACTCACGTCGTGAAAGTGTCGTAGTAGAAAATCCTAAAATTTATCGAGTCGACCTTAAGATAGTACAGGTGATTGAAACAAACATTACTACAAGGATTCCGGGTGAACTGAAGCATAAGGTCCTACAGACCGAGATCCACTCACTAGTGTGGGCAGCACCAATAGACCCAGTACTTCTAGAAAAAACATATTAAGAAGACACATAAGAACGCTAAAGAAGACGAAGACAATCCAGGTATGGTAAAGACAGGAAATAACTCGGGTAGAAACGTACTTTGGAAGGGAACCATAGAGATTAAAAGAACTTCTCTAGAGATCAGAAAGGGTAAGATAACAAAAGGAGATAAAGAAACGTAACTAGTGAATCCTTCTAGAAGAGAGAGGAACGACAAGAAACCTTGAGACGTAAGTCTACCTCAGACGTAAGTCTACCCACATAGAAAGGAAAAGAGAAAACGGAAAGTGAAGGGAAGAGAAGAGCCGATAAACATTCCGGAGGAGTCCGGGTAAGACGGAGAGGCGTAAGGAAGAAGACCCCCTACCAGAACGAGTAGCGGAGGACGTGTCACGATACTTGGAGGCGGGTGTCTAGAAGTCTGTGAGAATAGATACTCTATATTAGGGAACTTAGATAAACAGTGAAAGTGATATGTTAGCATTCCTAAACTAAATCCAGTATGGACTTGCTGGATCACCAAAAGGGATGAAAGAAGTTCAGACTTAAAAGGTTGTTACTCAAGTACTAGACTCGGTGTCAGTCGAGATACGACTGACATATATCGAAGAGGTAGAAACTGACGTTTCTTATATTAGTTAGACTAAAGATATAACTGGTAGACCACTGCAGGTACATGTCCCAGTAGAGGACACAACAACCTTCTCCCACAGACGATACTGGTCACACAAGAGAACCGTTTCGACAATCCGAAACGGGACGAAATAAACCGTGGGCTTCCGGCTGGAACGGGTAATGAGGTCTATAGAGCTGACGAGAAAGCGTAAGGTCAAGGGATACTACTCTTCCTGTAGAAAGAAAGAAAGAAAGAAAGAAACCACAATCAAGATCTTCCAGAGCGTACAAAAGTGTCTTGATAAGTTGAAGTCGAAGAAACCGTAATTGACAACCCCGTGTCTACACCTAAAGACGCTATACTTAGCATACGAACCTTCGCTTCTCTAGTAAGACAACAAAAACGGCACGGTAGGAAGTCCCCTTAGAAGGGTTGGGTCCCTAGTTTACGTCGAGAGGGTGTAACACCCGGCTAAGAAATGGTAGATTCGGTGGTCCCTTCGGACTCAGTGGTCCCTAAGTAGGTAGAGGTAAAGGGATTACCTCCCATGCATACGATAAGGGTGAGAAAATATGTTACAACATTTTTGGTGGCGCACATGTCCAGAGGGCCCCGTGTACTCCCTGTCGAAGACATCCCGTATATCTGGATCCCTCTCCACAACTGTCACTTGTCCGACATAAATGTGAAGCGTCCAACGGACGGTACTGAGAGTTTCGCTTGTGTGGTTTGCTATGAGGGTCAGTGTCTCCTATACCCACGGCGCAAAGAGCTAGTAACGGCTCTGAGATATAACACTCTACCAAACTAAAAACGGTTAGACTACCCACTCTGGATTCCAGAGAGCAAACGAAAGTAACTCTAGTGACATCTAAGCGTACACCGACTTTCTTTATTATGTCTGTCTAGTCTACATGAGAAAGGGGCTAAAGAGGATTACCATTGTAGAACGTTTTCATGCTATGTCATAGCGTTGGTCTATGACTTCGGTGTTTTAGGTGACTAAGACAAGTCGAAAGGAGTCAAAAGGACCTGAGACATGCACACACAACACATGCGCACAGAGTGCACGTCCAGACACATGGGCAGAGACGGTAGTTCTCGACTTCCCGACGTTGCGACTCAAGTTCGCCTTGAGCTTCTGTGTTTAGTCTGACACTACGGATAGGGGATCCTCCTTGATCCCGACAGACTGAGGCGTTGATCACAAAGAACTGACGGAAGAGAAACAACGACGAAGGAGAGTGAAGGGACTTCTACGAGTTAGCGACCCCGGACAAGTGCCCGTCAATGGCACCAGTCCGGAGCTAGTGTTGCGCCGAAGCCGGTTTTTACCGAAGGAAATACAGTCGGTTCGGTCCAGACGAAGGGAAAGAGGTCCCTGGGAGGCTGAGAAGACGAATGTGTTAGAGACTGGTAGTGTTTATTTCGACGACGCTTCTAAACACTTTTCCAGAAACACACGTGCCGTAAAGGTGGGTCCGACGACGGGAGAAGTATACCACAAAGGGGTAGAGTCACTCCGACTTGTGGGAGGTACACAAACGTCCGATAAGTTCAAAGGAGGACACTCTTACCGACTCAGGCGAGTAAAAACGATAAAAGAACCCCGGGAAGAGACTATCTGAACTTTCTTAAGATAAAAGACATACGGTCAGGAAACAGTCAGTGTGGTCCAGTAGAAACAACTGTCAAACCACTAGTGACAAAGAGTTGCACTACATTTCTGACCCTTAACTCTTTCTCGGAGACTTCGTACCTAAACCTACGACCACTTTCCTGTCTACCCAAACCAAGTCCGACGGACGTGACTTAAACCCCTCTACCGATGTGTGCGGGGGGGGTACGACACATCGTAGAGGAAACGGAGGTAATATACGGTTCTTATACGAAATTGCCGTCGCTCGTAGTGTCGGAGACGGACGACGTCCCGTTTGCGGTCCGTAGAAGTGCAAAACCAGAGTAAGTCTCCTCCGTAAACCTGCGTGCAACGCAGTGTTTTGGGACGAAAAGTCGCAGAGCTGGACGGGACCTTTTCACGACTGAAGTACTACATGAAGGAAGGCGTACGACGACAAGAGGGGTCGCGACGTCGGTCGAATTTCAGGACTGAGTGGGAGGTCGGTCGGTGGCTCTTACGACTACTGCGACCGTGCCAGTCACGAGAGGTTCACTGAGACTACCCCCTTTGTCGAAGACCTGTTCGGGTCCGGTCACGTGAGAGTCCACGGTCCCCCGGGAAAAGATTGGCAGAGTAGGGAGTCGGAGAACGAGAAGGACGGAACCGTCCCCGCCTCCGGCACGGGGACGTCAGGACCGACACTTCGACACGTGATCTGTCGGCCGTGTCGGACGTGAGAGGAAGGCTCGAGTCGCTCGTCAGAGGGCAGACGTGACCTCAGGACCGACCCCGCGTCATGGGGGTCGCGTCACCAGACGTCTCGGCCCAGTTGTTCAGGTTTCAGTCGAACGGGAAGTCATTTAGTGGGACATTTCGTAAGTGACTGACTTTAATAGAAGTGATCAAAAGGAGTACGTGCAGTTCGAGTCATGTTGGGAAACGTTGGGGTACCTGACGTCGGGCGTCCGAGGAGACACGTGCCCTAAGAGGTCCGTTCTTATGACCTCACCCAACGGTACCGGAGGAGGTCCCCTAGAAGGGCTGTGTCCCTAGCTTGGACCCAGAGGTAACCTCCGTCTGAGAAATGGTGATCGCGGTGGACCCTTTGGGTGAGTTTCCAGACACCACTTCTAGTTTCTCTACTTTATATGCTTTTACGAAACGTTTAAGATGGTACAAAATAGTTCTATTTGACCCTAATTCTAGTCAATAAAAACCGGAGTGTGTACAGTATCTTAAGAAAAAAGATGTGACTAAATAATGTTTATTGCCTTTATAAAACCTGTGAACTTATTCATTAGTATCATAAAGATAACGTGAACTTCTCACTAGCCTTCAGTAAAAAGAGAAACAAATCCCCAACCAAAGGAGTAAACTACGTTATTCTCAAGAGTCCCCTGATTTTGACTAAGATTTTCGATGACTACGACTGCTGAATAGGTTTTACTTCAAACGAAACCCCCGTGTCGTGAGTCTCTGCCGAGACCTGGGTTGACTTTACCCACCGCTTAACCTAGCAGGGAGACCAAGGCCTGAAGAAGAAAGACCTGTGCGGGGTTGGTGTAGATCAAAGGAGCCCTGAAGGACTCAGTTTGTCCCGGCGAAGGAAGAGAGAAGTTCCGACTGGTCGGGTAAGGTGGTCCCCGATCCTACAGTAAATCATACGATCCTATTATTGGCGGAGTAAGTGTGTCATGAAGTATTTTATTATTCCGAAGTCATCCTTAGGTCACACCCTCCTAGTGCGTGGAGCGAGACGACCCGTCGAGGCGGAGACGAGCCAATGAATCGACGGTAGAATAAGACACTTGGATACTCCGGATCTTTGGCGTGTCTAAGATCGTGCCGGAGGGATTTACTCTCATCGACCGAGTGAACAAATAAGCCGACACGACCCAGACGGAACGCCGTGCGCCCCAGGAGATAGAAGTGACCCCGTGCACCTCGTACTGTAGAGTCGGTGACCCGGTGGTCCCTCCAGGGCCCTAGACCTATAAATTCATCCTCCGTAATCGTGGCACTGGATGACGAAAAGTATCAGCTCTACGGACCTACGAAAGTGCACCATGCACCGTCCTGTATCTGACGTTAACCCAGCGCACCATTATTTTGGACGAGAGTTCGGGAAAAGTTACGAAGGTCGTGGTTCCTCTTCAGAGTCAAACCACGAATGGTCGTAAATCGAGGGGACACTGTGGCGGATTGGAAGGCCTTGCTCCCCGCGGATCCAGCTCACCGGTAGGACCCACGATGGCAAAATGACACTATTATATTGTATTATGCGTTCCATCGCACGAAGGAGTGAACACACCGTCTCAGACGAGAAAAACAGAAAAAGTCCGTGTGTGTGTATAAAATAAAAGACCGTCTTGGTGGACTCTCTTTCAACGCCTGAGGCGTGTAACACAAATGTCTCTATTGACTGTGTATCGTAATATCACGAAAGTCCACATATAGTATACTAAGCTGCAAACGTATATAGTCTTTTACCGGTGGTGTTTTCAGTTTCCAGATCAATCGTAGGTAGTGGTGTGTCACTGAGCAAGAAACACACACACTACTCTGAAACTTCTTCAAACCCTAATTGTATGTGCGTGATGATAGATATGTGTTATCTGTCGGTTCCTCCTGGATGGCGTGTCGTGTCCCTTGACAGTAGCTTTGAATCATTATTGGACATACCCTTTCTTCAGACTTTTTTCATCTCTTCACACACACATTGCCTTAGTGAAATGGCATATGAACTTTGACTGTGTTCTATCCTTTAGTTAATATGCAGTTATTTTTTTTTTTCTGAATAGTCCTGGGGGGCGGGGGCGTCGCCACCAGGTCGCCAATTTCCCACGTCCAAGGTAGGGACCAACCCCTTGATTCTAGGGTGTACGGTGTGCCGTGTCGGTTTTTTTTTTTTTTTCTGTAAGAGAGTTGTTGAAAGCTTGTACGCTACCTCGTAGTAATTCATGTCCCAAAGAGGCTACCGAGACGTACACCCTCTTGACCCAGGTTAGGGACCCAGCCCTTCTAGGGGATATTCTCCTCTACCGTTGGGCAAGGTCATAAGAACGGACTTTTTAGGGTACCTGTCTCTTCGGACCACCCGACACTAGGCACCCCAACGTTTCTCGTTGTGTGCGGACTTGTGTGTGCGGAGACATTGACACAAGTTGTACGATAGGCAATACAAGGGTCCTGGAAATAAAGTATTAACCTTCGAACACGGAAAGCTGGTCGAAGTGACTAAAAGTGGCTCGGTGAGGGGCGTTTGGGTCGTTGGGGGCGACACAAGACGAAGATACTCGAGTAACGAAAGATTGAGATGTATCCTCTCGAGTGTGTCCTTGATAGAAAGATACCAAATAAAGTGACTCGGATTACGGGAGTTCCGGGTAGGTACAATAATGTTTACCGTCCTAAAGGGAGAGAAAAAATTGCGGACTTATTATAAGACAACAAATATCCATGTATTAAAGGCATAGGTTAGTAGACGGTTTTCTGTGAATCCAACGAAGACTTTCGAGGGAGAATTTTATTCTTATTTTACACTCAGTGGGATTTTTGTGCTACGTCCTTTACCCCCGTCTACCACACACAGCCGACGAGTAAGCACAGGTGGAGAGACGCTGGGGTACCTGACGTCGGGCGGTCCGAGGAGACAGGTACCCTAAGAGGTCTGTCCTCGTGACCTCACCCAACGGTACGGGAAGAGGTCTCCTAGAAGGGCTGGGTCCCTAGTTTGGACCCGGAGGGCGTGGCGTCCGCCTAAGCGATGGTAGACTCACGGTCCCTTCGGATTTACTCTTGTCTCCTCCTCTCGTTCATGTGTGCGCACTTGTCAGTGTCCCTGTCTACCCGCAGCCCCCGCACGGTCACCCGGGTCGCACCCTCGGGGCCCTTCGGGACTCGGCGGTGACCTCCTGTCGGCAGACGCCCAGACGCCGCGCCCCACCGCCTCCCGTCGCGAGTGTCTTCGCCGACGTCTCTCCAGGTGGGGGCTGACGTCACGCACGAACTTTTTAAGTCACACCCCCCGTCCAGAAAAGCTGTGTCCGTCGTAGAGTTCACGTCTCATTGTCAGACTGACACGCACGCACACACGCACGCGCGCGCACGCACGCGCGCGTCGTGGAGTGTGTGGAAAGTACTGACTTCTAACCTTATCGTGTCACCTCCTTCGGGGAGAGTGTGTTGGGTTCCCACAAAGACGGAGCTCCCCTAGACTCTGCGGTGACGTCCGTTTCCAAACAGAAACGAAAAGAGACATCGGCAAGAGTGTGGGGGAAAGGGTCAGATAGTAGCAGGGTCCTGCGAGTCCGGCACCGGGCGACCTGTCTCGGGTGTCCGGGGAGGCGACGTCTCCAGTCCCCTGCAAGCGGTCACCAGAATCGAGAAGGTCTCAAAGAAGGTGCCCAGGGAGAACCTCTGGGGCAATTTGGGAAGCACCACCTCAGGTATCTCCGACTGTTTATGGCAGAGGAGTTCCAAGAGGTGCATAATTGGTGTCTGAGAATGGATGAAAAAGGAAGGTGTTAGAAAATTCTGGAAACGTGTAAGAAGACACTTCCTGTCAACCCAAATGTGTCCCTGCACACAAGTGTGTGTCGGGACAATGTATTCCCGTATTTGTCATTTGGACGTCAAATTCTAGACGTTCCTCGCCCTTCTTTCCTTTAGACTTTTCAGTTCAGTCTCCCTTAAAAACTTTTTCGTTCACAATCAAAGTAATGTCCTAAGATTTGACATCTGGGAGGTTCCAGTTCCCCTCCGTTCTGCCTTGGCGCCAAATGTCTTCGTCGCGGACCGTCACCCGGAGTGACCCACTTGTTCCCGAAATAACAGGGGCTACGTCGGGACGCCTCCAACGGGTTGACGGGTGCCCGGAGTCTCGGTCGCAAAGAGTCCGGAGTGATCTTTCAACGATTCTGTTCCGTAGAAGGTGTCCGGAAAGGACAAGGGCCCAGGGAAGGTCGTAGTAAGGCCACTGCAGTGGCCGTGCCCAAAATACGACGGAAACGTTACTACTATGTCGTTCGTTACACCTCATAGGTCTTGACTACAATTATGTTTTCCAAAAAGTTCCCTTGCAACTGTGAATCGAGTGGCGTCCCAAACGGAAATCTTACTAGATACAGTCTTCGTGACAAATGTGACACTTCACGATAGGCAAACAAACAAGACTCATAATGTTGTAGTCCTTTGTTGGTTCCTGGAGTGTTCCTCTGACGTGGGCCAGTAAAAATGAGAAACACTGTTTCGTGACTAAGAAGTTGTAAACACCAGTCAATTAGTAAAACCGTTTTATGGAGTTCTGAACGGTAGAGTAAGTGAGAATGGTAGTTAACTTCGGAATACTCTTATTTCACCCTTCTTACCTCGGTAAAAATTGTAGGTCTATACGGTATTTTCGGTGGGCAAATATCATATGTTAAGTGACCCACAATCACGAAAGAGAGATCTCGGTACGTTGGTAGTGGCAATTGATTGACGTCCGCCGACGACGAAGAGAAATCCCGTCGAAATCCAAGTCTCATTCAGACTCATCGCTCATGTCTGTCGCAAGGGGGTAGGGACGGGGCCTTTAGGGTCGTCGGCCGTGAGTAAAGTGAGAAGACCAAAACGGAAAAGGCCTCGCGGCATCTCAGCTTCAGAATGGGTCGTCGGCCGTGGGCAGAGAGAGGGGACCAAGGCGCAAAGGCCAGAGAGAGGACCGAGACGGAAAGGGCTCACGGCTCACGGCATCTCAGCTTTAGAATGCAAGACGTCGAAAAGGTCTGACCGAAGAAAGTGAACTAGTGTACGTAAAGGAAAAGGAAGTGTCGAAAAGTGCCGAACTGTCGAGTAACGAAAAATCACGGCTTATTGTGAGAAACCACAGGACTTACATGGTGCCAAACACATAGGTAAACGAATGACTTGCTACATGCCAACGAAGGCTCAAAACCGCTAATATTTATTTATACGATATTTACACACACATCCAAGAAGACAACTGTACAAAAGTTGAGGCAACCCCTTTATGGCTCGCGTACTGAGCGACGACCTAGCATACCCTTCTCCCGCAAGTCAAGACGTTCTTAGACGGTTTGACGGAAGGGTGGTCGTTGCGCACTCTTAGGCACGGCGAGGTGTAGGACCGGTCGCCTCAGTCAGAAACGAAACACCGGCAAGACTGTCCACACGTCACCATAGAGTAGTCTCACCTCGTAATAATTAGTCGCGTAGTAAAGATCGGCGCGGCCCAGAAACGACGACGTGCGTCCGCAAGAATCCGCACCTCCCGTCCCCTGTGAGAAGCAGTGTTCCGTGTCTGACGGGCAGCGCCGCCGAAGAGTCCAACGCCCCGTGCCCAAGATCCGTTCTCCCGAGTCCGCAACGCCGTCGTGTACGGATCACCGGGGTACCGTGCACCTCAGAAGGGTCTGGTCCCTAGTTTGGGTGCAGGGGACTTACCGCTCCGTCCCCGACCGGGAGACCGGGGGGCCCCTTCAGGAGACGGGCGACAAAGTCAGGCGTCAGGGGACTACTGTGTGCTGCGACTCGTGGGGAAGTGGTGACGGTCGAGATGCATGGGAAACCACTCCACGGATAAGTCGACAACCCAGTAAAATTTTAGCTCAACAAGAAAAAAGAATGTCAACTCAAAATTCTTAAGAAACATATAAGTCTTCTAAATTTACAAAGAGACTCTGGAGAAATTGGGTACACGATAAATCTTCACACAACAAATTAGAGGTTCATAACTCCCCGAAAGGTCCAGAGGGACAATGAGTAACGATGCACCGGACCCTCGTCCGACCTTGGTGCAAGGGTGGGGCACGGTGTGTCTTCTCAGAGGCGGGACTCACGATTGTAGTGACTTAGACGTCGTAGACTCGGTTCGGGTTGACATTGAGATTAGACCTTCCAAATTAGTAGTTTTTTTTTTTTTTTTTCAGGTTTAGAGGTGGAGGGATACGAAATTCGACTAAATATGGTAAATTTAATTTTCCGACACAAATCATTTCCTTTTGATTCGTCTAAAGACAAATTACTCGGTCCCGGATTTACATGGTTCGAGGCCCCTAAACCTGATGTAAGAGGAAAACTTAAAAAAATAACCCCATTTTATATGCGTCCATTTTAAATGGAAGAGCTGGTAAGAGGTCGCGTGTCGACTCGCCATAGTTCAGGTGACGGTGGCGAGACGTCGGTAGTGGCGGTAGGCGGAGGTCTCGAAAGAGTAGGGGGGTGTGACTCGGAGACGGGGGTGATGTATGGCGGAGGGGTGGAGGCGGTCCTTCGGGGGTGGGGCGGTGGGACGAAACACAGAGGTACCAAACTGACGAGGTCCCCGGAGTACTTTCACCCAGTGTGTCGTGAACAGAAGAACCCTGACCGTCTTAAAGGAAATAAAAATGTAGAGATAGACCTAAAAATAAAGAGGTAAAACAAAGTTTAATTTTGAAATTGTCATGTTTAGTCAGGACTAAATCGTTTACTTGCACGACACGTTTCGACCGGGTTTCTATCGTGTTGGTCGGTCGCAGAGGTCTGCGACGACGGAAACGTTCCTACCAGTAAACGAGTGCCTCGAGTTTGGAGAGATAACTGGCACCGACCCTTCACCGTCTCGTAATAAATCGCAATAATAATAAAGCAACGGTTTTCTCTTAGATTTAACACGACTTAGTCTCGTTGGCGTGTGCAACAGGCGAAAATCTCTAAAGTGAAATGGTCCGTCCGAGCCTCTAAGAGTCGGACACGGGACGTTGACACGAAGGGTCTTTCTATGTTTACTCAACCGTCGTAGGTATTTGTTTTATAGAGTCCGGGAGGATTAGATCCTGTTCCGTTGATTATATAATCAGTCAACCCCAAACATGGCGTAATATGTTTAGAAATACTTTCCACTCGTAATTAACTCCGCTCCTTTAAAGGTCAGATATCCTTTTACTGTTACATAGTTTATCGTTTACTAAATAAGAATATTGAATTTTAAGATGACATATATGAAAAAAGCATACTATAAAAGATTTATACCATTAAAATAGTGGAGAAGGATAACATTTAAATAGTTTGGTTTTTCAGTTTCGTTATTGACGACCACGCGATCCCTTTTGTAGGTTGGTTTTTGGTGACGAAAGAATGTAATAGTGGAAATTTTACACGAACGTCAGGTATATATATACATATGTAATATGTATAAATATGATAATGCTTATACATTTTTACAGGAATACCTATATTTTGACGGACCATAGATGACCAAAACTGACTTGACTTTTCTGGCGGAGGTTCACATATTTAAAGTTCTTTATTTTCGACGGAACTACCAAAATAGTTGTAGGTGGTATCGTCCCTTTAAGTTCTGTTTTATTTGTGATAATCAACTTTTACTCGCTAAGGGGACCGACACGTCACCTGTCCTTAGACGGACGGGTACGTCCCCTGCGCCCAAGTTAGGAACCAAGTCCTTCTAGGTGTGCGGCACCCCGTTGTGCCTTCGACTCTTATAGCGTTCAGAACGCTTTTATGTCATACATTAGTTCAAGAAGATGAGGTTCATAGTTCTGTCAGAAGACTTTTGTCCTTGAGTCTAAAGTGTAGACTGTAAGAGGTGTTTCGTTGTTCGAGTCTTTTGAAGTGCCTAACCGACGACCAGTGCCTCGGTCCTGCGGTTGGGAAGGGGGTCTACGTTCGTCCTCTTTTTTATGTTCTGTCTTTACACGACCCTCTCCCCCTAGACAAAACGTCTCGTTAAAAAAAAAACTTGTTAAAATACTCAGACTCACTTGGGACCCTCTACCACTACCTGTCCCTCCGGACCACACGACGCTAAGTACCCCAGCGCCTCAGCCTGTGCTGACTCGCTGACTTGACTTGACTTGACTTGACTATGTCACCCAACGTAAGCCGAATTCCTCTTTCCGCTAGGATGACTGAACCACAGTCTTATAAGCCACAGTCTTAATTTATGACTGTGGCTTTTCTTTTCTTTGGGAGCCCATACCGTAACTTCATCGGGTCTTTATTCGTCAAGTGTGTCCTCCTCACTAAAGGATTGGGGACTTTTTATGCTGTCCTCCGGTCCTCCCTCCGCCGAACCCCTTCCGATAAAAGAAGGTCGGAACGAGGGTTGGAACCTCCTCGGGAACATGGTATAGGGACCCTTACATTTTACCACACCGGTGACACCTTTTGGCAAGCTACCAGGAGTTTTTCAATTTGTATCTTGATGACATACTGGACCCGTAAGGTAAGACTCCGTATATGGGTTCGTTAACTTTTGTGAGTTTTATTTGTGCACATCCGGTCACGAGTAACCTCTTGACAAGCGTCGTCGGTTTTCCACCTTTACTGGGTCCACAGGTAGTTATCTACTACTTATTCATTTGTCACTATATCTGTGAGTTGCCTTACAATGAGTCGGCATTTTGTCCTTACTTTTGTCTTTTCCTTCACGAATGTTCCTGCCTTTCCTCGGCCTCGGTGGCACATGGCGACCCCCCTCGCACCTTACCGCGTCAGTGGCACCTTTGTGAGACGACCGAGGAGTTTCTTGACTTGTATCTGGATGGAATACTAGGTCGTTAAGGTGAGACCATATATGGGGTTTGATCATTTTCGGCCCTCGACTTACCTATGGACTGTAGTTGACAAGTCTCGTCGTGATAAGTGTCGACGGTTCCCCACCTGCGGTGGGTTTATAGGTCGGTACCGACTTGCTATTTGTCTCCCTCTCCTGTCTGTTGCCCATTTGGTTATAAGACGGACTTTTTACTCTCTCTAAGACCGTGCACGCCGTTGTGCCTACTTGGAGTCTTCTGTGATTTTCGCTTTCCGCGAAAATTTTTCCGAAAATTTTGGGAATTTTCAGTTTCAACGAGTCGACACAGTCTGGGAATCACTGGAGTACCTGATATGTCAGGTACTTTAAGAGGTCCAGTCTTGTGACCTCACCCGTCAGTAAGGGAAGAGGTCCCTAGAAAGGTTGGATCCCTAGCTTGGGTCCAGAGGGTACAACGTCCGGCTAAAGAAATGGTCGACTCGGTGTTCCCTTCCGGGATTTTCTGTAATACGAGTCACTTTATTCGACAGTGTTTTCTTGTTTGGGACCGACTGAAGTGACTCTACGCCAGGGTTCTCCTCAGTTAAAATATCTGTCTGTCATCCTACCCCCAACCGTCCCCGACCTCTTCACCGCCTCCACCCCCTTCAGTCACAAATTACCCCTGTCTTAGAATCAAACCTTTCTACTTTTTTAAGAATTCTACCTGGCCACTACCAATCTGTTGGTGTACTTACATGAATGGTGGTGGGTGACTCGTGAGTTGTTTACCAATTCACCGTTTAAAATATAAGGCACATAAAATGGTTTTACTTTTGTTTTCGTACCATATAAGTCGCGCGTGTGTGTGTGTGTGTCTACCTCAAGACTACACGAGCGACTGTGTCCGCTTAGAAGGTTTGTAAGTATTTACTTTATCCGACTGTGCTCTTTGTTTATGGTGTGCTAAGGTGCACGTGCTTGACAGACAGAATCCGTTAAGTGTCTCCGTGGTTCACCTACCTTCCAATGACTCCCGACCCTCGTTCCGTCTGTCCCCTCGATAACGAAGTACCCTGTCTCAAATACAGACCCCACTGCCTTTTCAAAATCTTCATCCGTCACGGCTGTCAACGTGTTGCGACACTAATTGCGGTGACTTGCCGTGCTAAATTTTGTCACTCTTACCGGT
This sequence comes from Capra ibex, assembly GCA_006410555.1. Lineage (NCBI taxonomy): Eukaryota > Metazoa > Chordata > Mammalia > Artiodactyla > Bovidae > Capra > Capra ibex. The sequence continues at coordinate 52,663,889 of SJYO01050590.1, forward strand.
TAATATGTATAGACAGAAAGGGGTGGTTTTACTTGTTCGTTTGTTTTCGTTCGTTCGCCTTCGGGGAGTCGCCGTCGTCTCGAGACGCCTTGAGTGTCGCGTGCGGGTGGACCACCCGCGCCGGGAGGAGACGAAAGGTCCGAGGAGCGACGAGGACCGGCTGCGGGTCAGGAAGACCGGGTCGAGGTGGCCGGGAGCGGTTAGGGGCCGGACTCGGAACGGAGGAGGTCACTCATTGACCAGCGAGGACGTGGTGGATGACGGGGTGGGACGGGGGAGGTTCCGGAGTCGAGACTCAGTAGGCCCGAGAGTGACCCAAGAGACGAACCATTAGAATACTTGAGACTCTCTATCCTCTCGCTCGTCTCCGTCCCGACCGGTTCCGGTGCCGAACCCTGTGTCTTTCCGGTCGCCTGAATCGCAGTTCTCCTGTCTCCAGGACCCAGAGGAGACGGTGGTCGATTGTCTCACCGGCGCCTGGTCGGTGACGCGGAGACAAAGGAGCAGACATTTTCCTCTCCCGGCCTGTCCCTAGAGGTTCTGACAAAACTCAAGGTCCGTGTTTTATGCCGCTCTGTCTTCGTTGAAAGAAGTTTCCTCTTGCAAAAGGACTGTAAAAGTCGACTACTAAAATAAGGGTAGTCCCGTGGACCGCGTCGGAAATACCAAAGAACTCTGTATTTACTTTTTTTTTAAATTACGTGGGTTCAATTCTCAAAACTCCGACTCAATGTGTTATTAAAGTCGCGAGTAATGTGATAAGCCTAAAAGGATTTCTTTGATGGGTCTCCATTGTGGTCAACGAGAAAGATGACAAGCGGGTGTTTGCGTTCCGACTCTGTGACCTCCCTTAGACCCACAAGACTACGTAGCGACTTGCATCTTCGTTGATCCTCCCCAGTCGTTCTGTCCACACCGCCGCCCTGTGATGTGCCGCTGCTGTTTCGCCGTCACGCCGAGGGCCGGCGTCGCGCCGCGCGGAGGTCAGTGTCGACGCCGTGTCGAGGGGAGCCACTCGTAGGTCCTCACCGACTTCGACCCCGAAGGCACCCAGGTCACCAATTCTTGGGCGGAACGTTACATCCTTCTCGTCCAAACTAACGACCAGTCCTTTGATTCTAGGGTGCACGGGGTCCCGTTGTGTCGGACTCTACTCGTGAAGACCCACAATAGGATTACGTTACAAGTCGCTACACGTGTTGACAACTGAATACTCGTGCAAGTCACTCCCACCAACAATGTCTGACGTACAAACAGGGGAGAGTCTTAAGTGTGACTTTGAGATTAGTCGTTCCACTATGATTCTCATGACCCGACACCTTGGAAATCTTCCATTAATCGAGTCTTCCCACCACGGGAGAATTCCTCCTAATCACGGAAATATTCTTCTTCAGTCTCTCACTCGTCCAAGGAAAAGACGACAGACTCTCATGCTACTCTCCTCTCGACAGACGTTTGGTCCTTCACCTGGGAGTCGTCTGTGGTCGAGACGGCCTTGGAACTAGAACCCAACAGTCGGAGGTCTTGCTACTCTTTTTTTTCGGACGACAAATTTGGTCGGTCCATCAGTGTCGTCGGGTTTCTTCTGACTCCAATAACAAATGTTATCACTTTTTCTTTTGTTAGATGTACGGAATTCCTTATCCAAAATGTATACAAATTCGTCTGTATATGGTGTATGTAGACATGACTATATTGTCGTATGAACCTTTGTATGTCGTCATATATATGTACGACAATATAGTTAAGCATACGGTCTGTAAATGGTGTATATATCTATGACATATTATTTTTACTGTGTGTTCATACAAATATAGAATATATTTGGATATATAAATAAAGTGTCTACAGTCACAAAAGTTATTTTCGAAGGGCCCATCGAGTTTGTCATTGCTTAGGTGGACGTTACACCCTCTGGACCCAAGTTAGGGGCACGACCCTTTTTGGGACTTCTCCCCGTACCGTTAGGTGAGGTCATAAGGACGGACCTCTTAGGGGTTCCTGTTTCCTCGGACCGTCCGACGTCAGACGCCGCAACGTTCCTCGACCTGTACTGACTCAATAACTTCGTGCCTATCGCAATAACTATGTCATCCTACGAACGATATGCCGGTCAATCTGAAAACTCCTTCTTATAAATTACTGAATTATCATTGATCATTATCAAAGTCGACTTCGACTTTGAGGTTATGAAACCGGTGGTTACGTTTCTTGACTGAGTGACCTCTTCTGGAACTACGACCCTTTCTAACTTCCGCCTTCCTCTTTCCCTGTTGTCTCCTACTCTACCAACCTACCGTAGTGACTGAGTTACCTGTACTCAAACTCATTTGAGACCCTCGACCACTACCTGTCCTTCCGGACCACACGACGTCAGACACCCCAGTGTCTCAGCCTGTGCTGACTCGCTGACTTGACTTGTCATTGATTGTAAATGACTTGGGATTAATACATGAGGTACACATAATGGAGTAAATTGGGAGTATTATATTGACACTATTTTATGTACAACAAATATCTACTCTTACGACTTCGAGTCTCTCACTTCCTTGAACCAGTTTTGGTGGAGCAATTATTTACTGTTCGGGTCTTTATAAAGCTAATTAAATGCAAATTCATTTTTTATTCCAGATATTGTTATACACATCAAAATAGAGTAAAAATAACGATATCAAAGCTGAAATCAAAACTACAAAAAGTTTCGTACAGAAACGTGTATAGACATTCTGTATTGTTGAATATGTATGTCGTTATGTGTAGACTGGAGAAGTCTTACGTCGCCACCCCAATACTCTGACACGGAAAGAAGGAAAACCGATTATGCACAGTTTACCCAGACACGCACTCCGTCCGTGTCCGAAAGAAGAGTTGTGCACGAATGACGGACGTGGTCGAGAAGGAGCGTCGCACACAATAGACAATAAACACCGTACACCCTAGAGCCAGGGACTGGTCCCTAGGTCGGACCCGTGGGACTTGGCCCTCGGGTCTCAGTGGGTGACCTGGGGTCCCTTCAGAGTGTCCCGTGTCCTAGAATCGCTAGTGATCGGGTACCCCGTGACGGAATAGACCCCCACCTGGGTGAGTCGCGTCGTGTCCCCGACGACAGAATGCGAGGAGTCCGGGAGGCGTCTCGGGCCGTTCGCGGTGGTAGGGGTCCTGGTGTGTGGTCGACAGACGTACGAGGAGTCCGCTCGCGGCGGCAGGGGTCCCGGACGGCACAAGTGCCTCGGGAGTGCGGTGTCGACGTGCGTCGCACCCCCGGGGCGTACCACCGTAGAGACGGGTCTCTCCGTCCGACAGGAGGTCCGAGGTCGAGACCTCCACCCCCTCCGGGACCGGACCCAGGTGGGGCGTCACCAGTTTCCGGACCCGTCGACCCCCTCCCGGGGGATTGCCCTGTGATCTGCAGTGTCCTGGTCCCTCCCGGAGGCGCGGATGGGGTGTCTCTAGACACATTGTCCTTCGAACCCTTCTAGTCCATGAGCGCGTGGAACACAGTCCCACCCGTGCAAGTGCCACGCGCACGCCCTGGACCCTTCCGACGGAGCCGAAGACACAGTCACGACGGTCTCGTCACCACACCGACACCGAGTCGAGTGACTCGTCGGACCTGTTACAGACGACAGACTTCCAAGAAGGTAGTTACGTCCTTTCAAACGTTGTGCGTAAAAAGTTACTTTTTTATTAGACCCCCTCTCCGTTATATCCCCCTCACCCGTCATTGTTTGACGACGCACACTCTGTCCGAGTTCCTACAGGACATCTGTGTTGTCTACATCGGCCATAAAGTGACATCTGTGTTGCCTATATCGGCCATAAAGCATTATTGACACTTACGTTTCATTGGAAGATTTTTAATCTGTTTTTAAAAATTTCGAAATTTCTTAGTTTTTTTAAAAGGTTTGTAAATTTGTTATAAAACCCTCGTACGTAAGTAAATTACTCATAAACCCTCGACCGGTGTTTCCTCTTCTCGGTTCGAGGTGTCCAACGCTCAGACGTCCCAGGAGAGGAGCGGCCGTTCGGCCGGGGACCCGGGAGACGTAGCCACGGCGACCCCGCCCGCGGGACGGAGGGGGTGGGAAGAGACGGAGAATCCCGACGAGGTCCGGTTGCGCTCGTGTGGGAAGAGGCCCGGTTCGACGCCATAAGACTGCGGGTGCTGTCAAATATGAATGGCCCTCGAGGAAGACCCGGGTCGTGAGACGGGAGGAGTCGAGAATGAGGAAGTGTGTCGTAGTTGCGAGGAGAGTGAAACTTCGACTTTTCGTGAGTCTGCAGCTCGCGACCCGGTGAGTAGTCGGGTCCGTCTGGTCGGGGTCTCGGACGGAGAGGAGAGTTGACGACTGGAGGGGTGGGGGGGGGCGGCGGNGGAGAGGAGAGTTGACGACTGGAGGGGGGGGGGGGGGCGGCGGTGCGGGTGGGGTCTGACACCTATGTGGGGTGCGCCCGACCGCCCCCTTCAGGAGTCCCCTCTGTAGTCAGGTCCGTAAGGACTTCTCGTCGCCAAGTTCCCTGGCGAGTAGTCGGGGTCCACACGGACCTTGGGGACGAAGGGCCAAACACCGTCTTTGTTGGGGTCTGTTACCACGGGAGAGACACACGGGGGTGTGGAGTAGAGCCTCAGGACGGGGAGGGGAGGGGTGGGGACGCGGGAGAGACGGCGACGGATTTGTTCGACCCCGGACCCGCCCATGTCGGCGCACCTGTGGTTCACCGGTTCTCAGTGACAAAGTTTTAGGTCCAAAAGAGACCTTAAGTCGGGGAAGGAAAAGAAAGAAGAGTCGACGGAGACGATCCGGGAGTGACAGTGGTCGGACGTCTGCCGGTGGTGAGTGGGTTCAGCTCAGTGTAAGGTCGAGAGGTGACCCAGGTGTGACTGGTCCTCTGTTACGGGTCGGACGACGGACCGTTCGTTCCCAGGGTCGCCGGGTCGGGGACGGTCGGAAGGGTCGAGGTGGTGCGTAGAGGTGAGACGGGGAGTAATTAGAGTGAAACGGTGTCTGGGTCGGGGTCCGAGGTGGACGTTGTGTGAAGACGTGAGGAGTCCCTTTGGGTGTCACCACCCGTCTCCGACCCACGTCAGTCCCTCTGACGCCACTTCGTCACGTTCACGATTCTGGTAGGGTTCTCTCACTCCCCTGCGACGACCCTCCCCCTCTACAGAAGGACGGAGAAGTTCTCACTCTCCCGTAAGTGACCCGACTCTTTTCGTCGCCCCCTAAGGCTGTAGTTTCAGACTCTTTCCCGGAAACATTTGCCCCTTCCCTAGACACGACACGTTTGCAATAAGTGTCTATGCCGGTCTCCTGGTCCGAAGGCCAGTCCAGTCTCGACCCTGGGTCCGGACCGAGGTGGCGAGTCGGGGGTCGAAGAGATCCGTCGACATCTCCCCTGCACCTCCATCCCTCTCCCCTCTCTGTCCTGGGGGTCTACGCCACGTCCCCGCGTGTCCCGTCCATAGTGACAAACCCCCAAACAAGACTGTGCTTGGTCCTTCGTTCCGAAGATCCGTGTGAGCCCCGACCACGCAGTGCGGAATTTGGAGGTACAGACAGTGCCCGGCGCCACATGGGAGTCTCTCACTCTGGTGAGTTCTACGACCATAAGGACGACCCGAAGGGACTACGGAGTCAACCATTTCTTAAGCGGACGTGACGTCCTCCGGGACCAAACTAAGGACTCAACCCTTCTAGACGACCTCTGAAAGGGCTGGGTCCGATGGACGAGGTCATAAGACCGGACCTCATAAAGAGGTCTAATGACTGTATAAAAATCTTAGTGTATTATATCTTAGGGGACCGTCAGACCACCAATCTGAGACGCAAAAGTGACAGTGTCCGCACCCAAGCTAGGGGTTAGTCCCTTCATCCCAGGGTGTTCGACACGTCACGTCGGTTTTTCTTTTTAATGTTTTTTGGAAGTGTTGGATCCTGTAATGAGAACCCTTTAATAAGTTTCATTAATTTAACTGTTAATAATTAATTATTAATGTAGTTCGTAGGTTCTCTTCTTATTGACATTAATGAAGTGCCCGATAGAGACCCACACTGCTTCACGGCGGAATTGTTAGGGTCAACACGTCCGCCATTATGTGCTCTTCCCGAGAGGGCGGCCGAGTCGTCATTTCTTAGACGGTCGTTGTGTCCTCGACATCCTCTACGCCCAAGTCAGGGGCTCAATCGTTTCAGGGGACGTCCTCCCGTTCTGTTGGGTGTGATCATGAGAACGGACCCTTTAGGGTACCTGTCTCCTCGGACCACCCGATGTCGGGTGTCCCAGCGTTTCTCAGCCTGTGCTGACTCACTGATTCGCGAGTGTGCCCTTTACGAATGTAGAATTCACTTCCTTGTCTTGTGCTGTCATATATCTCTAATACGAATAGTCCCTTAGGTCTTCGATATTTTCGTTTCTATCGTATAACCTGATGAACTGTAAGATTCAAAACTCTGTTTTTTGTGAAATTTTCAATCTTCTGTTTCCTATCTCGTCCTTTTTTACTATGGTAGACGTTTTTTTCAATTCTAGAAATCATTTGCTTCTCAAAGATGTTTACTTTTAGGTTATCCTTTTACTCAGTCACCAGACTGTCTGTTAGGTATCTTCTCTTTTACGCTCTGCGTGTTGGGGTCTCGAAGGGACCACCGAGTCGCCACTTCTTTGGAGGACGGTCCCGTCCTCCGGGACTAGACCCGTCTAGGGTGTACGACCGCTGGCTGTCCTGGGACGCCGTGGTGACGCCTCGGACGCGAGACTTCGGGGTCGGGGTGCGGCTCGGGTGCACGGCGGAGACGGCGTCTCGCTCGCGGGGTCTCGGGCGCGGGGCGTTGTCGTCTCTCCGAGTGTGTCGTCGAGGGGCGTTGTCCTGGGTCGTGTCGGTATTTGTTTGTTTGCTTTTATCTTCTGCGCGTGAGAGCCGTGCGTTCCTTTACGTTTGAGTCCGTCGTCGTTGTCGGAGTGAAAGTAGACTCCTCGACCGTTTTGGGCTTTTCTCATTGTGGGTCCCGGACATCTCTAAGCCTCTTTCTCTGTAGGGACGAGTAGCGACCATCCTTGCGCCGGTCGACGCTGAAAAGACCTTTCCTTGAACGAAGAGACTTTTGGTGTGAACTGTCGTTTCTCCTTCTTTGAAGACTGTACTCGATGCTCCACCTACTTACAGGTCCTACAACCCGGTTCACCTGTTCGGTCTCGACCCGTTCTGTGCGTCCCCCTAGGGTCCATGCACCTCAAGGTCCTTCCCCTTTGGGAGGACCCGTCACCGCCGGCCCCCCGCCCCACCCCACCCCGCGCGGACGTCTCCACGTTCTCCCCGACAAAGTCCCGACCTTTCCAAACGCGGACTCAACACAACCACCACTGTGACGACTGATATGAGTAGTTTGGAGTGACTGCGATGTCCATTTACCCTCGTAAAGTCGCGTACCGGTACTGCCGACGTCTTTCAACTAAATTTTAAAATTTTATGTTTTTATATACAAAGAAATAGAAAGTTTAGGGTAAAACCTATTCGTCCGGATGTCTACACTTTCATGGGCATGTCTTCTCGAATACGGCTACCTACAAGATAGCGTCGTAAAGAATCTCTATTGTTTGATACCTACTACCCTTATAAGTAGTAGTCCCTTGATTTACTTATTTAGTGCCACGTAGGAATTGCATTTTATTTGGGTGGATTTTCTTATTCAATCCTAGAAGACCAGAACTCCTTATACGTGCAATACCAAAAAATTTTTTTCGTTCAACAGTTCCATAGACATATCATAAGGTAAAAACATTTTTTTTTTCGTATATAAAATTTTATACCATACATATAGACTTTCTGTCCTTTTTATACACAACTCGTGTGATCCGACAATCGTAAATAATGGAGTCCCCTACCCTGACCTCATCCCGCATCCCGCATATACTAAAAGGAAAGTGTTTTAAAACTTAATAAAGTCAACATTTTTAGTCGTACTTAATGAAAACATTAAGAAAGTTCAGAATTTGTTTCAAATTCGTTTTTCATTATTTCTCATATCCCTTAGTGATTCACAAAATATTATATTCTATCCTATTTTTGTTATTTAACTTAAGCACGAAAATAATGATCACCTTTTTTACTTTACACGTGCACCTATTCCTAAACATTCCTCTTGAGTTTTGTCCAAAAATTCTCAAAACACCTCACACCCTCGTATGTAAAAAAAAAAATATTTGGACACTTACGAACACCTGTTATTGGTCTTATCAAGATAATATATTTTGTACGTTTTATATCTACGCCACTTGTTTCGTCTCTGTCTTTTACGTTTTTAATCTCGCCAAGTCATTCCTGCCGTCCAAATACTTATTAAAAGAAGAGAAAGGGGTTTGACATGCATTATAATGTTGTGGAATCTTATTTTTCATTGGGAAGGAGAGACTCTTCGTTGCATGAGAAAATACCTTAATAACTGTAATCCACTTTTCTGTTGTGTTTACAATAGTCGAAACAGTTGTATTTGGGGACATTCCTGTTCCTGATCTTTCTTCCGCCGACTCCACAGACTCCAAAGATTGAGGATAAAGGAAATGATAATAACGTTTTTGACGTTTATTTCTCCTCCCCTTTCGGTAGACGTCACTGTACCTATCTGAGTCTCTCCTCGTGTGATTCACTTCAGTCAGTCTGTTCCTGTTTATCGGATGCTCTAGTGGCCAAACACATTGGTGGGAGGGTTTTGTTATTATGTTTAGTTAAATATGTGTTTTGTCTATGTCTGGGTGTCTGTATCTTTCGGTTACATACCAACGGTTTCCCCTTTCACCTCCCTCCCTATTTATTCCTCAAACCCTAATTGTGTAGGTGCGATATATATTTCGTCTATTGGCTGTTCCTGGATGACACGTCGTGTCCTTTGCGACGAGTTATAGAACATTATTAGATGTTCTCTTTTCTTAGACCCTTTTTTGTCTAAATACGTACATATTGAGTTAGTGAAACAACATGCGGACTTTGATTGCGTTGTAACAATCAAAGTTTTAACTAACAAGAAATTATTTTTAATTTTTTTTTTTCTCAGGTCCCTTTTGAAAATAAGTCACAAAAGGATCAACGGTCTCGGAGATAGAAGAAAAAAGTTATATTTGTAGAAAATTTATGATCGACTGACCCTTTAGGGATTTTGTGTAATAGAGTTCGGCGACTGGAAACCTTTCGTTTACCCCACCGTCCCTCCGACACTAGGTATAAGGGAGAGTCACTGCCAGTTAGGACGACCCAAGGTCGGGGTGGATACCGTCCCCCAGCGACCCTGCACACCTCCTCTGTGGCTCGACCAGACTTCGTCCGACAAGACCCTTCCTCCGGGTCCGGAAGGGACCGTCAGAGGAGGCTCAAGAGCCCCCTACAAACGCGGTACAGATTTGTGTCTGACGTCTGACTCGTACTGGGTTCGTTCAGTGGACGGGACGTTAAGTTTTTTTGTTTACGTTAGGATCTGAACTATGCCAAATTTAGTCGACCTGGTCCCCGGCGAGCCCACACTCTCCGAGATCGGTGACGACTGGAAGATTATCCTTCCTTATAGTTCAGTCCCAAGGTTTAACACTATAAAATTTACACATCTATTAATTGTGAAAGTTTCGTGTGTGTGACGTAAAAATTATCCCGATTTCCACTGATGTCTTAATGTATGTGTATATTTTCATTGAAGCACACACATATGTATGCCTACCTCTGTGCACACAAAGGAAAACCTTTCATATCTACGTAAAATTTCAGTCCTTTTTCCCACTCAAACAAACTAAAAACTGGCACGGTGTCAGACACCCTAGAAGCAAGGGGTGGGTCCCTGACTGGGCCCCGGACCGTCCCTTTCCCAATTGACACAGGATTGGTGACGTGGCGGTCCCATAAAACCTTTTCCAATAAAATTTTATTATAGAATCAATGTAAAAGTTTATTCTGCAACTTATGAAAAAAGGAAATTAGAGATCGTTGGCAAAGGTCATTTGTTGTAGATGTAACTTTTATTGTCCAGATTGACAAGTAAACCTTTTCGGGCCGTTTGTGTGTCCCTTCAAAAATATGTGTAACACATTTTAAGGGAGATCTCTGTGGGTAGACGAGCCCCACATGAGGTCCACATGACCGAACTGATTCCTTCGGTTTTAAGTTTCATCATGCTACTCGTAAAAGAAAGTTAGGAAGAAGAGTAGAGGCGAGTGCCTCCGGGAACATACCTCTACCTCGAGACCCTCTTACGCGTTGGACCGGTGGACGGGTCCCGTCCGGGCCGATTCGTCGGACGTCCTCGACGAGTTTCCGGAGTCCGACCTTAACGTCGCGGCGACAAAGGACACACTGAGACTCGGATGTAGGAGGTGTCTCTCTACCTCCATTCTTCAATTTTGGACGTGTCCGAACCCCCTTCCAATTGGTCTACGTGTCCCGACGACCCGTGCTCTAAATCGTGCTTCCAACGAGTTTACAAACGAAGGAACCCGTCTGACCGAGACCGACCTGCTTCCCTATTGCACCCTACTACATACACTTTTGTTTGCAGCCGATATTAATCTTTACCCGTTGGCGCGGGACCTCAGACACAGTTCTGCCGAACAGACAGACATGCTACCACCGCGACCCTCCAAACGCGTGACGGAGGGTTACAGGCCTCGTTCCCTCAATCGGAGGTTGCGATCCTATGAAAAATTGAAAGAAGACTCGCGGGGTGGGGGACTGGAAGACCGTCGGGGGTCTCGAACTGTCGAAGAGTCTTACCTAGACCTTTACGTCTCTTCCCGGCCCTTCCCCGTCCTGCTACCCGTTCCTTGATGTCCAGTGCCGAGGGCTACGCGTAGTATGAAGACCCACGTAAGTCTCCGCGCCGCTCCGGGCGGAGAGGGAGCTTGGAACGGAGGGAAAAGGCGATGAGGTCTGCGGGATCAGATGATAGGGACTTTGTTCTGAACCAGTTCCACGTAAGGACGGGGGAAGGAGGCGGGAACCAAGGGAGGAGGATCTTGTAGACGTTGGCCTAGAGGTGCTCCAACCACGGGAGAGCAAATTCAGAGTCGATTCGAAGGACGAAGTTCCTCGCGGACAGGACTAGGGACATCGATGTCGTGGGTGGGAGTCGGAGACGGGTGAGAGACGGGACGATACGACAAAAGAAATGTCACGACCAGCAGTAACCTTTGTCAGAGTGGACGTATACCTGATGAACTGTCGGAGTCTTCGTTCTCGAGTGGACAGAGCAGGTATGGTTAGGGGTCGTAGACGTGAGGGCTCTTTACACAACTTACTTACTGACTGACTCTAGGAAGTGCCGCAGAGGGATTGGCCTTCCTCTCGAGGTAGGACCCACCGGGTGCCGCCGAATGCTCGACGACCGCAGAGGGATTGGTCCTCTCGAGGTAGGACCCACCGGGTGCCGCCGAATGCTCGACGACCGCAGAGGGATTGGCCTTCCTCTCGAGGTAGGATCCACCGGGTGCCGCCGAATACGCGACGACATACTCCCGAGAAGGACCAACACCCCCAGGTCCGTAACCACCAGAGGTGACTGACAGTCGGGAGAAGGAGTGTCCATTTAAGGCCCTAACCTGTGCATTGATTGAACGAAACCGACTACCCTACCATCGTCTACACGACCCGTGTCTCGGAACCATGTCTAAACTTACGACCCCAGACAGGAGAACCCTACGACGGAGAACTTAAGGGCTCAGTGAGACACTGCTCCAGGTCGACGACACTGCCGTATCTCCGTGTTCACACGGTCAGTAGGGGGACAAGGTCGGTGGAGTCGACTGCGGGGCCTTCAGACCCACTTCTCCGAGAAACCTTGGAAGGTGGGGTCTTTTGTGGACCGTCCCACCTTCTTGGTGGGTCGACCCGGGTGGGGTCTCACGTCTCGGTCCCCTTTATACGTCAGTGAAAATTCGTTCAAACTGTACGACTGAAATCGTTATTCATCGACTTTCCGGTCGAAGGAAAGGTAAAACTTACCGACACACTCAGGTGTCGAGTCTTTGGCTCCACCGTTTCCCGGCGTTTTGCCAATCGAAACGAAAACGTGAAGTGGGGCGTAGGGTGTGTGCAATCAGGAATCAAGCAACTCGTCAAATAACTTGAGCGGTACGATTAGAGACACGATGAATTCACACACTACCTCTTCCACGACCAGCAAAGGAGGTGTTAGAAATTCCAGTACGGTCTCCGTAGTCACCCAGGTAGGGTGCGGAACAAGGGCTGGTGTGTCGAACACGTTCCGACACCGTCGACCCGGACGGACCCACTCGGAGGACGTCTGCGACGCCGGTCCAACGGCGGGAGAGGGACCCGGAAGGGAGGACCTGGGAAACGGGGCGGGGTCGACGAGAGGTCCTCTCGTTCGCTCTCTTGTCCCATCCAGACGGATTGGAACTGGAAGTAAGTACAGAATTTTCTGTTCTCTGTTTGGGATGAGACATGACGGAATTTTGGATGTAAATTCATCTTTCGGAATAAAAAAAGGGGATAAAAAGGGAGAACCTGCCCTATTTCATTTGGGTTTCACTGTTGTGTCAAATAGAGTCTAATCTTCAATACCAACCACCAAACTTTCGCTTTTTTCCAGTTAATTAAAATGTCAATTTTTACTTATGTAATCTTAAAAAATTCCTTCCTTCCCCTTAACAAAAATAGTAATTTTTTCAGTTTACGTGTCTGATTTTTCTAGATTATTAATGATTCAACGGTATAAGTCAAGTGTACACTTACACTCACACAAAAGGAGTTTCTACACCTCCGTCAAAGTCAAGAGGATAGGTTGGTGGTGTCGTGGCAGTGTAGATTTTTTCGTGGTAGCACTCTGTGTCAGAAACGTGTAGCCCGAACCCCCTTTCTCGGGCGGAAAGAGACGTGAAGAATAGACCCTCGTGTCCGATCGACCGGTCCCACGTTCCGGTTCACACCCTCCTCCATTGTCCTCCCGAAAGACTGAGGACTCCGGTCCGTTTCCGCACCTCGACGACCCGAAGTCGTGGCCCAAATTTTGGTAAATACCCTCGCGGCACCAAGGACCTAAGACTCGCGGTCACGACTTGACGGAGACACACTCGTTCAGGGTCCGGCTGTACGGGGAGTCGTCACACCTTTACCGTACTTTCTGCCTTAGCTCGTCCAGAAAGAAACTCTCTGTTTTGTTTGCCATCGGTGCTCGGTTCGTACTCCCCCTTTGTTTTCTAAGTGACGTTTGCCAAAGACGCCACTCCCTTGGGTCCGGAAGGGTCCCCCGTTACACCCACCCCTGTCGACCTGACTCTGTCCTTCACCCCGAGTCCGTCCCCTAAGGACCGACCTGCTCACACGACTTCCTCGTGGAGCGAGGGGTGGAGACGACCGACGCCCACGGAGGACCGGTCCTTCGGAAGGTGTGTTACAGAGACGGAGGGACGTCGGGACGGAGGAAAGGAGGTGGGGGACCGAGGCCGGGCGGGCTGTCCGACAAAAAGAAATAGACGGGGAGTAGCGACAGTAGGGATATCTCGTCTCCGTCATAGACGAACGTCCCGTCGAGAGCCCGTCCCGGTGTGTCCCACCCCACCCACTGGCACCGACCGCGCGACAGTCCGTGGAACTTTGTCCGGGACTCATTTGCCCTCAGCCTCAGTAAAGGACCCCTCGGGGGCGGGACCCTTCACGGTCACCCCCGTCCCGTCCGCCCTGCCCCTTCTTGGGCCCAAGAAAAGGGGACGAGGGAGACCACCCCCCGCCGCACTCGGCTGTCGAGAGGGACGCACGGGGACCGGGTGGTCCGTCGGGGGTCCGGACCCAGTCAGACCTCTCCGGACGCCAACGGCGGCGGCCAGGGACCCGAGGGACGGAGGACACAATGAAGGGTCAAGAAGTTAGGGGACGCTCTGGTGGAGGAACACAATTTAACAAACAAGATTTATGGATGTCACCAAAGTCGAAAGGACCGACCTGGGACTGACCCTGTGCACAACTTACAGGTCTAGTTCACACGTCATCTCTCTCTCGAGTCGTGCGAACCCTCCAGGTGTGGGACGGGCAGGGTGTCGCTCCCGCCCGGGACCGGACCGAGGACCCCCCGTCGTACGTCCGGGAACGTCACAGGTGTACCCTTCTCACGGAAACACACGGGCCCCGGGTCCCGGTGGGGTCTGTCGACTACGGTTGGTACACTCCATCGGACCCCGGCACCGACCCCCTACCATTACTTCTGGCACCACCGAGTCACCGTTTCTTAGGCGGACGTTACGTCCTCTGCGTTCTCTGGACCCAAGTTAGGGACCAAGCTCTTCTAGGGGACCTCCGCCGTGCCGTTGGGTGAGGTCGTAAGAACGGCCCTCTTAAGGTGCCTGTTTACTTGGACTACCCGGTGTCAGGCATCCAGCGGTTCTCAACACGTGGCGACTTCCCTAAATCGTGCGCACAAGCGTTACCTCTGGCACATAGACACCAGTCGGTACCCCCACGAGAGACGAATGCTCTGACGGGAAGGTGTGTTTGGGACCTGTGCCCCCTGACCTACGCTCAGGGGCGACCGGTGTGGGCACGGGCGACAGTGTGTGTCAGCGGCCCTCTTGATTCGCGGTAGACGTCCAGAGGGCACCAGTCGTGTCGGCCTGGCGGTGTGGACCCTCGAGGACGCGCGACGAGACATATGCGAAAGGAAAGGACTAAAATTGGAGATGAGAAGATGATCTCACTTGACATTCGTACTCAACTTGTCGAAAGGACTTAATACTCAGAAAGATGGTTCAGTGACTCCGACTCCCATCAGGACCTCTGGAGGTTGTATGGTTGATTGGTCCTTTGCAAAGAAGGTGTCTGTTTTACAGATCCCAGGGTCTCGAATTCATTACATAGACTTGACCTACGTCCAAGGTGAACTGAGGTTCCCGGACCAGGGGTAGTGGTGCGTGGTGCCTACCGGAGAACATTCCTGTCTCGTCCCACTCTCCACACCTGCGTCCTTCTGACGAACTGGTCGGCCTCATCCCGGACGACCCCGGGGAGGGACGAGGGACGCAGTTGTCCGTAGACGACTAGAGACTAGACTGATCCGTCGGTGCCCGTACGGTCCCTCCCTGACCTCTTCCAACGACACCCACTCCGGTGAGAGGACGTCTCTCCCTCTGGTCCTCGTTCCCTGTCCCGACTGAGTGGTCGGTGTGCCGGTCCTCGACCGCCGGAGAAGTACCCCGTAGAGCGGGTTTAGCCCCCGAAGGACCGAGGGTGCACCGTCACCACGTTTCAGTTTCACTTTCAGCGAGTCAACACAGACTAAGAAGCGCTGGGGTGCCTGGTATGTCAGGTGCCTTAAGAGGTCCGGTCTTATGACCCCACCCGTCGGAAAGGGAGAGGTCCCCTAGAAGGGTCGGGCTCCTGACTCGGAGGGTGTGACGTCCGTCTAAGAAGTGGTCGACTCGGTGTCCCTTCGGGTTCTTAAGACCTCGTCCATCGTATAGGGAAGGGGTCGTCTAGAAGGGCTGGGTCCGTAGTTTGGTCCCAGAGAGCGTGCCGTCCGCCCAAGAAACGATTAATCTCGGTCTTTGTGTCGTAGAAGACCAGGCAAGGAAGGGGACGGCGCGGGTTCACACACACGGGTCGACGAGTCGGTGCAGGTCGAGACACTCTGGGGTACCAGACATCGGGCGGTCCGAGGAGACAGGTACCCTAAGAGGTCCGTCGTTGTGACCCCACCCGACGGTAAAGGTAGAGGTCCCTAGAAGGGAGGGGTCGCCAACTGGGGCTCAGAGAACACGGAGGTCGTGACCGTCCACCTAAGGAATGGTCAGACGAAGACTTTGGCTAGACGCTTCCGGGAGGCAGGAGACGGGTGGACCGGCGGGTTCGGGAGGGGTCGCGGTCGAACCGGGGACGTGGCGAACACGAGCGGACGGCCCGCGGGGGCCGGGGAGGTCAAAGTACATTCTGCACGGGGAGCCTCTTCGGAAGGGGCGGGCGGACCCTCTCCCCCGGCGTGGGAGCGACAGGGGAAGGTGTCGTAGGAGGACACAAGAGTGAGTGTCCACAGGGGTGAAAGAGGCTGTTAGTGTCCATTCTGAACGACCCGCAAATGACACACGATTCTGCGACGAGTTTCGCACACTGAAGTATGATCGAGTGAACCACTAGTAAATGTGTTAGACTGAAATGTCGATTCCTTTGTTCAAATTTCGGTGACGGAGCTGTTCGGACCCCCGTACTCCTCCCGTCCCTCGGTCGGACAAACCCAATGACGACTCGGTCTTCGGTCCGTACGTCAGGCCGGCATTTATCCTCGAGACCCACATAAACGACCTCCCTTGTTCTTCGGACGTCTCCCGGACCTACACCTCTTCCCCTTCCTGTCTGAGCTCCGACCTCGAGTCCGAGGTCCACTACGTTGACCCACCGTGGTACCTGTCTCCCTCCCGAGGGTCCCACTGCGGGCACCACTTCTCGGGCGGTCCGTCACGGCCGCTGTGTCCTTTGTACCCGTCCTAGGGACCCAGCCCTTCTACGGGACCTCTTCCCGTGCCGTGCCGTTGGGTGAGGTCCTAAGAACGGACCTCTTGGGGTACCTGTCTCCCCGGACCGCCCGACGTCCAGGTGTCCCAGCGTCTCAGGCTGTCCTGACTTGCTGAATTGCACTTGCTACTTACTTTCTCGTCTCCGGCCGGTCCGGTCGGGAACACGTCTGGGAGACTTGCACCCGACCCGGGCTAGTGAGCGGGGAGGGAGGAGCCTGCACTGTTTCCGCTCCAGGGTAGTGCGGACGTCAGTCCGACGCTTGTACGACTGAAGGTGGAGTGCGCGGCAGAACGACATTGCGGGACACACCACACGTGTGGGACTTCTTCACACGACTGCGTACCTCTCCGGGCGCACCGTTCCCGGACTCCCGTCGGAGACCGGTTTCGGATGTTTACTTCTGGGGGAGCTCGGCTGCCGACTGTCACCTCACTTGGGACCGTTATCTCTGGAAAGAAGTCGGAAGTCTACTCTGGGGACGGGGACACGTCGGAGCAGTCTCTGGGACTCCGTCTGGTGGGCCGATCCGATCCAGGTCTAAGGATCGGTGTCTTTGGCACTCTATTCTTTCCCTAAATTTTGTGTCTTAACAACGCCATTTTTCATGCGTCGTATTTGCCTGGCAGGGTCGATGGACTCCACACGACAAGCCGGGACCGTCGATGGCCGTGTTACGGTATACTGTCAGCGGGCCCCGCGGAAGAGAAGCGTTGGCCTTAGGATGTCTGAGACTTGTCATTGAGGGGGCGGAGAGGGGTCTGGGACTTTGGTGGCAGGGCGAAACACAGAGCCACCGACACTACCGAAATCCACGGAGACCTGCACCTTAGTCTGACATCGGCAGGAAACGCTGACGAAGTAAAGTCACTCACGCTCTAGGAGGTCCGGGTAGGTTCACCGTTCCACATAGTCTTAAAGGACGAAATTCCGACTCATTATAACGGACTGTGACCCCTTCTGACTCCCGTCCTCTTCCCCGCTGTCTCCTACTCTACCGACCTACCGTAGTGGTTGCGTTGCCTGTTCTCAGACTGACTAGAGGTTTGTACGGAAACTCTGGGGCGAGAGGTAAAGAGACCCAGACGTGATCTCTGCCTCGACGACCTACCTTGCCTCTGAGATACGACTCGACCCCCCTCCGGAGACGTACAGAAGGAAGAGGGCAAAGGTGGTTTCCTCGTGTTCCCGGGGTCAAGGAGGTGTGGGAGTGGTCGCGATCGACCAGACAAGAAAGCTATGACCGGTAGGATTCCCGTGCTCGACCACAGAGTAATTTGCCACAGTGAAATCCGTCGATTCAAAGTCCCACTGAAAACACGTCACCATTCATTATGTGGTAGCGTAACACACTGAAGGTTCTCGTCTGACCGATGACCAAAGACTACCACACCCTTCCGACTCGGTCTCTCGACCTTGTGTTCCAGGGCCCCGGCAGTCTCGCGGTCTCGACCCCCGGAACCCGTCCTGTTCTGGGGCACCTTCCCCGTGTCGCCGCTCCGACCGTCGTTTCTCCGCCTCTGACCTTGTTCCCGTGCAGACCCCTCAGTGGGCACGCGAAAGACATCCGACAGATGTCAGAAGGGACCTCGTCTCTCTGTACATCCCTCCTCACCAAGTCCCTCCCGAGTGAGAGAAGCGCACAAATTGCACCCTTTCGTAACCGGTGCGTCTTTCGCGCCACCGAGACGTCGTCCGGACCCCGTAGCAGACACAGAGTCCGTTACGCCGGGTACGGGAAGGAGGAGCCGGTGGTCGGAAGCCCGTGCAGAAAAGACTCGTCTCGTGTTAGAGGTCGTCCAGGGATTGCTGCCAGTCCTTCTGTGTCGTCGGGGTCACCGACTTGGAGGACCCCAAAGGTTCAGGGTCCGGGAAGTGTTCGGCGTCGTCCCAGTGGGAGGTCTCTCCCCGGACGTGACTTAGGGACACGTACTTACACTGAACACTCGCGAGGTACTGTGGCGCGCTCACAAAGCCGTCAAGCACGCTTCCGTCTGAACAGGGCCCCGGAAAGACTGATGTCTCAGACGCGTCGGTCCGTGTCGGTCCCCGGTCGCCCGGGGCGCTCCACCCGTGCCCGGAGCCCCTCGAGGACTGTCTGTGAGGGACAGGCAAGTGACTTGACAGGGATAAGAGCGCGACAGGAGGTCAGACGCCCGTCGACCTCTACAAGGGTTGGGAAAGAGAAGTGACAGCGGTCGAGGACCACTCGGCACCTTCCTGGGTCGGGACGACGGGGAGGACCTCCCACTCGGACGTCTGCCGACGAAGAGGAGGACGGAACGTTCCTGTCCTTTTGGTAGAGAACCCTTCGGACTTCGGTGTGACATCGGAGAGTCCGAATGTCGACCCGTAGGACTCTGCTCGTCCCACCCACAATTGAGACAAAAGGACCCGTGGTTCCCCAGGTCGTCTTCGACTTGACGGACCGTGAGGGTCAGGACCCGCGAAAGTAGTGTGTTTTGGTTGTGGTTCGAAAACGTGTACCTGCAAGCAAACTGAAGTCTACAATAAAAAAGAAGAAAAGTCGGTTGGTTCCCTAGTTAGACTTCCTCTCAGAATGACGTCTCTTTCTCAGTTGTGCCTCGACGAGTCTCGTCCCGCCCTTAGACCCGACAGTGCGGAAGTAGGGTGACGATAAATGACTCGGGGATGACACGCGGTCCTTGTACGGTCTGAACGGAATCGTCGACGTCCGTCGTTCTCTGTCAGTTGTTACACTACCAATTGAAATATCCAGTCGAACTGACCGGTACCCCGTGGACCTATGGACGAGTGAGTAGTGGAACCACACAGACACTACCACGAAACCTACTCTAATGTAAATTTTGTGGTCTGACCCATTTCTTCTACCGAGAGGAGTTACACCCACCCGGAGCGGGTTAGTCAACTTCCGAACACAAATTTTTTTTTTTTTAAGTGACTTATTCTCCCTCGATGGGGACGGACTGTCGGAAAGGTTGATTCTATAACCGAAAAAGAGACGGAAGCAGGAGTTTGACTTTACAGGCGAGAAGGGCTCGGAACTCCGACGGTCACAAGTCTGTCCTTGGTGTCGTAGTCGAGGGGACGAGGAGTCCGGAAACCTGGACCCGACCTTGGTTCAGTAGCCGAGGGGACGTCGAGGTCTGACGACTCGTGGACCGTCCAGAACCCCGGGCGGGTGACGGGATTCACGGACTCGGTCAAGGAATGTCACTCGGAGTTGGAGGGACAGACAGATGTGTGTGTGCGATTGTGTAGGATAATAAAAAGGGAAAAACCTCTTGAAAATGATGTTTACTAGTTGGGTCTGTCACTCTTTGACGGTACTTCTTTCGGCTTGTTGAGGTACCTTTTCTCTCCGCCGCCCTGAAATCGATGTCTCCAAACCTTGCGGAGAGACTCCTCCACCGGAAAATCGACTGGCGTGCCCTCTCGTGTCGGTGAATGTGTGACACCCGCGCTCGACCCGTCTCCGGAACGGACGTCCCGTCCCGGTGTCTCTCACCCCCCTTGTCCCTCTTAGGGTCTGTCCGCCCTCGTCCCGTCCTGCGTCCCACAATCCCGGAGTGTCTGACGTCCCTCCTCAGGCGTAAAGTGAGGGTCCACTCCCCGTCGGAGACCTGCAATTGGAGCCCGAGGAGACACAGGGATCAGACGACACACTAGAACTCGTTTGCGTGCACAGAGAGACTCGAAGTCGAAGGACCACCACAACACTCCTAGTTTACTCTATTGTGTTCTCTTACTGAATCACGACACAGACCGCAATTCTTCGCCGAGTCCTTCACAGCCAAAGAGACCGAACGATAAGTGGTACCCAAGGCTGACATTTACGACTGCGACCTTGTTCGACCCCTTCATGGTCACCGTACTTGAAAGACCCTTGCCCCCGTTTTACATGTGGTCTGAGTGAGCAGTACACAGCGAATGTGCACCTCTCTGCTCGGTCAATTTGGGACTCGTCATTTCGGTCTCGACACCCAGTCTCTCTGCCCGAGTTTGAGACCGAGAAGGTGACGGAGGGGTTCCGCTCGAAACCGTTTAGTAGCTTAGGACGTTCCGAACCACTTCAGCCCTTTACCCCTGACACTCTTAATTTAGTCTGTCGAACACGTCCAGTATTGATGGGCCGTGGGCAGTCTCGGTAGCCCCCCTGCGAGTGTACGGTTCCAGTCGAAATTTTTCCACCTTTCAGTATGTGCACACGTGTGTCGCTACCAATGTGCCTTCTCACGAGTTCGACTGGACGTCTGAATTAAGTTGAGACTAATTCTAGGGTGTCCAAACAGATACTTTGTTCGAAATAAATCTCCTAAAGATACGTCCTTATTTCCGGTTTTTTTTTTCAGTTCGGTACGAGGCTTTTATTCTACCTTCCTAAGTGGGAGGCTCTATGATTGCACTTGTGAATGGGATTCTGACACTACTAATTCTGTCACGCTTTGGTTGTCTCCCTGTCTGTCTGCTGCTGTGCCGCACCCTCGAGCCTTTGTCTGGGTGCCCGGCGTCCCCGATGTCTGCCCTCGTCTCTCTGTCTGCTGCTATGCCGCACCCTCGAGCCTTTGTCTGGGTGCCCGGCGTCCCCGATGTCTGCCCTCGTCTCTCTGACTGCTGCTATGCCGCACCCTCGAGCCTTTGTCTGGGTGCCCGTCGTCCCTGATGTCTGCCCTCGTCTCTCTGACTGCTGCTATGCCGCACCCTCGAGCCTTTGTCTGGGTGCCCGGCGTCCCCGATGTCTGCCCTCGTCTCTCTGTCTGCTGCTATGCCGCACCCTCGAGCCTTTGTCTGGGTGCCCGGCGTCCCCGATGTCTGCCCTCGTCTCTCTGACTGCTGCTATGCCGCACCCTCGAGCCTTTGTCTGGGTGCCCGGCGTCCCCGATGTCTGCCCTCAAACTGTACTCCATCTTTACCCTAACGTTCAGTCACACCTTCCTTTCCTAATAAGTCACTTGACACAACCAGTTGACACGACCAGTGAACAAAAAGGTTCACCTTTTTTTTTACTTTAGTTGAGGAATGGCGTGTGGTATTTTTTTTGCATATTACTTCAGTCTTGCATTTACACTTTCCGTTTTAAAATTTAGAAACCTTCTTTTGTATGTAGACACAACAAGTTGTATCACATTGTTGTTTTTGGGTTTGTCGAGTTGGTTTCGTACCCGTCTTCCAGACTTGTCTGTAAAGAGGTTTCTTTTACGGTCCTACCGGTTGTCCGTGGACTCTTCTGCGAGTTTTAGTGATTAGTAAGTCAAGTCGAGTCAGTGAGTCAGCACAGACTGAGAGACACTGGGGTACTTAGTGTCGTGCGGTCCGGAGGGACAGGTAGTGGTTGAGGGCCCCAGGTGGGTCTGAGAACACGTAGCTCAGCCACTACGTTGGGTCGGTAGAGTAGGAGACAGCAGGGGAAGAGGAGGACGGGGGTTAGGGAGGGTCGTAGTCTCAGAAAAGGTTACTCAGTTGAGAAGTGCACTCCACCGGTTTCATAACCTCAAAGTCGTAGTCAGGAAGGTTACTTGTGGGTCCTGACCAGAGGAAATCCTACCTGACCGACCTAGAGGAACGTCAGGTTCCCTGAGAGTTCTCAGAAGAGGTTGTGGTGTCAAGTTTACGTAGTCAAGAAGCCACGAGTCGAAAGAAGTGGCAGGTTGAGAGTGTAGGTATGTACTGGTAACCTTTTTGATATCAGAACTGATCTGCCTGGAAACAACCGTTTTATTATAGAGACGAAAAATTATACGATAGATCCAACCAGTATTGAAAGGAAGGTTCCTCATTCACAGAATTAAAGTACCGACGTTAGTGGTAGACGTTACTAATACCTCGGGTTTTTTAATTCAGACTGTGACAAAGGTAATCTCTTTGCGTTTAATTTTAATGACGTTCCATAGTGAAATGTGGTCAGTCTTACAGTTAGTAGTTTTTCAAATGTTTATTACTTACGACTTCTCCCACACCTCGTTCTCCTTAGGAGGATCGACAACCCCCCTTACGTCTGACTATGTCGGCAACATCTCTTGTCACACGTCGAAGGACTCTTTGTCCTTTTGACTTTTATCTTGATGATATACTGGGTCGTTCGGGCGAGGACGCGTATTTAGTCCTTCTTTGCTTTCGAGAAGAAGTTTTTCTGTGTGCGTGGCTACAAGAGGCGTCGTGACTGGGGCCTTAGGTTTCTGCTTCTGAGAAGAAGTTTTTCTGTGTACGTGGTTACAAGTGGTGTCGTGACTGGGTCGTTAGGTTTCTGCTTCTGAGAAGAAGTTTTTCTGTGTGCGTGGTTACAAGTGGCGTCGTGACAAACGTTGTCGGTTCTGTGCCTGCGTTGGATTCACAGGTAGTGGGATTCGTAGTGTAACTTTCCACGCCAGGTATATATGTTACCTTATACTGAGTCAGTAATTTCCTTGTTTTCGTACGGCAAACGTCGTTGTACTGACTGGATCTCTAATAGTAAAATTACCTTGATTCAGTTTATTTCTGTTTATAGTATACCATAGTAAATATATCTTATATTTATTTTTAATGTGTTTAATTAAATAAATATTTTGTCTTTGTCTAAGTGTCTGAAATTTTTGTCTGACGACGACAGCGACACGACTCAGCGAAGTCAGCACGGGCTGATTACCAATGGTTTCCCCTTTCCACCCCCTCCCCATTTAACCCTCAAACCCGGACTGTACATGTGTGTGTGATATATTTTATTGGTTGTCCTTGGATGACGGTTCGTGTCCCCTGCGATGACTTACAAGACATTGTTGGATTTAACCTTTTCTTAAGTACTGTCTGATCTATGTACAGACACAGATTGACTTAGTGACACGACTATGGACTTTAATCGTAACCACTAGTTAATGTACGGTAAGTCTTATTTTTTATTTTCTGTGGGATGTATGAAAGGTGTTTGCTTTTGTGACTAGTAAATTTTTATAATTTAAAATTCGAAAGGAACTAGCTTTAAGTGGTATTTCCTTTACTTTCGTGTTCAGTGTTTGACCCTCTTCTTTTGACGTTATGTGTGGTAGCTTGTTCTGGTCGTGGGCGCGGTATGTCTCTCGCGGACTGGTCGTGGGCGCGGTGTGTCTCTCGCGGACTGGTCGTGGGCGCGGTGTGTCTCTCGCGGACTGGTCGTGGGTGCGGTGTGTCTCTCGCGGACTGGTCGTGGGCACGGTATGTCTCTCGCGGACTGGTCGTGGGCGCGGTGTGTCTCTCGCGGACTGGTCGTGCGCGTCGTATGTCTCTCGCGGACTGGTCGTGGGCGCGGTGTGTCTCTCGTGGACTGGTCGTGGGCGCGGTGTGTCTCTCGCGGACTGGTCGTGGGCGCGGTGTGTCTCTCGCGGACTGGTCGTGGGCACGGTATGTCTCTCGCGGACTGGTCGTGGGCGCGGTATGTCTCTCGCGGACTGGTCGTGCGCGTCGTATGTCTCTCGCGGACTGGTCGTGGGCGCGGTGTGTCTCTCGTGGACTGGTCGTGGGCGCGGTATGTCTCTCGCGGACTGGTCGTGGGCGCGGTGTGTCTCTCGCGGACTGGTCGTGGGCGCAGTGTGTCTCTCGCGGACTGGTCGTGGGTGCGGTGTGTCTCTCGCGGACTGGTCGTGGGCGCGGTATGTCTCTCGCGGACTGGTCGTGGGCGTCGTATGTCTCTCGCGGACTGGTCGTGGGCGTCGTATGTCTCTCGCGGACTGGTCGTGGGCGCGGTATGTCTCTCGCGGACTGGTCGTGGGCGTCGTATGTCTCTCGCGGACTGGTCGTGGGTGTCGTATGTCTCTCGCGGACTGGTCGTGGGCGCGGTGTGTCTCTCGCGGACTGGTCGTGGGCGCGGTGTGTCTCTCGTGGACTGGTCGTGGGCGCGGTGTGTCTCTCGTGGACTGGTCGCGGGTACGGTGTGTCTCTCGTGGACTGGTCGTGGGCGCGGTGTGTCTCTCGCGGACTGGTCGTGGGCGCGGTGTGTCTCTCGTGGACTGGTCGCGGGCACGGTGTGTCTCTCGCGGACTGGTCGTGGGCGCGGTGTGTCTCTCGCGGACTGGTCGTGGGTGCGGTGTGTCTCTCGCGGACTGGTGGTGGGCGCGGTATGTCTCTCGCGGACGTGAGACCAATGGTCCTCTTTACTTACCCGTAAAGTCTCTCCTAGTACCGACAAGTTTTTCGTTCATTTTCCAAACCTTGAAGTCCCTTTTCGTCTAATCTAGAGTCACTCTAAGGTAGATGTAGGCGACCCAACCGTCTTTCACCTAAATTATTGTGACCCGACCTCTTCCGTACCTAGGTGCCACCCTTCACGGTTAACCATGTTCCTGAGACCCGTCGTTAACCGTGATAGACGATTCCGACTTACAGGGATGTGCCGATAAGGCGAGGACCTACACAGACACGTTCTCCGTAAGCACACTTGTGTACACCGTCTTCTGTCCGAGTTCTTACAAGTCAAGTCAAGTCAAGTCAGTGAGTCAGCACAGGCTGAGAAACGCTGGGGTACTTAGCGTCGTACGGTCCGGAGGGACAGGTAGTGGTTGCGGACCTCAAGTGAGTCTGAGTGCAGGTAGCTCAGTCACTACGGTAGGTCGGTAGAGTAGGAGCCAGCAGGGGAAGAGGAGGACGGGGGTTAGGGAGGGTCGTAGTCTCAGAAAAGGTTACTCGGTTGAGAAGCGTACTCCACCGGTTTCATGACCTCGAAGTCGAAATCGTAGTAAGGAAGGTTTCTTTAGGGTCCCGACTAGAGGAAGTCTTACCTGACCAACCTAGAGGAACGTCAGGTTCCCTGAGAGTCCTCAGAAGAGGTTGTGATGTCAAGTTTTCGTAGCTAAGAAGCCGCGAGTCGGGAGAAGTGTCAGGTTGAGAGTGTAGGTATGTGCTGGTGACCTTTTTGGTATCGGAACTGTTCTTACAAGTGTCATCGTAAATAAGAACCACTATTTTTTTTTTTTTTTCCGACCTTTGTTACATTTACGGCTCGTTATTCCTTTGTCGACCCACACGACACCGAATGAGTGTTGGCCCATCGTGAGCCGTCACGTCTGCCCCTCGATACCGGTGCACTGGAGGTGTGCGGGACATGCGAGCAGCGAGTCGACGGGTCGAGAAACGCTGGGGTACCTGTCATCGGGCCGTCCGAGGAGACAGGAGCCCCTAAGAGGTCCGTTCTTATGACCTCACCCAACGGCACGGGAGGAGGTCCCCTGGAAGGGGTGGGTCCCTAGTTTGGTCCCAGAGTACGTAACGTCGGTCTAAGAGGTGGCACATGAAGTACGACATGTGTTCGGAGAGACTCTAAGGAAAAATACTGATATTTCCGTGTTACTATAAATGAAACTTGAAAGAGACCTAGAGGATCGAGGTCCTTATTAGTATCGAATAATTTCTCATCAGGAAATATCAAATGTTTCCACACACCCCACCAATATAAGAAATAGTGTAGGAAATTTTTAGGTTATAAAATCTCAATAAAACCGGAAGAGGTGGGGGTGTGTGTGGTGCTTCGAACACCCTGGAATCAAAGGACTGGTCCTTAACTTGGACCCGGGAGTCGTCACTAAAACGGTTCAGAATTGGTGACCTGACAGTCCTTTAAGGGGTTTCCAGATTAAAAATACTGATTGTTACTGGAGGGACCTATCTCATGGCCGACACAAATACTCGTAATACACTAGCACCCACCTGTACTCAAACTCGTTTTAGCCTATGTCACCTCCTGTCCCTTCGGACCGCACGACGTCAGGTGCCGCGACGTTTCTCGACGTGTGCTCACCGGCGGACTTGCCGTCTACGCACTCACTTCCCTGCGAGAGCTTCGGACTCGTCTCCGCTGCACGCCTCTCGAGCAGAGTGTTTCGCTGTTCGTCGGGGACTTCGTCTCCGTCGGAACTTAGAGGGACAATAGAGCCGTGTCGGTCGCGCCGGTCCTGACGGGACTTGGTACTACCACCGTCGGTCCCGGACCGTTTCCCGGGACGAGAACCGTTCTTCAGGACCGTGACGGAGGAGGACGCCATCGAAGACTTTTTTCTCTCTCAACCACGGTGGATCACCATTTCTTGTCCCTGGTGTCTCCTTCCGACCGCTTTAAGAATTGTGTCTTGTCAATAAAATAAACCCTACCCCACACCACAGTCCCACCACCACCACCACCACTCTTGCAAGAGTACTTTTATTATAGACGGAAAAATTTCATTTAAACATAATTCTATTGACATACGAGTGATCGCTGACATTGTATATTATGTCTTTCTGGAAAGTACGGGAAACGGGTTAAAGGGGGTTACCTTTCCAGAACGTTTTGATTCTAGTCACCTTATCTTTGCTCTCAAGTCTTTATTTGGGTATGTAAACACCAGCTCTTTCTTGCCAGAAGTCGTTGCCACAACCCCGTTGACCTATGTACGTTTTCTTACTCCGACCTGGGGTCGGAGTGTGCAATATGTGTTTGACTGAGTCTTACCCGGGGTCGAGTGTGCAATATGTGTTTGACTGAGTCTTACCCGGTTTCCGGATTAACATTCCCCATTTTAATATTGTAAGAACCGTTGTATACCCACTTAGAAGTGCTCGAACCTAGTTCGTTACTAACGAATACATATTCTTTCTGTCATCTTTGCATTCGTTGTTCACTTATTTAACGCAGAGTAGTGTCATTTTGTACGAACACGAAGGTTCGTGTGAGATTTCTGCCACTTTTCTGTTGGTGCCTTGCTTGCTCTCATATACAGTTGGTATCTGGACTATTCCCAGACCGATACTCTCAAACAGTTGGTATCTGGACTATTCCCAGATCGACCCCAATATTTCTTGAGTATCCAGATACTATTTTTCTATTTATTGTTGAATTTTTACCTGTTCCATAAACTCATTTGTAAAAAAGTTTCCTCTACATGATTGTCGGTTTTCATGGTCTTTACTACAAGTTGTAGTAATTGGTAACCCATTTACGTTTACTTTTGGTGTCACTTTAGGGTGAAGTGTAAGTGATTCCACTGATCGTTATTTTTTCTCTCATTCACATTCACTCCTGGACCTCTTTAACTTTGGAAATTGTGTGACGAGCACCCTTTTGTGTCCCCCTCGTCTACGAAACCCTTAGTCCGTCGATCCCTTTTATCAATGGTGTTGTGTCGTAAACATGAGTTCTCTTTGCCTTTGTATGCAGTGTGTTTCTGAACATGTCTTTGGAAGTGTCGTCGTAATAGCTCCTCGGTTTTTCACGTTTGTTGGATTCACGAGTGATTGACCATTTTCAATTCATTTGTTTCACACACACACACACACACAGACACACGCAGACACACACACACACGCAGACACACACACGCAGGGATTTACCTTATAATAAGTCGATATTTCTTACTTTATAACTAAGTATGATACTGTACTTAGAACTTTTGTAATACGATTCTTCGGTCTGTGTGTTTTCCGGTGTTCAACATACTAGGATAAATGTACTTTATGGGTCTGTACGTTTAGGTGTCTGTCTTTCCTCCCATTGCCAACCCCCTCCCTTACTCTCTACCTCTGCCTGACGACTGCCTCTACCCAAAGAAACTCCCTATTACTCTTTCGAGACCTTAATCACCATTACCTCCGTGTTAAAAAATTTTGAATAATGTTTGGTGGTTTAAGATGTGAATGTCTTCTCAATTAGCAAAAAAAATTTTTTAGAAATACAAATAAACCGACGCGCCGAGAGTCGACGTCGTGCGCTCTAGAGGGTAGAAGTGACGCCGTGCTTCCTAGACAATCAACGTCGGACACTCAAGGATCGAAGTCGTGCACCCTAGATCAAGGGACTAGTCCCCAGTGTAGGCCCGGGGGACGTAGCCCTCGACCCTCTGAACCGGTGACCTGGTGGTGTCTTCAGGGTTTCTTACTTAAAATTGCGTACACCTAATGTAGAGTTAAAAAAAATTGATCGTTTTAATTAATTTTTTTACTTTTTTTTCTCTCTCTCTCTCGTATGGTGTTGGTCCTATTGTGACTATAACCGAGTTGGGTGTTTAGAATGAGTCTAAAGGGATTAAAGGAGACATGAAGGGGTATGGGACACAAAGATGTTTCCTAAATCGTTAATAGGTTTCTTACATGTAATGACAAATTTTCGTCATTTTGGGGGTGTTACTATATGCTGGAGTATGAGTCCCAACCTCAGTGTTGGGTGTTAAGAGTAACATTTTTCCTCCACAATATTTTTAACGGGAACCATATATTAAGATAACCTCTTCCGTTACCGTGGGGTGAGATCATGAGAACGGACTTTTTAGGGTACCTGCCTCCTCCGACCTTCCAACGTCAGGCACCCCAGCGACTCCCAGCCTGTGTTGACTCGCTGAAGTGAAAGCGAAAAGTGAAAGTATGGAACCTCTTCCTTTACCGTTTGGTGAGGTGGCAGGAACGGAACTCTTAGGGTCCCTGCCCCCTCGAACCACCCGACGGCAGATACCCCAGCGTGTCTCAGCCTGTGCTGACTTCGCTGAACCATCCTCATCATCATATATTAAGATATCTTAAGTATAGTATTGTATTTTCCCATAAGACATAAATAAACGTAAAATAAGATGCATTGAATAGGCATAAAGTACCAGAATTGGGTTGCTGCGTTTAGAGACCCCAAGAAAGGACCAAAAATTGGTTCTCCCCAAGAATAAAGTTGACTTAATTCCTCTGTAAATGTCAGACGGAAAGGGACAATTACAGAGTAAAACAAATTCTTCAAACCCAACGACGGAGGGTTCGGTAGTCTTTATAGGGAAATATATCCCTACACCTTAGAAAGTTGGTTACCCACGTGGTATTAAGGCAATTGGTGGGGGAATAACGACCTGCAAATCCTACAAAGGTACGAAGGTTAAAAGAACGGCGTTTCGCGGCGTCGCTCGTTGAATTAAAGAAGAAAGCCTACTAAAGGAGGCCTGTTCCCCACCTCAATGACCAATTTCCGAACCGCGTAGAAAGACTGAGGCCGGAATAAAGGGCGGCCGCGGTCTGGGTGCCGGGGCCGGGGGACGCCGGGGGGCTGGCGCCGGAGCCGGGAGCGTCTCGGTCGGGGGCCCCCGCGCCGGCACGCGAAGGGGCCGAGGGGCGCGGGGACCCCGGGACGGCCGCGGGCCTGAGTGGACGCGAGGGCGGGAGCCCGGTCGCGCGCAGGAGTGGAGCCGGAGCCCCCCAGGAGGGCCGAGGCGCCCCCACCGGGACCCGCTGCGGGCACAGGGGAAGCGCAGGGACGGGCGGGGGCCGCGGGCCGCCGCGCACGTCGCCCGCGAGGTGGCCGCGGGCGCGCAAAGGTCTCGCCCGGCGGCGTCGGCGCGGCCGGACGTCGGGGCAGGCAGTCCCGGGGCGGCCGCTCGGCGCGGGCGCTGTAACGCGCGGCCCTCGCGGCCCGCAGGCCCGTCCGTCGGCGGGTGTCCCGCGGGTGGCCCGCGGCTGTGACGGCCGCGCCCGCTCGCACACTGTCCACAGCCCGCGGCGGTCGCCCGGCGCGTCCGGCCGCGCCCGCGCCGCCCGCCCCCCGCTCCGGCGGCCCGGGCGGCCCCCGCGACTGGTCTAGCCCCCCGGGGCCCCTCGCGCGCCGACGCCGGAGCGGCGGCTTCGCGGGCGGGTCTGAGGGCGGCCCGGGGCGCCCCGCCCCTGCTGCCGGGACGGCCCTCGCGCGCGCGCCGCGCCGCCGGCTCCGGGGCGGCGGGCGTCGGCCCTGCCCCACGTGCGGACCGCGCCGCCGCGCCGGGCCTACGCGCACGCGGCTCGCGCCCCACGCGGACGCGCGTCGCGGCCCGCTGCACCGGCCGGCCTTCGTCGGTCCCGCCTTGGCGGCGGCGGCCGGCGGCGCAGGTGGGAGCCGACGGCGAACCGAGGGCTTCGCTGCGGCGGTACGACTTCTTTAAGCTGTTCTTCCTGCTCCTTAGCCCACTCTCCCGGCTCCGGGCCCCCCTCCGGCCCGAGGGCGCGTCCGGGAGGCGCGGGAGGGGCCCTCCGGAGGATGGCCTGGACGCAGACCTGCGCTCCGGGGCCCTCCGGGGCCCCTGAACTCGCCTCCACGTCGCGGGTAGGCGCCGGCCGGGGCCTCTCGGGCTCGCCCGAGGCGACGGGGAGTGGGCCGTCGAGCCCGGCGCTAAGCGACCCACTGGAACCCGCCCAGACGCGGAGACGCAGGGGCGGACAGTCCCCTCCCCCGGTCCGGGCCACCAGGAGACCCCTAAGGGACCCCGACGCGGGCACGACCCCGCCGGATCAGCCATCACGGGCCTAGCCACGAACTCTTGGGACTGAGGCTAAGTAAATAGGTCGTTTGCAAAGCTCCAGGACCACGCACGGTCCAACGTGACGCGGGACTGACGTCGTCTCGATTACTCTGCGCGAGCACTCGTTCGATTCTTATATTCTTACCAGCGTCGCCTCACCTCCCTTGTCTGCAGTCAGTCTATGAGTTCACATAGTAATTAATGTTCACACTAAAGACGACACACGTCTTTGGGATCAGTGACGTCTACCACCAGGGAGTGCGTCATGCCCGAGTCGATCCATGGTCAACGTGTTTACTTACTTTTCTGTGAGACTCTCCGCGTGCTCGTGACATGGTCCCGACGACCCACTGACGCTCAATCACCAAACCCCCGTCCCCTCGAGGGACCTCCTCCGACCGCCCTAGATGACCTAGAAACTGACGACAAGTCTCGTCGACCTCGAACTTGGAGGCTCGGTATCCCTGCAGAAAGAGGTAGCAGATGTTGACCCTCTCAAACCCAGTGTTAAGTCCCAGTGTTGGAGACGACTCAGGGAAGAGAAGAGAGCACCTTCCACCTCCGAGGTTGGGCAAGGTCGTGGAGCTCTTCTCACGCCACGACGTCCTCCGTTCACAGGAAACGAGGGGACCCAGAAGGTGACTCTTACGAGTGTCAGTCACACTGGCTTTGCGGTCGTGTAAGGCTCACGACCAAACATCCTGTAATCCCCTCTTTAGACCAGCACCTTTCTACCCCTTAAGTAGTACGACTAGGAAAAGAAGCAGAAACAAAGAGGACGGTCAATTAATTATTCGAAACTCCCAAAGAGACCACCAGGTCACCCATCCCGACCGTGACCGAGGTCGGGACAAACACCTTGATTCTAGGGCGTACGTCCGGTGCCCCACACCCGGGGGGGGGGGGGTTTTTTTTCGGAAATGACTCACAAGCAATCAGAGAATTCAGTCGTGTAGAGGTCCATTATAGATCCCTCCTAAAGTCCTTAACAATTATCTACTCAAATTTCTTTTTTCCTTTTGTTTCGAGGAAAGTACACTTTTATTCCATCCTGTTCACATAAAGAAATGGGACCCGGGCGAGTCTAGAGACTTCACGAACTCCTGTCAATACCTTCCCTTCATTTGAGTCGGTCTTCCATTTATAGGAACTAGCGAAGAAGAGTCCGGGCACACAAATTGCTTTGCGGGTAGTTGGGAGCCTTTACACGGGTGTAGGAGTGGTTCTAGGAAATGGAGTATTTGGTCCATTGTCCCACTCCGTACCCCCACGCCTTTTGCCATAACCCCACACAACCCCCGTCCCCGTGTCGGGGACACACCAACGTCGGTCGCCGGGTAGAGGCCCACGGGAGTCCCAGGGTGAGACTCCACGACGGGAACTACGTCGGAGCCGACCCAGACTCCGAGACTGGACCCGACAGAATCGTCCTTTTCGGAAAGCCGGAAAGACAGGGTTCGACTCCGAAGAAAGACTTAACGTTGTCCCCCTCGTGGACCCCTGGTGCCTTCGCTGGCTCCGGAAGAAGCGGTACTGGTTTGAGAAGGTCAGGTTACTGCATTCACGTGGTGGGGACGGGAGGAGGCCCCCCTGTCGAGAGTCCCACCACCCTCCCGGGGGCAGTCTCCGCCGGGGACACAGTCCGACTCGGCCCCCAGTGGCCCGAGAGAGGAGAGGACGGGTCGGGTGGGAGGCAGCCTACACGATGAACTGGTAGTTTCTCTACAGCACGTAGCGTCTCCTGCAGTAGTAGCACTGGTCGTCCGCTCAGGGTCCGGGGACTACCGGCGTGGGTGCGGCTCGGGCAGAAGAGGCTCGAGGGCGGCGAGTCAGGAGCCGGTGCACAGCGGTCGCGGGAACGGAGGAAAAGAGAGAGGAGCGGGAGAGGAAGTCAATGAGACGGGTCGGCACCGCGGAGGTCCCCCCCGCCAAGACGAACATTAAGAGACCGGACCTCAATCCGTGTTTGGCAGGGAAGGAACGAAGGAGAACCAGGCGACTCCGTCGGGCCTCGAAGGTACCGCTGAGGCCGAGAAGGGTCCTCTCGGGCCCTTCTTCGCTGCCCCTGCCCCCCGCCACCCCACGTGCTTCGGGGGTCCGTCTGAAAGGGTGCTTCCTGACGACACGAGCCCTCCGTAAACCGAGGCCCGGCAGGGGCCCGAGGTAGGCGCACGAAGAGGAGCCGCGGCAAACCCCCAAACGATGGGTGCGCACACATCCGAGTGAATCTCTCACACCGTCTGTACCGAAGGCGTCGGGGTCTCGAAGGGCCCTCCATTGGGGTGTCTGGCCGTGACCCCCCCCCCCCACACACTGACGACACTCTCGTCCGGTCCTCCTGGCGGTCGAACTTAGACCCAGTCCTTTCCGGAGGACCTTGACCCCCTCACCTCAGGACGTCCCGTTCCGTCCGTCTCGTCCTGTTTCCACCCACCCACCTCACGTCGACGGTCCTGGACCCCCGTCAGGTCCCCGAAGAGGCGCTGGGGAGCTGTCCCTCTCGTCGTCCTTCGGGGCGGCCCCTATAACGGCAGCGTCGTCCCGTCACTGGGCCCGTCACACCTCAAAGTACCTCTGGAGAACTACTTCCCAATCCTCGGGTCTCGTCTGTGGGTAATTATTACCTCTGGCCGGACGACTGGGCCAACCCCACCCACCCCACACCCTCGTCCGGACCGGGGGCGCACTCCGGACACGGCACAGGGGCGTCGGACTGGTTCCTGTACTGGCCGTTCCTCCTGTCGATGGCCCCGGGCCGGCACGCGCGGGACACGGTCTAGTGGCTGCACTCACGGGGCGAACCCCTCCCCGCTCCCCAGGGGTCCCGCGTGTGGACGAGGGGAGGAGGCCCGGAGGCGGGGTGTAGGACAGCGGACGCGGGGGTGTCTCGTGGTACGACGTCCGGTAGCTCGCGATGTACTTCGTCCGGTAGCACCTGTTCCACGGGTCGCAGAGGTCGAGGCGGGAGCACAGAAGCGACCACACATCGGAGCCCGGTCCCGACCCCGACCCCGCCCCACCCCGACCCGGACCCAACCCCGCCTCGCCCCGACCCCGACCCCGACCCCGTCCCCGTCCCCGTCCCCGACGAGCCCTCCGACTCCTCTGTAGTTTCTAGCGAAAGCGTTCCTTTTGGTTTCGACACACCGGGGTCAACACTCTCAGGGTGGGGGACGAGACACTTCTCACGGGTCCCCTGAGACCCACCTAACTCCCGGGTCAACCGCCGGAACTGGGTACGGGACCCCACTGTCCAAAACCCCTAAACTCGGACCGTCCTTCAGGCGGTCCCGTCCTCCTCACTCCCACCCTCGGCACGACTCAGACGCGGGAGAGCCTCCTGGGGCTGTCGTCCCACAGGACGGACGGGGCGAGTCGCACGGGACACGGGGTGTCGTGGACGAGTTCACGTCGAAGCTGCACCAGTTCGCGACCCACTTACTCCGGGTCCTCCGGCGCAGGTCACTGTTGTAGTACCAGGTCCACTCGGCGCTTGTCCCGTCCCTACGACTTTTATGAGTCCGCGACCGGTCGTCCTACCCGAAAGTAGTGCCTCCAGGACCGCCGGGGACCGGCCTCGTCCGAAGTCAGGAATAGAGCACCACCCCTCTGAACCCCCAAACTCCTTTTCTTAGGTCCAGTAGAGAACGTCCCTCTCAACCACATGTCTGAACTACCCGAGTACGATTTTATGACCGCACCAAATTTTTGGTCGCTCATCATAAAACCCACACACTACGGTAGAGGGACCACGGACCACTCCCAAGTCACCCTCGGAGACGGGAGGACGGGTCTGGACGTCCGGGGGACACACCCGTAGACAAGGGAGAGG
Source organism: Capra ibex (assembly GCA_006410555.1). Taxonomy (NCBI): domain Eukaryota; kingdom Metazoa; phylum Chordata; class Mammalia; order Artiodactyla; family Bovidae; genus Capra; species Capra ibex. Next base: position 52,698,414 of record SJYO01050590.1, read on the forward strand.
GGTACAGAATCACGACCTAGAGCAAAGGTCCCGGGTGAGACCGGGGAGTTTGGGAGGTCCTAGTGTCTCCGAAGAAGGGTGCATTTTCCGGGACTCGCGGCGGGATCATTCCTAAGGCCTCCCGTCTCCCCTACCAGACACACGGAGGGGAGGGGGACGACTGAAACGTCGTCGTCGGTGCGTAGGACCCCGTCCCGGCCCCCCGGCTCCCGGACGACATTCCCGCGGGCAGACGTGCCGGGGGTTCTACAGGAGTCGGGTCCGGCCGAGGCGAAGGAGAAAGACCCGCCTCTGGGGACCAGAGGTCAAGGAGGCAGACGCGCCGTGGACCGCCCCAGCCCCCTGCCTCCGGACGTCTCAGGGTCCACCGAGCCACCCGCACCGGGTGTGGACCCGAGGCAAGGGTGGGGTCTCCGCCCCTCGTCCGGGGCACCCGAGTCCGGAGTGAGCGCGACGAGACGTTGGGGGGTCATGGTGCGCGACCCCGAGGACATGGTGCACGCCTTCTTGCTGGCGGACCGGCAGTCGTTCTACGAGTCGTTCAAGTGCGCCGTGCCGGAGTTTAGGGGGAAGCGGATGACGTACTACTAGGCGCACCGGTCGGCCGTCGACCTCCTGCTCCTGCCGTCCATCACCGTGGCACGGGCGGCGCGCGGGGGAGCTCGGGAGCGGGTCGGGGGTCCGCCCGGGGGTCGCAGGAGAACGGCGGACAGCAACGTCGGCACTGTCGGGGGACAAGCTGAAGTAGCTCTCGACGGACGCGTTATTCGTGCTCTACCACCACATGCTCCGGCGGAGCCGGTAACAGTTGGACGGGCCCACGTCGCGGTTCCTCGACCGGGGTCGACAGAGTCCACGGGTCCGGGGCAGGGGCGGGTCGAGTCCCCGGGCCCGGGGCGGGGGCGGGTCGAGTCCCCGGGTCTGGGGCGGGGAGCGGGTTGAGTCCCCGGGCCCGGGGCGGGGGGCGGGCGGGGCACGTCGACCCAGAGGGTCCCCGCTCCGGGACGGACCCCACCTGTCCACGCGAGAGGAGTAAACCCCACCGGTACGGTCAACCCCTTATCCACTCACCCCCTAAACCCAGACTTGTCAGAGACTCGGGGCCAGGGGTTTGACACGGGCCACGGGAAAGGGACGGGGAAGGCCCCGGGGACCCAAAGGACCGACGCCGCGCCACCGTCGGGAGTGGCCGCAGGCAGGGAGCGCGTCCCCCGTCGGGAGTGGCCGGAGACGCCGCGCCCCCGTCGGGGAGTGGCCGGAGACGCCGAGTCCCCCGTCGGAAGTGGCCGGAGACGACGCGCCCCCGTCGGGAGTGACCGCAGGCAGGGGGCGCGTCCCCCGTCGGGAGTGACCGCAGGCAGGGGGCGCGTCCCCCGTCGGGAGTGGCCGGAGACGCCGCGCCCCCGTCGGGAGTGGCCGCAGAGGGGGGCGTCACGAGGTCGAGAAGACGTCGAGCGGATTCCGGCGGGAGGCAATGCGGCGGCAGGCGTGGGAGTTGTTCCACTCAAGCGTCACCTGTCTCACCCCGGCCGGAAGGCTGTCCCGACCCCCGCCCCCGGGGGCGCCGTCCTCCACGTCGGGCTCGACCGGAGATAGGGGGTCCACGACCGCACTCGGGTGGACTTCCCGGTCGTCTTGTCTCCCTCCGGAGGGTACCGGGAAGGCACAGCAGTGGACAAACGAGGGCCTGTCCACCGGTACTTCGTGGGCAGGCGCCACTGCCGGACGTTGGACCTGGACCTCTTGGAGCACTGTCTGCGCTTGGCGTCGTAGCGGTGCGACCGGTAGTGGTGCGACGAGTTCTGCCCGTCGCTCCCGTCGTAGCTGGCAGAGTACTTCGTCTAGAGGAGGAAGTACAGGCTCTAGAGCCTGCTCAAGTTCCACGTGTCCGACGCGGGCGACGCCCCGCCCGGAGCGCTACCGCGACACGCTCCGCGACGAGGGCCGGAGGCAGCCGCTCCGCCCGCCGAGGTCCGGACAGTTCGGGAAACAACACAGGGCACACGCGCGACAGAACACGACCCGTTTCGGACCTCCCCGCTCGTCTCGTCGCGCGTCCGGCCGGACGGGAGCCTCGAGCGAAAGACCCCGCCCTGGTGCCCTCGACTGAGGCCTCACCTGCCCTAGCAGGGGGTACGACCACGTCGCTCCTCTGGGAGTCCCATCGTCAAGGGCCCCCTCGGCGGGCCCTCCTGGACCCTTCCCGGTCGGTCCCGCACACACGCGAACGGGACTCGAGACTCATCTGCTCGTCTGCCGCCCCCCCTGGGTGTCACACCTAGCCCCGGAACCTGGCGCCACGAGCGACGGGACGGGTCCCCCTAGCCTCCAGGGGAACCGGGGACCGGACGGCGCGACGCCGGGCCGGGGTGGACTCCTCCCCGAGATGACCGGGGCCCCTGACCTCCTCGGCGGGCGCCCCGACCCGGCGCCGAGTGCGGACAGAGACCGTGTCCAGCACCAGCACGTCCGGTAGTCACGCGACACAGTCTTCATGGGGGCGTTCGTGCGGCACGAGTACTTGAAGGACAAGAGGTACGACGCCCTTCTCCATTCACACCCACCGGACCGACGACCGAGGGTCCGTCCGCCCGGACCTCGGTGGACAATCGACCGACCGAAGACCACGAGCGTCGGGGGAACCGAGGAACACACGTCCGTCACGTTTGTACGGGGTCAGTGACACCAATGTCAGCGTTGACTGCTGCACCGGGAGACCGGTATATCTGAGTCGTCCATGAGTTCCGCTACGAATTCGTCTTCTACCTATTGTCAGACAGACCACAGTGGACCATATCTCTATAAGATCGGTAACGTTGCAAAGTATTTTTTCTAAAAGGGTGTTTTTAGCCAGGAACCACGGCTTTTCCAACCTCTGGCGACAGTATTTCATGTGTGCTGCATCTTAAGTGGTTCCCGAGGTGTACATCGAGTCGACCATTTCTTAGGCGGACGTTACGTCCTCTGGGGCCAAGCTAAGGAGCCAGCCCTTCTAGGCCACCTCTTCCCTATCCGACGGGTGAGGTCGCAAGAACCCGAAGGGACCACCGAGTCGACCATTTCTTAGACGGACGTCACGCCCTCTAGACCCAAGCTAGGGACCCAACCCTTCTAGGGGACGTCTTCCCTTTCCGACGGGTGAGGTCATAGGACCGGACCTCATAAGGTGCCTGACTACAGGTACCCCAGTGTTTCTGGCTCACGGACAGTGTCATCTTAAGTAGTGGAACATATAACAAGTCATAACAATTTATGGAGGTGTGTCCTCACGTCAATTAAAGGTCTTGAAAGAGTAGGACGTTTTGACTTGAGACAAGGGTAAATTGCTATTGGGGGACGAGAGATGGGGAGGTCAGAAATATGGCGGGTAAGGAGGAAACAAAGTTTCCACCCTTCTTTTAGTTCAGGGTCTCCAAAGATAATTGTACAGAAGTCAATCAGGCCTTACCGGGGCCGCTCGTGAGTCGGACTCGGAAATCGAAAGTGTGTCTTCCCTCCACCGTCGCCCCCTCGGTCCGGGAGCGGACGTCCGAGGCCGACCCGGCGACCCGGTCCGACGGCGGCCCGAGGCGTCTCGCGGACCACGAGTCGAAGGACACCGGGGCCGGGTGTCCCGCCGAAACTCATGTTCGCCCGGTAGCACCTGACGTAATAGTCGTAGTAGCTCCTCTTGCGCCTCTCGTTCCTCTGCCCCGACAGGGTGGACACGCTCAAGTAGCTCCTGACGCTCAAGTGGCACGACCGGTGCGCGTAGGACGTGGACGACCCGGTCCTCCCCGGGTTCTGGTCGTTGGGGAGGTTCATGTAGGCGAAGTAGATGTTGGCGCACCACGACCTCGTGCGCCTCCAGGCGCGTCCACGCACCCGCGCCGCGCCCGGGCCCCGGACGTCCGGACTCCCGCGGGGGCTGCCCGCGAGGGACGACAAGTGACGTGCCGCAGGACACGGAAAGAGGAAAGAAGCGGAAGGAGGAAGGAAAGAGGAGCCACAAAGCAAAAACAAAAAGTATCACCGAAAGAACTCTACACTGAGTGTATTGTGTGAGACAAGCTACTCACACGTGCAGGTGCACGTCGGTAGGCTGGGAAGTAAAGTGAGTCTGAATGACGACAACGGGAGAGAACGGACGAGACCTGTCTGCCAGGGGTTCGTCAAGAACGAAGGAGTCAACATCGAGTCAGAGAGGGAGTAAACGCCAGTCCACTCCGAAGCGACGGGGGACTCCGGCAATCCTATGTCTCTAGCTCCCGTCGAGAGCACCGGGGCACCACCAGTCTCGACTCTTCCCGACGACCCGGGTTCCTGTCCCGGCGGAGGGGGTCCTCTTCGTTCCGGACCTCCGACGAACCGGTCGGGCGAGACTCGGGACCGGACTCGGCACAAACGGAACACGGGTGTCCGCGACACTCACGAGACCGGTTCAAGCCCCGTGTCTTACTTCTCTACGACGGGTCATAGGACCACGACGACTTCTCCACGCACGCCGCAGGGGAGCCGACCGCCGACGGGGGGCAGAGACATCGACCTTTCCCCCTCTTTCCACGTGTCGATAACTACCACCCTTGGTCACCTCTGTGTCCTCTCGCACTTTGTGCCACGACACGTCTTCGTGGAGGCGGACCCACAGTCGCGCCCCATAAAAGACAAATTCCTCGTCGAAATAACTCGATATTGAGCGTTAGACGTGTCACAGGGGTAGAATTTACGTGTGTGTTACCCAAACAATGTAAGTCTCAGCAAATTGGTAATGGCGGCAGATTCAACTCTTGAAAAGAGAACTGACGCGATACGTCGAAGACCCTAGAATCAAGGGACTCGTCCCTAACTTGGACCCGGGAGACGCCACCTTCGCGTCTCAGGGTCGGCGAGCTGATGGTCCCTTAAGAACTTTTGTGAAGACGGTGGGGTCTCTTTGGCACATGGTCGCTCATCAGGTCGGGACGGGGTCGGGACGGGGCGGGGAGCGAACGGGGGGCCGAGACCTATACGGACACGGCTGAACACTGTACGGACGTCCGCAAGTCGCACCGCGGAGAGTGCTCAGGTCGAGGAAGTGCCCCAAAGGTCCCGAGTGTACGACCGTGAGGTACGGAAAAATACCCGTCCAAAAGGACACACCGTACTTCTCGGGGGCACACGCACAGACCGGTGGCCAGCCCTCCGCAGACCCGGTAAAGGCCGAGGACCGAACACACCCAGCGTGACGACACTTGTAGGCACGTGCTCCGAGGTGTACGGAACGAAAGTCAAGAGACCCCACACGTGGGTCCTCCCCTTAACGTCTCAGTACAAGTTCAAAAAAAACTGTACACGACGGTCTATGTCCGCGCACCGAGGGAGGGACCCACCCGAGACCCTCTCCCAGGGCCCTCTCACTTATGACGGTCGGGACACGGAGACTATGGGTCCGTGGCGTAGACCACTAACCCCACCTTCGTGGGACGGAGACGGGCGGGAGACGACCCCGGGACATCGCGGGGGGACGGGGAGTACCCGGGGGCAGTCCTCGAGGCACAACACTGGTGTCCACACACTACCTGCTGCTGTTACTCCAGTCCCTGGCCCGGTGGAAGATGGAGTTGCAGGACCTCGTCTTCGTCTTCCGGGAGTTGCGTCCGATATAGGACTTGCCACTCAGGAGGAGCTGGCTGGTGAGGGGAGCGGGGGAAGGGCTCGACGCCGGAAGGGCCCGCCGCACGGGAGACGACCTGAGGGGACCATTGACGTCCCGCAGTGACAGTAGAGTCCTCCGGGCCCCGGGGTTCCCACCCTTATCGGGTCTCTCGACTTGGCGAGCGGTCAGGATGCTTGGACGGCTCGTGAGGGGGGACACAGGTTCGGGGACAGGGCACAGGTAAGCGAGGAACGTTGTCAGGACGTCTCCTCCCACAGGACGCTTCAGCCCCGAGACGTCAGAGCGACCAAAGGAGTCCCAGGATGTCGGAACTGGGGGCCGGGGGCAGAGCGAGACCGGAGATCCAGACTGGCATAGGTAGGGCCCAGACCTCTCCCGTGACGTCGTCATGTGAGACCTCGGCAGCCTCTTCGGGAAGCTGGAGTTCAGGCACGGGGACCGGTGACGCGGGTACCGTCTCGTCTCCTGTCCAGTCCGCGTGGACACAGGAAGTCTCCGGGAACCCGGGTCCGGAGGAGACCTCCCAGACGGACCGGACGTTCCGGTGGCGTCGACGGGTCCCATCTTCCCCGACACGACCCGCCCCCCTCAGTGCGGCGGACGGAGACCGGGACCTCTCCTTCGGGGACGTGTGTCTGTGAGCGTGGCAAGGGCACGAGGCACGAAGTGTGACCCTCCACCCCTAGTGTGAAGGGCTCATTGCCGCGACACCAGGTACACGGGACCGGTAGAGACTCGATACGCACGAACAAGGGCGTCTTTCGTGGGGCCAGTGGCGGCGGTTCGTCGGGCTCTTCCACCGGCGGTGGGCCGTCCTCTAGAAGGTCCCACTCACTCCCCCGAGCGTCCGGCGCCGCTGAGAAGGGCGTCCTCGGCTCTAGCCCCGAGGGGACGCACGACCGAGACTCACACAAGTCTGTCGCACGAGCTGGGAGTCACCTCCAACCACGTGGGTAAACCCTAGACTCCTAAACCCACAAGTCTCTCTGTCCCACTAAACAGGGTCAAACGTGTCGTGGTCCCCCTCCCGTCTTTGTTTCAGGTCGAGGTCGACCGAATCTCGGCGAAACCGGAACAAGACTCACGACGTCCGGGACCCGGGTCAGCCAAGCCCTGCAGACCGCGACGAGTCGTCTCGACTCCCGTGCGGTGTCAGGACACAGAGCCCGAGGTTTACACGAGGCCGGTGGAACAGACCGTCCCAAACCACTCCTAAGACAGACAGGGAGACGAGGGCGTAAAGATTCCCCTCTCCGACACACAGATCAACCGTCTGGTGTAACAGGTGGTCGAAGGACGGAAGCTCCGGGTCGTCGTCGGAGGGCAGGCCCACCGGGGTCGGGCTACGGGACTGAGCGGAGGAGACGACGGGACGACGCACGAAAGCGCCGAAGACTGGACAAAAGACAGGTAGTGACGTGACCACGGCCGGACGAGGATCGTCCGAGGACTACTGACACCCTAAGTAAAATTCAGGCGGAACAGGAAAGGTGAGGGTTTACACAGAAGGTGGTTGTGCGGTAGAGAGTCCACACCGACTTGGCCCTGGGACTCGACCGACCGCAGCGAGAGGGACGTCCGAAAGGGAGACACAAGGAAGGGAGAACGACGGCCGTCTCTAGTCGTGCTTGAACCACCAAGGTGAGTTGCGACGAGGTGGGGCACAGGACTCCGGACTCAAGTCGGAGCAATACCCGCCTTTCTCGTCTTATTACCACTATGACGGACGGAAGAGAGAGACAGGGACTTTAGGATGATTCAGATCCCGTCTCCTAGTATGGCGGAGTCCATCTCAACAAAAGGTGCACCTCCAGTCACATCGGCCCTTCCACTCACTGCCTAGAACTGATCACCAGGAGTCCGTAGGCACACGCAGTCTCAGTCCGTCCTCCCCCAGAGACTGCCCGCGCAGACCCCTCCGGACTCCTAGACGTGAGAACGGTGCGGGCGTCGGGGCCCACAAAGACCTCGTCACTGAGGACTCGTGTCGGCCCTCTCGTCCCGGCCGACGGTCGCGGAGCAAGAGGGTCCGCGTGGTCCCGGCCTTCGACCGGACGTGGTCTACGGGCGGCCGGTGAGACTCGACCCGCAAGACACTGTGAGACTTAGACGGGGGAGAGGAAACCCCGGCGAACAGGGTTGTCGGTGCACAGACTCTCGTCAGACAGGAAGACGGACCAAGGCACCGGTCGTCGCAAGCGAAGGAGAAACAGAAAGGGACAGAGGGAGAAGACTCGTGGGAACGACTCGAAGACTCGAACTCCCTCAGAGACCTACCTACTCCGGCCCGGCACCCGGACTGCAGGTAGCCAACCAGACCGCAGGGTACACCCTGTCGCCCCTCCCTCACGAGCCCACACAGCCCCTTGGCCCTCACTCTCCGGACTCCTGACTAGTCTCTGGGGCGACTCGACGACCCACTTACGTTCCGGATACCCAAAGTCTCGTCGACCGCCGGCACGGGCTCAAGGTCCCCGACCCCGGGGAGAAGTTCAGGCGCGGACTCGGGCACCGGGAGTGGCTCAGCCTCTGCCTCATGCAGCAGGCGACATGCTTCGTGTGGAAGCACCTGGTGTACCAGAAGGTCCACTCGCCCCCGGGAGGCCCCCCGGGGGTACGGCTCACCGACCTCGGCCCGCGCTACGGCCCAGACGGAGGTCGACGACGCACAACTCAGGGACTGAGTCCCGGACACGTCGAGGGCGCACAGGTGTACCTCTGCCCCCCAGACCCGTCCCCCGGACCCAACCCTCAGTCCCACCGGGACCCCACCCTCCGTCCCGAGGGCTGCGGAGGAGACGTCGAGCCCCCCGGGGGGTGGGGGGCCGAGTCGCAGAACTGGGGAGACGAGGGACCAGGTCAAACTGACGTGCTTGTGGGAGTTGCTAGTCTGGGACCTCTTGCAGTGCCACGTTTACCTCGGGTGCCTCCGGATGCTCCACGACACAATACACGGGCGGGCCTCGGACGGGATGTTGGTCGGGCCCTGGACGATGTGCGACCACCGGGACGGGTTCCTCCTGGGGTGCCGCCCACTCGGGGGGGCCGGAGGGCCCTCGGGGACCCAGCCCCACCCCTCCCGCCGGACACGTGGTCGACAAACAGAGGCCAGTCTCGAAGTCGAGGAGCTCCAGACAGGTCTCGTCTTCCGGCCGGCCGGGCGGGACCCCGAAACGTGTGTCGTCGAGTAAAGGAGGAGTGTGTGGGAAGCCCCGTCGTGACGAGAGGGAGAGACTCTCCCGCTGGCTCTACCCCACTTGTCGAACGGACTCAAGTGGTCCGACGCTCCGGCTCGGGGCCGGGAGTCCGTCCTGAGACAGAGCCGGCACTTTCTCGGTCTCTCTCCGCACCTGCACTGGCAGACTCAGGTGAGGAGGGTCTCTCCGTCCCCGAAAAGGCCCGGACCCCACCACCCGGCCCGCCGTACACCTGCACCGGTCGGACTTCGCAGACTCAGGTGAGGAGGGTTTCTCCGTCCCCGAAAAGGCCCGGAACCCGCCGTACACCTGCACCGGTCGGACTTCGCAGAGACGGTGGGAACGGGGAGAAAAGAGCACTCCCGTCGAGGAGGACGGACTCCGCGAGGACGGAGGGGTGCGACGACGGGAGCCAGGTCTGGGCGCCCGTCCGACCGCGTCAGCCCCGGACCTCCCGTCCGACACCGACGGGCGGGCGTCTCCGGCGGGCGGGCGTCTCCGGGGGCTGCCGCACGGAAGGGAGGGCGTCACCGGACGTGCAAGTCGACGTACTACTTCAAGTGACAGTTCCTGACGCTGGGGTGGTGGCCCCTCCGCCTGCTGCTCCCGATGCTCCTACTCATACACCATTCGCGGCCGCCCCGGGCGTCCCGAGAGCCGGTCGGACGTGCGCACACGCGACCAAAGCCAAATCTGCAGCGTTTTCTCAAGAACAAAAATTGAATTTTTTATGTACAAGTTCACAGTGTTCTTTTGGACCCTTTATCTTTTTGTTTATGTGAGTCTGTCCCTTTGCAAGTGGCACCGGGAACCCTTACCGACGCCCCTCTCTTCGACACAGACTACAGTAGTACATGTAATGTCTAGAACAACCAAAGGGAATCTTGGTCCCACATTAAAGGGCAGTCATGTTTATGAAGTATTTGTGTTCAGAATTACTGAAATTTTATGAGGGAAGACAACTGTATAGGATTAAGTGGAGTGAAACATAAGGTGATTGTAACCCGTAAACACTAATGTTTAAGAGCGACCAAAACTCACGATGTAATTTGTGGGGAAAGTCATATTTAAACACGGACACAAAGTCTAGACAGAACACTGATCTTCATCTTATTAATTTTTTTGTAAAAAAATTGTTAAAGAAAGGTGTTCATCCTATTAGCCCAGTTTCTGCGTCCTGCCAAAGTCCCGAAAAACCAAGGACGGCAGTCAGCGAAAGATCTCTCTGCCCCAGTCAAACATAGACAGCCGCTGGAAGACTGCGTCACTCCACGGGGAAGGCCGAGGTCGAGCGCCCCGATCGTGCCTCGGTTCCCGTCCCAGTCCCAGTAAGAGCTAAACGGGCCGCGCGCCGCCGAGGGACGGCAGACTCACGTCTGGGACTGTCCGTCGGACCCTACCTCTGCCGGTCCCGGGAGCACCGGTCTCCCCGTCAGCGACCCCGTGTGGGCTACCCGTGAACACAGGAGGGCGCAGGTCCGGACTCGGTCGTCACGTGTGTCGGTTCCGGTCCTCCGGACCCATACTCCGGACCGAAGACGGTGTCCCCGACACAGGATGGACACTTGCGGGAGGGACGCGTGCCCTCGTCCCCGAGTCGTCTCTCGACGACCACTTACTCGCCCTCGGAAAGGTGTGTCAGTCAGGTCCCACGCGCAGGTCTCGCCCGGGCCGACTGAGCCCCGCCGGAGACTCGTGAGGAGGGGGGGCGGCGGGGTAGTTCAGTCCGTGACCGCCGAAGCCTCCCACGTGAGAGTGTCGGTTGCGGGGTTCTCCTCCTGTCCCCCGGGAGGCATAGACACCCAAGACGGAGGTACCTAGGTTGGTTGTCTACCTTTTATCTCACCCAAGGTCTTTTAAGCGTTTTCGTTTCGAACTCGAATAGTGTGTTCCGTCGACAAGTGAATCGCAAACGTGACACAAATGCGGACAAAGGTACTGTAGATGTAGTACAGCCCACAATATTTACGAACTCTCCACCGCGTCTCATATTCCTTTGCACGTGTCGAATTTGCGTTTATGCCGCGACGAGGTGCATCTCCTGACCTCGGGGTCCTCGAGCCACAGACTCCCGCGCAGGGCGACTCCCCGGTGGTGGGCCGGCACTCGACGACTCCTGTCCGGCGGCCAGGCGACCCCGGGCCGGGGCCTCGGGTCGCGAGCCTCGGACGCGCCACCCTCCCCGCCCACCCGTCTCGCCTCGCCTCCGAGAGCCGGCAGAGAGGACCTCGACACACGGAGTCCTGGGGGGATAGCGGGGGGGTCGACCTCCTGGACCTTCAGTGCTATCGCCTAGTGTAGGTCTTCCAGTACTTCGACTTGAAGCTCCGTCGGACCCTGCTCCACCCCCTACTCAAGGTCTTCCTCCTCTGTAAGTGGAACAGGTGGTAGTTCTGCGAGCTCCCATTTACGACCCCCACGGCCAAGACCAAACGGACGGAAAGTTCTGGGAACCGGTGACGACTTCACGAGGAGGAGGGGGGCAGGGACGGGGGCAGGGGGTTTCTAGGTCCCGGTTCAGATCTCGTATGTCAAGTCTATGTATTTTATTATTTTTTCAGCGAGTCAGCACAGGCTGCGAAACGTTGGGGTACTTGCTACGTCCGGCACCTTACGAGGTCCGGTCTTGTGACCTCTCCCGCCGGAAAGGGAAGAGGTCCCCTAGAAGGGTTGGGTCCCTAGCTTGGGTCCAGAGGGTGTGACGTCCACCTAAGAAGTGGTCGACTCGGTGTTCCCTGTCAAGTCTACGACGAGTAATTTTCGACGTATGTCACCCTAAACCCGGACCCCCTCACCACTATCGTGGTTCACCTCTACTCGATTCACCCAATTATTGAGACCCTGAAGAGGGACGTCTCCGACACCCGTTGTAGCAGTTCAAGAATCCTTACGTGGGAACACTCGCCAGACTGTTTCACGGCCTGTTGTTCTTATGCGTGTGCGACGAGGACCGGCCATTCACCGCAAAGAGCACCCTTCCCGGACCCACGGGGACCCCTTGGGCCCCTAAGTCTCGAGCGTCGCGACTTGTAGTGTTCCATACTCTTCCGGTCGATCGCGGCAGAAGGGGGTCGCGAACGACGGTCAGTCACAGGGACGGGTGCCCGTCGGTCACTCGATGACGTGTCCTGCGGGACACTAGGATTCCCGCACTCTCGTTCACACGTGCGACGGGGCACGTCTCAGTCTGTCGGTATACGTCTACCGCCCGAGCGACGAAACGTGAACCCACAAGTGAAGTGACACGTAGAACCTCTCGGAGGAGAAGAAAAAAAAGAAAAAAATTATTGTACTTTAAATGGTCACGTCACTAAAAGTGTAGTCGAGCCGCCGCCATTCATGTGAGGGCGACAAGACGTTGATAGCGGCAGTGGGTGGAGGTCTTGGCAGGGCAGAAGGGTCTGCAGAAGGGTCTGGCTCGAGACCAACAGAGCACCGACTCATGACAGAGAGTCTTGGCCGTGCACCTGACTCCCTGTGGATCCACCAAGAGCACAAGACGGCAATCTGACGCGACGTCCTGGTCAGGGCGTGTGTGCACAGACGAATCCGTGAAATAAAACCTACACACGTGAGACCCGTAAACGGCCCACTCGGAGAGTTCCGAAATGGTCCAGTTTCGCGTAGAAAGTAGAGCCACTTACAGAGGTCGACGGGGGTATCCTTGGCACACGGAAGAGAGGGCGTGAAGGTTGGCCCGTCGCACAAGAGTCGGACGCGCCGGACGCGCCGAACACGCCAGACACGCTCCGCACAAGTACCACAGAGCTCACCGAAGTGAAACGCACAGAACATGTGACTGACTACGAGTCGTAGAGGAGTTCACGCTTGACGGTGCCAGTGAGAGTGGGGGAAACTGCACTTTGTCGTGTACGTAAGACAAATAAATATAGACATCAAAGGTGACTCAACCAAGAAGGAAAGACTATCCTTACCCCAAAAATTCGGGAAGACCCTTAAAAGTTTGAGTGTGTGTGCCTTGGGGGCACGTGAGGAGGGGGTCGGCATCGTCACTCGTAGAGGTGGGTCTACGCCAGAGGTGGGGGTCTAATAAAATCCCGTTCGGGGTATGTATCTATAAAGCATCCATTTACAAAGACTGGGCAACCAAGAGGTTTTCGATTACTCGGTCGCGCGAACGACGTGGACCTTGATACTCGTTTCCCTTCAAGACAAAAGACTCACAAATATTTGTCCCAATCCTTCACCGAGACGAGGTCGCGGGGCGAGTGTCGACCGGCGGGGGTTCGGACGTCACGCCCCGGGGTAGGGGACCCGAAACGTCTACGGACGTGACGCTAAGACGGGACCACCCCGACAGCGAGCCAGACACGGGAAGCTACGCCAGACTCTCGGAGCCTCTACAGCGTGTCTTGGTGTGCGCAGGTCACCGTGCAGCCCCGAGCCGTCGTCGCACTGTACGTCTGACTAGAGACGGCTCCAGTGACTACTGCGACGTCGAGTCTCTCCACGTCACTGCACGGGTCGCGGAGTGTGTCGAGGGCAGAGTGGGGTCTCGACGGAGACGGTCGACACCGTGCGGCGGGAGTCGGGTCGGGGAGTCGGGGGAAGCCGGAATGCGCGGACGGAAGAGGAGGGGACGTCCGCACAAGGCCCCGCCGGTACTGTAGGACCACGCGAGGGCCGACGACGAAAACCTGTGCCAGTGATACGTCCACTGTCGGTCTTCAAGCCTCCTCGACGGGCACCTGTAGCAGGACCGCAGACACCCGACTCCGGTCGAACGTAGCCTAGTGCAGGAGGGGAAAGGGGCTTGTGATGCGTCCTCAGCGCGGAAGGAGGACTTGGGTCACCTTCGAGGAAAGGTTCGGACACATAACTTTTCGTTAATCCTTAGTGACTCCCAGAAAACAACACAAAAAGGAAAAGAATTTAACTGGGGGGCGGGGTTTGGGGCGACGACTGTCACTGAGAAATTTGCCGTACTAAAATCGAGTAGGATCTTGCACGACGGAACGGACGGTCCCTTCCCCGTAACGTTTACTTATTTCACGAACGTGGTGGGCTCAAATAGGGGAAGGCTTGGTAGTAGAATAGGGATGGTTATTTAGTCGTACATAAATAACTTACTGACGATGAAGACGTCTGAGCACGAATCCCCAGGCCGAAGAGACGGCGGGCATCGGGAAACGGTGTCATGGATGTCCTCCGTCCTGGGAGAGTGACCGGAGACGGGTACGGGGTGTGGGGCCTCACCCTCGTCGTGCCCGAACGACTCCCCCACTGTCGGCACCCACCCGTGTTGGTGGGAGGACATCCTCTACCCACTCCAGACCCCCAGACCCACCCGGCTCACGTTCCAGACTCCACCCCCACGTGAGGACGCCGACCTCCTTGTCGGGGTGTCTCGTCTTCCGGGACCAAAGGCGTCGACCCGAAAATTTGGGTCCACACCACCAAAACGGTTATGTACACAAAACGGATAAAAATTTTTGGAACCGCAGCTGGCAATTTCTAAGCATAAACCCCACCCTCATTTCCACCTCCGGAACGTTTCATAAGGCCACGGGTGACTTCACACTCACTGGACACTAAGCCCGGGAAGGGCCGGGGAGGGGCTCCAATCAGTACGTCCGTCAAGTGGGGCGTCCCCGTGCCGGTTGTGCCTCCTGCACCTGGGGCTCTGATAGACAGAGGAACAGCCCGCGAAAGTCCTCTCGGTGCAAGGGTCCATAAGGGACCCACGTCGCGCCCGGCCCTCTTCGGCGGCCGATCGCGCCCCGCCTCGGACAGTACCCCGCCCCCGGTCCGCCGGCGACCCCCGCCCCGGTCCGCCGGCGACCCCCGCCCCGGTCCGCCGGCGACCCCCGCCCCGGTCCGCCGGCGACCCCCGCCCCGGTCCGCCGGCGACCCCCGCCCCGGTCCGCCGGCGACCCCCGCCCCGGTCCGCCGGCGACCCCCGCCCCGGTCCGCCGGCGACCCCCGCCCCGGTCCGCCGGCGACCCCCGCCCCGGTCCGCCGGCGACCCCCGCCCCGGTCCGCCGGCGACCCCCGCCCCGGTCCGCCGGCGACCCCCGCCCCGGTCCGCCGGCGACCCCCGCCCCGGTCCGCCGGCGACCCCCGCCCCGGTCCGCCGGCGACCCCCGCCCCGGTCCGCCGGCGACCCCCGCCCCGGTCCGCCGGCGACCCCCGCCCCGGTCCGCCGGCGACCCCCGCCCCGGTCCGCCGGCGACCCCCGCCCCGGTCCGCCGGCGACCCCCGCCCCGGTCCGCCGGCGACCCCCGCCCCGGTCCGCCGGCGACCCCCGCCCCGGTCCGCCGGCGACCCCCGCCCCGGTCCGCTCCCGCGCGTTCTCGCTGGCCACTCGACGCCCGCCGCCCGCGCCCGCGCCCGCCGCCGCCGCGACCCGAGAGTCCCAGTCGCCAGGACCTCGCCCGCCTCGCCCTGACCCGCCCTCCGCCGGGTCCGCCCCGCCCGAGGGAAGACAGCCGCTCGGCCCGACCCGGCCCGGCGCTCCGCCCGCCGCAGGGGCCCTCGGCCCGCGCGCCCGGCCCCGACCCCGACCCCTCTCCGCCCGGCGCACCCCGCTCCGGGCTCAGGCTGAGGAAGGCAGGGGCGCGCGTCCCGGGCGCCACACCCGCGGCTCCTACACGCCGGCCTGCAGGACGGTGGACGGGTTCCTCCAGGACCGGGCCCGGACGCGGATGGCCCTGGCCGTCCCGGTGGTCGCCGAGGGCCTCACCTCCCTGGGGCTGGCCATGACGGGGAGCATGTTGTTCTCGGGCGCCAGGTCGTCGGGCCACGACGACAGGGCCGACGTGGACCTCTTCCACTCGCGGCTGGACCAGACCCAGTAAATCCCTAGAATTTCCTTTTTTCCTCGTTCCCCCAGCGATACGGGGAATCCTCAGGTCGAATAGTCTGAGAGATCCGAATCGCGTCGCGATTGTGCTCGGACGTCGTGGAGACTGCAAAGAACTTGCGACTTCGAAGACGGGAAAGACGAACGAAACAGAAATTGACTTCGGTCCTTGTCTCCACAAACCAGACCATAAGGTCTCAAATTAACGAAAGAACACAAAGATCTTAGCTGTAGATATCAGGACCTCACCAGTCATTAAATATTACAAAACGAAGGAACGAAATAGAGCACTCTCTCTCTCTCCCCCTCACAGACATATGTACGTCACATCATTTTCACGAAGTAAGACCTCTCACTAACAAAGAGGTACAGAATCTATAAAACTTATAGAAACTATACAAAATTTTAGGACGAACAAAGTAAGAAGTCAAACCAGGCATTACGTACTCTGTGAAGTGCTTCAACGAACTTCGGGACAACGAGTGAAAAAGGAAAAAGTGCAAAATCCGGGGTGGTTCGTCGTACATCCCTCTCACAAGTCACTGGTCCCTGACTCGGACGCGGGGGCTATCACCTTCGTGTCTCAGAATCGGTGACCCGGGGGTCCCTTCAGGGACAACGCACGAGAAGTCTTCACAACACAAATACACCATCAGTTGTCCAAGTAGAAATGCAATCCTTCTAGTATAAAACTTTAGTTGTATACTCTATTGACTAAAAAAACCAACTCACTTCGGTAAATGTACTTTATCAATGAGCTCGGTAAAAATCAACCGCGTATGAAGGGATAACTTTGATTTTTTGGAAAAATTACTCGTCTTTTAGTTTTATTTATGATACCCTTTGGAACTGACCCTTTCCTTTTTTATTTTGTAAAGTCTTCTTTCGTATCAGACCTCTGTTCCTGGCTGACATACGCCGCAGAGTCACAAATCGGTGCCAAGAGAAACATGGTGGAGTAATAGCTCACTCACAATCGACCTTCGTCTGAATTGTCCACAGTTCTGTCTTCACGTCTTTCTGACACTCCCCAGGGTCCAACGGGTCAACCACTCCCCGTCGACCATGCTTCCGGGTCAGGTGCGAAGGCGAGGCCACTACGAAGGACCTTGGTCCTTACCCTGCCACCCCGAGGCCTCGTGCGCGTCGGGAGGAGCGGACACTCACGACGTGTAAAGGACTACAGCACAAAACTGTAGTAGAGAGAGTATTTAAAATATTTCTAGCGATCCTAAAGGACTAAAACTATTTATCAAAAGCAAATACACTTTTACTTTTTAACACCTTAGCATTTCGGTTTATCTTGGTAAAGTCGAACATTTAGGTGTAGTATTTCTGGCCGCGACAAGTCTAACATTATAAACGTAAACTTTGGCGGCTAAACGTGGGACGAAGGGGAAGAAGGACAGGTTGGGGTCACGGTGGTCGACAAGACTAGTGTCCAGGCTCTCCCGTCTCCTCTTCTACTCATTATGACTCGTCATAAGAGTCGTAAAACCGAATCTTCATGAAAGATAAGTAGTACAGGGGGGGCACCCCGTCGGGGAATGGACCCAAACCAAATGTCAACAGCTCACTTGCTGAGTTCAATTTTCCGCTAAGCACCTTAAAGATTCTCCTGCCAAAGGGTCGGAGCCGTGACGACTGTGGGACTCACTTTACAAACAACACCCTCGACTGGACAGACGTAACATCTGACAAATCGTCGTAGTGACCGGATGAAACCTTGGGGGGTTTTATTATGAGTACAACGAAAGCTCAGGGAACACAAGTATCTCACCACTTTAAACGCAGGGTTTATGTGCAAGGGTCGACTCCAGTTTCGAGGTGGAAGAGCAAAGCCGAAAATATGATATTTGTTTACAGAAAGAACTCCAGATAAATAACGACCAAAAAAAACGTAAAGACACGAAAAACGGCCGCTAGAGTGACAAATTTTAACAGAGGTCCGCATCACCATTTCACGTCCGCTCCTAAGGATTTTAGTTCTTCCTCCATTGTACGGAATGTCTCTTGTAGCACACAGTCTGCCAAGTGAGTCCGTACTCAATGACACTGACAACCAGTACTTAAGTTTTAATTACTTGGTTGTTATATACAATTTATTTCGGATTGTGTATTATCACTTATACCACGTGTCTTCGTCTCTCTTCCGTGCCAACGTATACCTGGTCAATTACTTTTGTAGTGATGTCCGAGGACCGGTGGATCGAGACATAAAGGGGACTCGTCGAGAACCCAAAGGGACTGAACGACAAGCTTCACTGAAACGCTTTCGACTGACGTACACCCTGTTCGTACCGGAGACACCACACATCCCCTCCCCAACCGAGCAATTATGTCCGTTCCAAAACTTTCTTTACTCTGTCCTAGAACACTTCTCGTGTCAACCCCGCAAGTCAAGTCAAGTCAGCGAGTCAGCACAGGCTGAGAAACGCTGGGGTACCTGGCGTCGTGTGGTCCGGAGGGACAGGTAGTGGTCGAGGACCTCAAACGAGTTTGTGTACAGGTACCTCAGTCACTACGTAATCGAACTTTGTTTTTCCCTTTCGGAGGATTCTAGGATAATCTGCCAAAGGACACGAGAACCTCGGGGAACGAGAGTCGAGAAAGGTAGGACGGTAGGAAAGATCTATGAGAAAGAACCTGACGTGAAAGGAGAGTAAAGAGAAAAAAGGAAAAAGAGGTGGGGGAGGCGGGGTGGTGGAGGGCGTCCAAGTAGGGTACCAACTAAATGAGATTCTTTAAAATAGGAGTACCGAAGTGGTCAGTGGAAATACATCTGGAACGTCTAAGAAAAATCAGTATTGGAGCTTTTTATAATTTGATGGTGCGCACACGGATGAGGGACGGTGTGCAGATCGGTCCCAGGAGAATGTCTCCGGAATAACGACGGAAGTAAGGTCTCGAGCCGTTTGGTACCAGAAGGCTAGCTCAGGACACGCGACTCAAATATTTTGTCGAAATAGTCTTCCGTCGGTGCGAGTGAACGAGAGCCGACGAGACTGTACGGTCCCCACGGTCTCAACTCGACTCACCGTCGTCTCTGACATACCCGAGACGGCGGCGACAACGATTCCGCGAAGTCAGTACAGGCTGAGACACGTCGGGGTATCTGTCGTCGGGCGGTCCGAGCGGGCAGGACCCCAAGAGGTCCGTTCTCGTCTTTCGAAGAAAGAGTCTTTCGGTGGCTACGGGCGACAGACCGGGCAGTGTCCTCTCGGACGAACAGGGAGACGGTCCGGTGGTAGAGGAGTCAAAATCGAGGTGTACGAGTAACCTGCGTCCTTCGTAGAGAGACACCTAAAGTAAGACCACTGAGTCTCGTGGAAAAACAAAGCAATTGGTCACTCCTTAATCCCGTTCCGGAACGTCCATGCCAAACAGAGAAGGGACCTCAGAGTCCTCCGTCTTTCGGTCCCAGGAGACCAGTAAAGGGACGTACTTCAAAAGACCCTGTCGTCGCGGACAAATGGACGACGCACACCGACGCGACGGGGACAGTATCACCAATAATTGCGCGGTCTCTGGCACCCCAGACGTTTCAGCCGTTCTGAGTCATAAGTCGGAAGGTCTCTCTTCAGACACGCGTAGACCACATCTCCGGAGAGGGGAGAGAGGGGTCTGGGTGGCAAGGTGACGTCGTCTCGGGTCGTGCGTACGCGACGAGTCGGACACGGTCGGGTCGCACACATGGCTCTCTTGTCACACACGCAAAGTTAGGCAGTCAGAGCAGTTTAAGAGTCCCCCGGTCCATGGGGTCTTCTCAAATCGTTGGCATGCAAGTCCCGCCCCCGGGGTTCTGATGGGAGCGTAAACCTCCAACCAATCTTCGTCGTACATTGCACCGATGCCAAATAATGCCACTTCCCTATGTGTCATCCTAGTCGTCCGCTTCTCTTCGTTCATCTCTAGGCCTCTTTAAGTGCGGGTCCGAAGAAATGTCAGACGAGAGGGAGGGACCCCCCCTGTGTGGCTCGTTCAAGGAAGAGGTCGTCACTTTCTCCACCACTGAGTACACGTCGCAAAGACGGGTCTCTCTGGACGGTCTGTGTCCGGGGTCCGCACGACCGCGACCAGTGCACCCGCGAGACGGGTCGTGCGTCGTCGGAGGGTCTGCGGGTCTTCCTTTCGGCCACGAGTCGTTCTTGGACAAAGGACGGACTTCGCCCGTATCCTACGGTAGGGTCAGTCAATCCCCTTCTCCCCGCGAGAGGTTTCGGTTCGAGAGTGTACGACGAACTTCCGGTCGGGACACTTGCCCGGAGGATTTTTATCGTAGGATCCGAACGATATACGAACGACTCGTGGGATCCGAACGATATACGAACGACTCGTGGGATCCGAACGATATACGAACGACTCGCGGGATCCGAACGATATACGAACGACTCGCGGGATCCGAACGATATACGAACGACTCGTGGGATCCGAACGATATACGAACGACGTGCTTTGGCGAAGGACGGGTCAGAACCGCGCCGGAGACTAAAGGGGAGACCAGGGAGGAGGGTAGAGAAGAGACAGGGTCAGGACGAGGAGAAAACCCCAGGTTGGGCTCTTGGGGGAGTGGGCTAGGGGGAAGACGGGGAGGGTTCCTCGACTGGCAACCGGGGGAGAGTGTCTAGTGACAGGCGACTTGAAAGGGTCGTGCGGACACCGTGGTGCTTGTCCCGGCATCGGGCACCGTAGCGGAGCGAGGCACAGCGAGTCGCAGACACACCGGAGTGTTCCGTACCCCGTGCAGAAGCCACACAGGGGCAGAAGCGTGCCTGGAAGGCACCCTACGGACAGCACACACGGAACAGTCTCGACCCGGTGCACTCCACGTCCCGAAGTCTCGGACAGAGAGGACACCGGCCGTGACTGAGGGTCGAATGTCCTCGACTTGGAGAAACATGGGGGGTGGGGGGCCCGTCTTACAGTGGCAGGACTATTCGTGCCGACGGACTCTCGCGGTCGGTGCGTGCAGCACTCTTTCTTCAGAAGTCTTGACGACCGTCCTCGAGAGGGACAGGTGTCGGCGGCGGAGACGCAAAGCCGTGACCGCCGCCACCACCCATCCGGCGAGTCCGCACAGGCTGAGAGCGCTGGGGAACCCGACACCGGGCGGTCCGGGGAGACAGGGGCCCCGAGAGGTCCGCTCTCGCGGCCTCCCCGACCGGCACGGGAGGAGGGCAGAGGAACGACGTGGCGCGGGAAAGAGCACCGTCCTGCGCCTGGGCAGACTCGCCTAGTAACGCTGGTACGCAACCCCGAACCAGGGGAAGACCAAGTCCCTTCTCCTGGGACGGTTCGACGTCTAGTTGTGGTCGTTGACGGCGTCGCTGTGGTAGTACCTCTTCGCCAGGAAGTTCCACCCTCTTCCGCGCGCACGGCCGCCCGCGCGCGCGTCTCGACGCCGCGGAACCTGCGGACGGTTTGTCGAGGTCCGACACAGGGCGAGCCGCGACATCTCACGACAAGAGACACGGGGCCACCTGTCTCGCCCCGAAAAGGAGGGTGAGTCGACACCCGACGGCCCGGGTCGACCTGTGCACCATGGGCTGGTCTCCAAGAACACATCGCGAGCGCAGCGTCCTGTCGACCACCAGGTCCACCGAAGATTGGGTGCACAGGGCGGGAGTCGACCCTACGCCCCTGTCACCCTCCGGACGGGTGTACAGAGCACTCCCACCCGTCAGTCCGTAGAGTGCGCCGTAGGACGGGTGGGAGGTCACTCACCCGTGTCGGCGCCCCGAAATACCGGGACGGATTCAGGGTTCGTAGTGGAGACGACACAAGGAACCAAATATGGCTCGGTCGGACTCCAGTGACTCCCTCCCCTGGAGTAGCGAACACTTAGGACGACCCACCCCGAGCGACACCCCCGCCGGTCGAACCCTCTGACCGAGGTGGCGCGGACACAGGAGAACCCGTGCAATGAATTAGAAAGGTTGTGGGCACACGCACGCGGAAGGGTGGACCCTTCGCGCTCCACGCCTCCTCGACGGCGGGACTCCAGCGGGCACGAAAGGGGGTCCACGGAGACCAGTTCCCCTCTGCGACACAGCAGAACCGCCTGCCGAAGATGCTCACCGTCGCTGCCGTCCGGAGCTTGGTAGCCGTCGGGATGAAGTAGATGAAGGGCGTCTAGCCCTGGCTCGTCCATCGCCGGCGCCGCGCGGGAGGCAGACCGAGCACCCGAAAAGCCTGTAAGCCAACCCACAGAAAGGACACAAAAAAAATTGAGAGTCGGCATTTAACAGATAAGTCTAAAGGGAAGACAGGGTAGTAAAGAAGAAAGACCCTCAGAACAATGTGTGCACACTGGTCACACTGCGCCAGGGTTCGAGGGTCCACAAAGTATTTGAAGTAAGAAAAGGGACGCAGAGTCAGCCCCGGCAAGAAGGACCAAACAAAAGTTCAAGCGAGAACCAAGAAGAAGTGAGGGCTCAGACCAGGACAACTAGAGCCACATAGAATCAAGGAACCGGTAGACCGACGACACATATAGAATCTGAAAAAAAGTGACCGACGGTCTGTGTCCTCCATCCTCTCTCTGACTCCGCCGAGGATAAACGGCGACCTGCACCTGTGCACACAGACGGGAATCCGAGGCAGCCACAACGGCCCTCGACCCGACCTGAACCCAAAGCAACGTGTGGTCTGCGAAGTCGACAAACAGACCACAACGGGACACAAGTCCCACTCCCAACCAAAAGGCCTCCCAAAAGGAGTTCTCGGGACGAGGGGCGCGAAACTTCGGGAGTCCTGCGAGAGGGGTTCGTGGGCGACGACGGGCAGTGGGCCCCGGACGAGCAGGTGTCTCCGACGTCTCGCGACAGACGACAGGGCCAAGTCGGAGTAGAATTCGCCTTGACACCGGGGTCGAGAGCTCTTTCGAGCACTCGGACGACGAGGGGTCCCCTCGTCTCTCGACAAGGACAGCGGGAAAACGTCGGAATCGCCCCGAAGGGAACTGTTCGAAATAGGGAAGAGGGGACCGAGGAATTCGAACCACGAGGAACCTCCTCTTCCCGCCCCACTCCGAAGAACGACAGGGGCTCGTGGACCTGTGCGGCCCGTCCCTCAGAAGGAGACAGGGGGCCGGGACAGACAGAGCACTCGTGGGCGCCTCCGACCACGCCTACGGACGTCGGGAGAGCCCGTTCGGGCACGAGACGTCTCTCGTCGACCTACTAGCAAAATAGACTTGCGAATCGATCGACGACGTATTTCCTCCGGAGCACACGGAGGACAGTGGTGACCCTTCGGGTGCCATCCCAGAGGAGAGGGAAACCTACTGGGACAGAAACGAAATGTCAACTCCGATTCACCGACGGGATACCGGACGCAAGAGACTACTCAAATTCCTTTCAATGCCAATACCTCTCAGAGATGGACAAGAACAGTTCCCCCTCCGACCTCCGCTGAGAGGTCGGAAACCTTCGACCCTTGACTTAGAACTTCCGTCCACCCTCAATCATGCAACTCGAGTCCGTCTTTTCTGGAAAGCCCGTCCTTCTCCTTTCAATGAAGGGACTGGGCTTCCGAAACAAATGTCTGTCGACCCGCCCAGCGTTCAAGGGGAACCCGCACTTTCGACCTCACTCCGAGGTCTGGGGACTTCCGGACTCACGGGTGCCCTCCACAATCTGGCATACGACTTTCGTAAGGCCCCGGTATTTAGATGACGGAGCCCCTCCGAGACGGTGGTTCGGAGACAGGAGACTGCCGCCCAGGTCCCGGAGGCACGACTCTACTACCGGCACCACAGCGGACGTCCCCTCCCGCCGGCGCCTGACGGACTAGACGGTACCCAAACGAAGGTCAGGCTCGTCCACCCGCGACACAGGTCGGGGCTCCTGACCCTCTTCCAGACCCTGTTGACCTCCGGCGACTGCTACCGGCCGTAGAAACTGACGACCCTCGGGGGCCGCCCTCCTCTGACGGAGATAAGGATGTCGTAGTAGTGTCACCTGAGGACGTCTCAGTACTCGCTGTAGGTATTGTCCGTTCGGTGTGCGGGCGCGGACGCAAGTCTCCCCGAGTCCCGTCCCCAACAGCAGAAACCCAAATTTGTTCGTCGAAAGCCTTAAGTCTCAAAGACGTACGCGTCTAAATCTCTCAGCCTTTGATTCGGACTAAGTGTTCTATGTCCATGTCAGACGCACTCCGATTGTACTGTGGACAAGGACCTTCAACGGTGTGATACGTTTTGACGTCACTTTAGGTCCCTTGAATGTCTTTTCACCCTTATTCCCCTGTTGTGAATTTGTAAGACAGTCACTGGGTCAATTTTTCTATTGTCCTTAGATTATCTTGGGCACGATGTCTACGCACGTAAGGCACCGACTCTTCGTGTTCCTTCGATGCCGTTCGTACCGTCTTCCCGGGCTCCAGTCGAACACGACCTCCTCAGCGTCAAGCACTGAATGACACTGCACCACCCTCCTTCCACTGCGCCTCACTAACAGAAAAGGCCAGAATTTAGGACCCCACACAAGAAGACGGAAACTTGACAACAAGGAGGCTCCGACCGGAAGTATCACCTATGTACAAATTAGTCTTGGCTAGCAAGACTCCGCTACCCGGCGGAGGGGGTCAATCGCAGTCGTAGGGCGGACCTCGGCGCGTCTGGCGGCAGTCCCCGGACTCTCCGGGGGGTGGGACCGGGGGGCGCGAGAAACACATGTCTGTCGGCAAGAGAAACACCCTTTCCGGGGGAAAAAAGTGACAAACCGAAATAGCCGTATGACTCTTTGGAAGGGCGGCGCAGACAGGGAAGCTCGGACCAGCCACGCGGAGAGGTGCGACGACCGTGGACAGGACCGGCACCCATAAGGAAAGAGGTCGGGGGAGCGACGACACCCAGGACACACGGACAACGGGCCCTCTATGGTGCACGAGAGAGGGACGAAAGTCCTCGCAGCAAATCAGACAGCACAGGCCGAGAAACGCTGAGGCACCTGACATTGGGCGGTCCGAGGAGACAGGTGCCCTAAAGGGTCCGTTCTCATGGCTCACCCGACGGTAAAGGAAGAGGTCCCCTAGAAGGGTCGGGCCCCTAGTTTGGATGCAAAGGACGTGACCGTCCACCTAAGAAATGGTGACTCGGTGGACCCTTCAGACCGAAAGTTCTACCAAATAATAATAAAGTGGGAAGAGGGGTTCTGAATGTGCAAAAGGCAAAAGCACGTGACGAACCTTACAGACTCGGTCCTTCGAATCTGTACAAACTCCACAACTTACTCGTCCAAAACTTGTCTTCGCAAATGTTCCGTTTCGCTCTCGTCTGGCGGTGAAACCTCCTCCGGCACGCGACTCGGCTCCGCCGGCCGTCGCAGACTCCGCGCCCGAGGCACGGGAATGTTCCAAGTCGAGTCGTCGCACTGCGCAAGACACAAGTGTAACCCAAAGGAGTGTCTACTTTGACACATATTCGTTTACGTTTTAGACGTAATACGAATTTAACGACAGATTGTCGGTCAGGGTGACCTTATTCAAAAGTAAAATTTTTGTTCGTAATCGTCTTGACTGTATGAACACACTACTAAAGTCCTAAAAACGGTCCAGAGTCACGGGAGTCCCCATTAAAATACTACAAAACGACTCTTCTTAGGTCATGCCGTGTATAACCCAATAGATAAAATTGGGGAAACAGGATTCGTAAGACAGACTTTACTACGAAAGGACCTTATATTATCAAGACCAAAACGATTAAGTGGAATTTTATTTCAGGATAAAGTAGTTTAGACTCTAAGACAAGGTGACAGAATCTGTCAATTCTTTTCATTTGACGACGGTTCATGACGGCTACTTCAACGCTAAGTCACGTTTCCACGGTAGGTAACCTTTAGATCTACCGTCTCCCAATTTTTATGACGAATTTTCATATAGGACCCTTCTAAGGGACCGTCCGGCCGCCAATCCTGAGGTACGGCGGTGACGACTCCCGGATTTAAACTAGGGACTCTTTGACTCTAGGATGTTCGACACACCACGTCGGTTTTTTATTTTATCATTTCGTACACAAATTAAACAACTTCGTTGTTATTAATAATTTTCATTGTCAGTGCGTAAAGAGAGGATTTAAGTCGGCATGGTAGGGGGTTACTTCACACATGTACGAAACGTGACCGGATCTCGTATTTTAACCTTCGATTGGTTCTCGAGGAAAGGATTGCGGAACACCCATGGCCCTCGGCAGACCCCGCCGGAGAAGTGAAAAGACTCGGTAAAGTCAGTGTCAACGTAAAGCCAACGGAAAGCCAGTGTCAATATTTATCGAGAAGGAATGTATTCGGACTGCACCCACCCTTCCGACCCCAGAAGTACTGTCTGTCCAAAAGGTCCGAAACAAAGGGGAACCTCAGATCCGGCCCCGCGGCATTTCCAGCGGTCAGACGTCGCAAACGCGCCCTCCCGTGGGTGAACGTCGTGGCCCGTGTCAGAAGCGGTGGTGTGAGACTCGACCGAGACGACACGACTCGAGGTACGGGACAACAAGGGTCCCCGTGCCCTGTCGCACGTCCCACGTCCGCACCTCTCCCCCCGTCGGACACGGAGTCGACTGACCTGGGGGGGGGGCCACGGGGGTTGGGGACNCTGACCTGGGGGGGGGGCCACGGGGGTTGGGGACAGAACGCGAGTGGGGGGTCCTACGGACGGTATGACCTACCACTCCTCCGCCAGAGATTCACCGACCTGAAACCACTCCAGAGTCGAGTCCTTCGAGACTTCAACTAGCCGGGGTGCCTCTTGTAGCGGAAGGTGGGCCACAGCAGGCACCACTTGTCGAGGAGCTTGTTGTGAGGGCTCACAGACAAGGGCGAGGTGGACGACCGGCCTTTCCATCCCGGGCCTGCGGGTGACAGGGACGGCTCGAGGCGGACGAAGCTCCCCGGAGAGGTACGTGTGACCCTGGAAGTGGCGGTCTGTGACTTAGGTCTCGTGGGTGTCCGGTAGGGGGGCACGTGTCGTTCCGCCGGGTCCCACACTGGGAGTCGCCCGACGCCCAGCCGGGTCGCGTACGGACAGCCACAAGTCCGACCCGGCCCGGAAGACACTGAAGTACTCCGACGAGCCCACCCAGACTATTCGGGGGAAACTCGTGAGGAGACCTCCCACTGACACTTTTCCTGTCTCCCCGGGACTGGTCTTGACAGGGAACGGTCGGCTTACCCTCGACACAGAGGCAGACAAGAGAGACGAAGGGGTCGAGGTCCTACCCCCCTAAAGTCAGGAGCAAGAGGAAGTCCTCTGCTCGCAAGGACACCTCTCGTGTCGCGAATCCCAACCGCCCCTAGCGCCCCGACATAAAACTTTCCTTCCACCTGTCTGTTCTCCGGACCCACTATTCGGGGTCTCGTCGTCAACCGGGGCGGCTGTGGACCCCACTCCGCACCCCCGCCGTCGACGAGGAGGCCCCGGTCTCCTGCCCTGTCGGCCTTGGTGCCGGGGGCGGGGTACAGGGAGTTTCGGAGAATGCAAAAGTGTGAGTGTCAGTCGTAGTCGGAAAAAGAGAGCCAAGAGAGTTTCGGAACATAGGGACCATCGCGAAAAGTAATGGACAGAGAGTTTTTTACGTTGACATCTATGAGTAAAACGTGGTCTGGGTCGGGGTACAAACGGTGCCAGAGGAGACGTCTTAAGCGCGAGACCTCTCGACCGTAGGACACGACCCGAGCCCGCGTCCCCCGTCGTCCGGGGAGAGCGGGTCGGAGACAGACTCCCGACGCGCGGGAGGTCGAACGAGGGACGTGCCGGACGAGAAAGAGGACGCGAACGAAGGAGGAGACGGGCCCAAACCTCTCGGACGGGCGATAGAAGACACCGGCCAGAGCGGGTGGTGCTCGACGGGGGAGAGGGAAGGACGGGACCCTTGGGTGGGACGAGGGGAGGAGCACGGGTCCAGCCAGGGAGTGCGTCGCGCAGAAGGGGTGAAAGGGCCCTCGAGCTCGACCCCCAGACTCGACGACGACGAAAGAGGATCCTCGAGTTCCACTCACGGTCGTCGGTCTTCTACGACGTCACCGACCGGTGCTTCAGTGGGTTTTTCCTTCTCGGGTTTTGTGGGGTTTTCCGTCTCAGTCTACGCGGGGTGACCAGGTCGGTCAAGGACGTCTTCTCGGGTCATTGGGGGTTCTCTCCGTCGCGGTCGGAGGACCTCGCTACCGACTTCGCCCCAGTCCTCCTTCTCGGACACCGGTTCGCCGGAGTGTACGTCATCGAGTCCGGAAGACCTCTGGTGCCGGCTCCCCGTGTCGCGACGTATGGCGCACTAGTGTCCAGGACACACACCCACACCACCCCCTCAAGGGTCCGGCTCCACACGACACTTATCACACACTAGTGTCCAGCACACACACACACCCTCCCCCCCCTCAAGGTTCGGGTCTCCACGACACGACTTAGGACGACCCTAGTGTCCAGCACACACACACACCACACACACACACAGACCACAACACACCATACACACAACCCCCTCAAGGTTCGGGTCTCCACGACACGAGTTAGGACGACCCTAGTGCCCAACACACACACACACACCACACCACACCACACCACACACACAAACACCACACACCACACACACAACCCCCTCACGACACGAGTTAGGACGACCCTAGAGGCCACCGTGAACACCCCCGACCGCCCACCGCCTCACCGCGGTAGTATCGGGCTACAACCAAGTCCCAGAGCCGGAGGGGCCCGTCACGCACGACCGACGCTGGTCCTGACGGGCCGGCCCACCCGTGGGACCTCACCCACCCCAGGCCCGGTGGGGGAAGAATCGAGTCGGCTGGACGTGTGTGGAATAGAGTCGGTAGGTAGTCCCGGTGGATCTGGTTGGTCAGGACGGTCTTTGGCCTAGACCCCTACCTCCGGGGAGGGACCTCCACACAAGTACTCTCGGGGGGTGGAAGGTCCCAGAGAGGGGGGTCGGACTCGTCTCCCGCCCCCGGACCCCACCTCCACACCCGGAGGGCGGGGCCGGAGGGGTTGGGAGAGGACACTGTCCGTTCCCCCTCAGACCCGACCCTGACTGCGGGGAGAGCGTCGGTAGTCTCGAACCCACGTCCTCCCACCCCACCCCGTGCCTGTCTGGGGCTCCGTGGGCCCCTGCCCCGAAGTAGAGGTAAACAGTGTAGTCCTGGTGTTGAACGTCCCAGAAGCGGGAGGAGTCCATCGGAACCTCCCACCGCACGGCTACAAGGGTGGAGGTCTGTCCTGTGCCTTCAGCCACGGGTTCCAGTGTGCGTCGTCTCCCGTGTGTGTGAAGTGGGAAACTTCTACTTCAGGATCCTCACTTTAGAGACCTGGTCTCGAAGGAGCCTTGACGGGCACACTAATCCTAACTGTTTGACCCGTGGCAGCCCCACGGGAGCCCCTGAGGGGACCCTCCCCAGGGACGGGTGACGGGCCGACCCGACGGCCTCTCCTGGGGGAGGAGACCACCTCCCAGGGTCTGGGGCTCGTGGTCCGGGTACGCACCACCAGTAAAGACATCCGGCCGTGACCGACCCCGGTGCCCCACCTACGCCACTGGAGCTCAGTCGTGGCCCGCCGAGTCCCGGACTAGGGTGGGTCCTTACAAGGACGAGGGCCGGACCGGAGCCCGGACTGAGGACTGTGGGCCGTCATTTATTGAAAGGTAAACTAGTGGAGAGAGGACCACGGAGACCGACGCCCCTTTCACCCGCACAGGGGTCCGGTTCAGGGTCGACGGGCGGTCCGTCACCCCCTTCGCGATCCCCCGACGCCAGGTTCAGTAGTCGGAGGCGCCGGGCTCCGGTGCGTGAGTAGGGCCAGTGGACCAGTGGACGGGAGTTTGTCTACCCTTCTGACTCCGCCCCCGCCCGGCGTATCGAGTCCCTTCCGCCTCCTGGTAGGCGCCCTCCCTACCCCCGACCAGGGGTTTACACGAGGGTGGCGCGTCCCCGCTGAGCCCCCAGGAGACGGCCCTTGCGCTCCTCTGGCCGGGTCTCTGCGGGCCGAGGGTCGGGCCCGACGGGTCGTGGTCCGTCTAGGCCAAGGCCGCCTGCTAGTTCGCCCAGACCCCGGCGGGTCGGCGGGCCCAGTCGACCCCTCGCCCGCGCGCGGCGGTCGCCCGTAGACGTACTGTTTCGCGCCGCGGCCACCCTCGCCGGCCGGCGGGTGGTCGGGCGCCGGCGTCGACGGGCGATTCGGCGGCGGGGCGCGGGCGGCGGGCGGGCCTCGACCCCGGGCGGCTCGGCCCCGCCCCGCCGTGCGCTCGGGCCGCGAGTCGACACAAACGAGCCCCCCGCGACGCGCCCCGCCCTGTTTCCGGCCAGCCGGGCTGGGGCGTCCACCGCACCCCCTTCCCTCCGGGCGCCCGGGGTCGGCGGCTCCCGGGGCGGGGAGGTGACGGCAGATGTGCGAGCGGGGGGTGGGCGCGCAGGTGCCGCCCTGCAACCTCCAGTACAGGGTCACCCAGGGCCGACGTCGGGGCTTCGGCCCTTGGTCGAGAGAGGCGGGGAGGTAGGTCCCCGACCTGGTTCGGGTCCGCAGAAAGACGGGGGAGGGACCCGGCCCCCTGGAAGTGGTAGGAGGGTCGGGGTGACGCCGACCGGTCCAGGCCGGGGGAGTGGGACGGACCTGGCGGAAGGACCCGGGGGTGGACGTCGGGGTCGTCGTCGGTCCTCCGAGGACACCTGGGGTCTCCGTTGGAGAGGATACGGCTCGAGGTGTGGGAGGGGACCGAGTGGACTGAGTCCCCTTTTCGACTTCGGGGGTGTCGGGGGTTTCCCGAGGAGAGGGAGGGTGAGTCGGGGTCTAGGAGGGGGGAGTCGGACCACCAAGGACCTCGTCGTCCGGGGTCCCGGAAACGTGCGGGAACCGGGACGAACCCGGTGACGCGGACAGGTAAGAGAGAGGAGCCGGAAGACCTGTGTGTCGTCAGGACACGCCACCGGTGACTGAGCAAGTAAAGGACGAGGGAGCACCTCCCATTCCGCGGTCCCACCTGTGACAGAGGAAGCAGGCGTGCTGGGGGGTGACAGGGTGACTGAGCCCGTGCGCCTCCGCAGGTCGTCTGCCGGCGACTTACACGCAAGGTCGTGACCCGGAGGTGCCGCCGGGGAAAGGGCCACCTGCGCGACTCCGTGTGCCTCTGCCCGTTGGACGGGTCCCGAGTGTGTCGGTCGTTCGGACCCTCCGTCCGGACCTCAGGTCCGAGGTCGGAAGATCCCTCCCCCGAAGGGACCGCCGAGTCTGACATTTCTTAGACGGACGTTGCGCTCTCTGAGGCCAGACTAGGGACCTAGCCCTTCTCGGGATGTCAGGCTCGTGACGTCAAAACGACAAGTGAAGGTTCCCTCCCGAACTTGATCTCCGGGCGGCCGACAGAAACCGGAGTCTTGTCAAAATCCTTTTCATGTTGACCAACACCGACAAAAAATTTTTTAACTCCAAAACACAGTTTTGGGTCTGGCGGTCGAAAAGACCCGCTTAACCCTGGAGACCGGCGTGACCCACGAGTCTGGTGGTCCGACGAGGGTCCGGCCCGGCCGTCTGGGGGCGGGACGCGCCCCGGGGGAGGACGCTCGAAAGGCACGAGACCCGGGGGCGGGAACGTCAGGGAGACGGACCTTAGGAGAGGGTCCTCGGTAAGGGACCGGCGGAGTAAGAACAACGGTTCCATCCAAAGTCAGGTTTACTGGGGAGGAGTCCCTTCGGGCGGGACTAATAGACGTTAGCGCGCCGTAGAGAACTACACACGACAGAGGGAAAGGGTCCCCTTACCGTAAGGACCCTCCCGTCCCGGGCCCAGTCCGAGCGGTGTGGACAGGTCCTGTCGCGGACGGGACGCCCGTAACCCACGCATGGACCACCGACTGGTTTGTCGCTCACTCCCCGACCGGACGTCGCGGGGAACAAGGCCCGTGAAGAGCCTCGAACCCCGAGTGTGGGCACGGGGGGTGGGGTCGGCTGGAGTCGTCCTCGACACAGCCCGTCGTGTTCCAGTGCCCCAGTCCGGAGTCTCACGGACGAGACACTGGTGGAGGCCTCCGAGGAGAAGGAGGAGTCGGGGTAGAGGCGTCGAGGGCTCAGAAGGTCCGGTCGTGACCCCCCGGTCACGGCCCCAGCGGGTGGGCGGAACGAGGACCTTGGCGGAGCGAGGACCAGACCGGTGCGACGGAAGTCCTCATCTCCCCGCGCCCCCCGACCGGCGAATACGTCGGAACGGGGGCACACTGGAACTCGTTGAGTGGACCGGAGAGACTTGGGTCGAGGCAAGGGGGGACACTTAACCCTGGAGACGGGTGGGACGGACACGACCAAGGACCCAGTGTGTCCCGGGGGTCGTGGGTGACCCTTGTGCCCTACTCCCACGGGGGCCGGGCATGCGTCGGAAGGGTCCGGCCGCCCGAGGACCTCGGGTCGGGTGCCACTAGTGAGGAGGGACACCCGGCACCCGACTGACCCACGGGCACACGAGCGGGCACGCACCAGGACCCACTGAACACTGGTGCCCACACTGACACACACACACACACTCACACTCTGCCACCCCCGCTCCGTGGACCTCACCGGTCCGGCCAGGAGGGGTCGGTCCCCCTCCACCCATCCTCGTCCGAGAGGACGGAACGTCCGTCGGGACCCCCGTCCTCAGACGACCCGGGGCGACTGGCCCCGACCGGTCAGGCGGAGTCGGTCTTCCCTGACCAACCACAGCCCCTCCTCTCGACCTGGGGTCCCGTCGACCAAGGGTCCGGTCCGGGACGACCAGTACGAGGTCCAGGGTCCGGGCCACGGGCCCTCCCTCCGACCTGGGACCACAGCCCGTGACACCGGGGCCCCCGGGGGAGACTGGGAGGGCGACCCCTCCGCGCGTGGGTGGAGTAGAAGGGGGAACCGATTCGGACCGAAGGGCGGACGTCGTCGTGCAAGACTGTCCCGGGCGACTCCCGTCCCCGGCGAGTGCCGTGACTGGCCAGTCCCGTGGTGAGTCGAACGTGCGTCGGGAGGTACAGACGACCGGCCTCCTCTTCGGATGCGGGCGCCTCTACGGGGTAAAAGTCTACCCGGGGCTCCCTACCCGGGAAGAGGGTGGGTGGAGTGAGGTGCGTCCTCGGCAAAGACTGGGGGTCGGGGGTTCGGTTTTCCTAAAGACGCCGTGGGGGAGGGTCCTTAGGCCCGAGCCCTCTCCCCACAGACGGCACGCGGGGGGCTCCACGGGTGGACCGGCGAAGACTTCGCAGCTCGGATCTGCGTGTCTCTGGCGCACTGTCCCTCTCGGTGCGTGTGCCCCTCGGCTGACCGGCCGTCGACACCGGAACCTGGGTCTGGACCTTACGGTCGGTCCTTGGGGGCGGGGTCGGTCGGACTCCCCGTGGGGCTAACGGGCCGCCCCCCCGTCGGCCGGCAGGGGGACGCCCCGACCACGTCCCTCACCGACACACCGGACCGTGTGAGCACCTTCCCACCTTCGTCGAACGACAGAGGCACACACACAGACACTGGTCCGGGGGAGGGAGATACACTTGCACACACCGTGTGTCGGTGTGGCGTACCGTGAGGCGCCGGCACTGGGGCCGGGACCCGGGACTCAGCCCCCGGCCCGACGGGTGGAGTCCCCGAAAACAGGCAAAGACTTCACTGTTCTCTGCATGTTTTCCCGAAAATTAATTTAGTTTCCTCCTTTGCCCGGCCGGCCCGGCGATAATACAATGGTTTGCACTTTTACTTTTGAATAAAAATTTCGAGACCATAATTAAACTCTAATAAGTCTATCAATTAATTTTCACGTCGTACACAATTTATAATAAAGTTGTTTCTAATAGTAGCCCAGAGGTACATTACGCTAGACACCCGAACCCCTCGCGATACGTTTACGACACACCGGCCCTCCTTCCCGGGCGCCCCGACCCGCTTCCGGTGAGTGCGGGCGAGGGGCGTCCCCACCGCAGGGTCTGGGTGGGTGCCACCACCGGTCCGCGGGGACAGGCCCGGACCCCACTGGCCCTCTGGCTCTGGGAGAGCCCGGACTACCCGTTCTTATCCTGGGGCGCCGGCAGGTCCACCCCGAACCCGGAAGTCCCCTGGGCCCGCGTGTCGACACCCACACGCCCCACACGTGCTCCCACGACCGGTCCCGACACCCACACAGACCCGTGACCAGGCAGGCAGAGAACGTGTGCACGGGGTGCGTGTCTTGTACACACAAACGTGGTCCGTCCCCCGTCGGGGTTCGTGCGGACAGGGGAGAGCCTCGGGGTCGACACTGACCCCCAGCACCACCCCGTGTGGAGAGCCCCTCCTAGTGGCCCCAGGGCCCCGCACTCCGTGGCGGTCGGACGCACCTCGATCTCGGGCCTTGTCGGTGTAAATTTCTTTCACTTCGACTGAAAGTCCAAAACAAATTGGACCACACAGGTTTTCTCACGCCCAAGTTGTCCACTAGGCTCACTTGCGACGACCGGCTCCGCCAGACGTAGGCGAAAGGTGCGATTTGGGACCTCCAGCCAGCCCCCCTCCACGCCCCGGACTCCGTGGGGCCGGTCCGGCACGCAAATCCACAGGGGCGGCCGGCGGAGGCGCGGCCGGAACCTCCGCGCCCGGCGAGGACGGGAGACAGCCGCCGACCGCCGTCGCGCCCCGGGCGCCGAGCGGGGCGGGCACCCAGAGAAGGGCGGGCGCCCGCGACGCCACGGCAAAGGGTGGTCCCCGACACCGCGCGTACCCTCCCACCCCCGAGTCTCTCCCGGGTGGTGGGCGGGCCCCAGTGTGTCGTACTCCGTCCCTCCCGGGGTCGAGACGGGCGGACCGGCGCTGGGGGTGCCCGGGAGCCGACACTCGTCCCACACAGAGACTCCAGAGGGCGTGCCGGACCCGTGTCCGTCACGGGTCCTTTAGGTAGGGTCCGTACCACGGTACGGTCCTGCGCGGTCGGGGCCCCGGGCCGAGTCACGGGACCCGGAGTCCGGTTACCGAGGGGACCAAACGTTCCCGGACCGGTTGGTAGGGGAGGAGCAGTGGGAGCCCCAGGTTGTGATCCGACGCCCAAGTGCTGAGAATAGAGAGCAGAGGGGAGATGACCCGACCGTCGCGGAGCGGCCGGTGGGGGCCCGACCGAACCACGAACCGGGGGGCCCCTTCCTCATTCTATCGGCGCAGTCCTCTCCTGCGTCGAACGACCAGTGGCCCTTGCAGTCTGTGGCGATTGGAGTGTAGGGTCGGAAGATGAGTTCTCTGTAGTGTGAGTCCAAGTGGATTTTTAGGTCGCCGAATAAGTGTCAACGGGGTTTGACCTTTGGCGGACTGACGAGGGGTCGACCACCTGTACGTGCGGCACGTTGGACGAGTCGCCGTTTCCCTTGGTGACAGGTGAGATGCCTGCCACCTACCTGGGCCTCCTCCTTTGTGCCGGTGCGAGCGCCCTGTCAACTCCGCTACGTGCTGTCTTTTGACCGGCACGTCCTCCCGGGTGCCCGCGGACACCCTAGACCTCCCGCACTGAGCCGGCCTTACCTGGCTCACACAAAGGAGTTTGATTGTTCGACACGCACACTTTCCCCGTAAAAAAGGACATGCGCCGGTCGTTACTAAAAGTTTTTGCGTCGATCAATGACTGAAAGTCTCAGAACCTACGTCCGTCCCGGGGGTGGAGACCAGGGCTACCACTTGAAACTAGGTCGTCGGACCCTTTCGCTTCCTGCCCCACCGGGGGCGGAGGACTCGTCCGGACGAGGGGTGCTGCTGTCCGTCGGCCCCCAGACGTCTCCGAGCTGGCGTCTCAGACCTCCCAGGGTCGCCGACGGGGGTGCTGAGTGAAGGGTGCACCGACAACCACCCTCGAGTGAAGCAACACGAAAGACGTAAAAAGTGTACAAACTTGATCAAGGGATTATTTGTGCTGTTAATGACTTCACTAAATTTTGCTCTCGTTGTACTAAGGGGGACGTCTTGGGGCGGCCGGAGAGGACGTCGGGACCCTCGGCTGTCGGTGGTGCCGACCGCGTCACCCGCCGCCCCCGGGCCCGGCCCGGCACGGCGCGCACTCAAAGACCCACAAGGGCAGGGGCGGGGGGTGGCGGTTCTGAGACGTGCGTGAGACTGGGCGTCGGGGGTCCCCACCCACGACCGAAGGGTGGTCTCTCCTGGCCTACCACACCCCGGTGACGACTCCTGGCCGACCCTCCGACCCTCCTGTCACAACCGGCTAACCTCGGTCTTCAATGTACGGCCCTTCGAGGGGTCACTTCGTCTGTCGAGTCACCAAAAGTTCACAACTGTTGCGCCACGTTGGCAGTGGTACTAGATTCAACTCTTGTAAAACAGGGGGTTTCCCTCGGTGTGGGTGCTCGGGGCTGACGGTAGGCCGGTCCAGGCGGCCGGGGACCGCTGGTGTCCCACGACACATGTCGACACCCGAACGGATGAGCCCTGGGAAGACTTTTACGTACTAGGTTACATACTGAAACGAACGAAGTGACCCGGACAAAGGTTCCAAGTAGGAACACCTCGGACACCACCATGAAATCAACGATTCAGGCAGGCTGAGAACGCTGGGGTCTCTGACATTGGACGGTCCGAGGAGACAGGCACCCTGAGAGGTCCGTTCCTATGACCTCACCCAACGGTAAGAGAAGAGGTCCCCTAGAAGTGTTGGTCCTTTGCTTGGACCCAGATGACACGACGTCCGCCTACTCGAGACTCCCTTCGGGTGCACCCCGGACGTAGGTATAAATTAGAGTGCAAAGGAAGAGGTTAGCAGTCGCCTACCTCAGCCCGGGAGAGGTGAGACGGCAGGGCTGAGCGTGCGCGAAAGTACACCTGGTTGCAAAAGTCGAGAGAGACCAGGTCCGGATCCTCACCTTAACGACCCAGTGTACCATTGAAATAACGATGAAAAAAAAAAATTCGTGGAAGGGACACTACATTGTGTGTGGTGTGTCAGGTGAGACACACACACCGGGACACCGAAGTGCTGTCAGCGTCTCGACGTCAGGTAGTGGTGTCAGTCGACATCTAGGAAAAGTCGTGGACCTTCTCTTGGGTCAGGGGGTGCGAGAGGCGGGAGAAGGAGGGCAGGAGAGGACCGGGCTCCTGTGCGGGAGGCAGACGTGCCTCGGCGGACGAGACCCGTCGGGTGTGAGCCCCTTAGTCCCTCGCGCCGGGGGAATCGCAGACCGACGAAGAGTCTCGCCACAAAGGTTCCGGGCAGGCGCGCCGTAGTCACGACACGCGGAGACACTGGCGAAAGTAGTGGCCTATTAAAGTCCACTCACCCGGAGGACGCCATTGTAAGGCCCGCGACACGGCGTGGGTCGCGCACGACTACTTCCGGTCGCGGCGAGGGTGAAACCCCGTCAGTGACAGAGAAAGATCCTCTGGGGGCCGCCGTCGGCTCCTCGTCCGCCACCCGTGGACGACGCATGGGAAGGTGGGAGTGGCGAGGGACCCTCCTGTCCAGGACGGTCAGTGAGTAGAACACCCGGGTGTCTCCCACTCTGTGGACAAGGTCCGGAGTGACCCGGGTGTAGACGAACACGACAACTTTCACCCCACGACCACCGACACCCCAGACCCTTGGCCGGTACACTGGGGTCCCCGTCCACCGGGCACCTTCGACGTCCTACCTGGACCTACGACTGAGAGGGACCTCTCTCCGACCTGACCCTGAGTGCCTGAACCCCGGCATCGCCGCAGGAGGACCACGGGGAGTCTCCCCCGTCCGGCAAGGTTCTACGGGGCTCCGGGACCCGTCGCACGTCCCTTGATGTCAGGACAATGACCAGTTTCCTTAGTTACTCCGCTGCTCGGAGTACGTCGCCGGCTGTCGTTGGCCCCGCAGAGCCCCACGTCCCACTCCCGCCCCGCCCGAAGACCTCCACGACCGGCCCCCTGCGGCGGGACGTCCAGTCGGGACCCCCGTCCCTCGACGTCCACATCTGAGCCTCGGGGGCCACAGGGGGGCGCTCCCCGTCGGGTAGAGCCGACCCCCCACGCCTAGCGGGACACAGACCCCAACACATTCGTCTCCGAAGCCGCCACCCGGGGCGGACCGGACGTCCCGGCCCCACACGTCCGACCCACTACAGGTCGAGACCTCGTGCACCACAGACGTCCACCCGACCCCTCCCCACGAGCCCCGAGACCCCCGTCGGCCCGGGAGCCAGGACACCGCTACCCCTCTATCCGTTTCCGGCCGCCCGACGTGGGTCCTCCTTACGCGGGCGGAGGGCCGAGCATTTGGAGGAGGAGGGCGGAGAGGACACGACCTCCTCCAGTACGTCTCCAGTAGTAGTCCTCTCCGACCGTGTTTCACGCCTCCGGTCGAGGTCCGACGAGTGAGGGGCCCCACGCCCCGGGTGTCACCCGGTCGAGGTCCGACAAGTACACGGGTCCAGTCGAGGTCCGACGAGTGAGGGGCCTCACGCCCCGGGTGCCACCCGGTGGTCCGTCGCGTCCCACCCGCCCCTCGCGTCCACTCACACCATCCAGAGTCCCGATATGTACCGCCTCTCGGGTTCCAGTCTAAGAACCCCAAGGGTCCCCATGACGGGTCTCCGGTGTGACTTGTGACCGGGACTCGGGAACACCTGCGCCCGCTCTGGCGGTCGGGGGTCGGACACGACCCCGGTGAGTTTCCCCGGGGCCCCAGCGTCGCGGGGCCGACACCCACCCGGAGCCGGACCGGGCCCGTCCGACCCGAGTGAGTCTCTCACACACCCGTCCCTCGCCCGAACCTCTCCCGTCTCCCACACTGCACCGGGGACACGGGACGGACGACCTCTGTTGGACCCTACGGGCCGGGTCCCTGGACCCACACCCACGGGGAACCGCAGACGCGACCCGTCAGTGAGAGACGGGGACCCGGGGTCACCTCCCACGTCTCGACCTCCGACACCCCTGGGTCACAAAGAGAGGTCCCCGGGTCAGACCCAAGGACGGACCCGAACCGACCACGCGGACCACACCGCTCACCTCCGGGCCTCCGCCCCCACGGCACTCGACGCCCGTACCTCGGCCCTCGGGAGCCCCCTGTCCGACGGGGAGCCCCGGTACCGCCCGTGCACCCCACCCCCGCGGTCCTCGGGGGCCTCCGGTGAGAGGGGGCCCCCCCGGCGGGGGCGGGCGGGGGGAGGCCGGGTGGACGGGCGACTCCGGCGGAGGTCGTCTCGGCGAGAGGACACACG
This sequence comes from Capra ibex, assembly GCA_006410555.1. Lineage (NCBI taxonomy): Eukaryota > Metazoa > Chordata > Mammalia > Artiodactyla > Bovidae > Capra > Capra ibex. The sequence continues at coordinate 52,737,222 of SJYO01050590.1, forward strand.
TCGCTCCTTCCTTTAACGTTTAATTAGAAATAAAGGTAGAACCTTCCTTTAGAATTAAGAGACGTACCTTTACTAGGGCAGGAGGGTCCCTTAGTTAATGCCCGAGGGTGACGTCCGTCGGGGCCGGTTAGCCTCGTCCCGGCCGGGGTCCGGGGCGCGCGCGGGGGGGGCGGAGCAGAGACCCCGGCGGGGGTCCCACGTGAGCCACGAGTCCCACCGGGTCGGGGAGACTCACAGAGAGACTCAGACGGGGCGACAGTGAGGACCCCAGACAGAGAGAGGACGATAAACAGAGACAAGCAGAGACAGACAGAGACGCCGGGGCAAGGGTCGTGGGTCCCCCGCAGACTCGACGTCGGAGTTCCGACCCGGGCCCAGGGCCGAGTCGGGACAGGGTCCCACCGGAGTCCGACCGGCGGGGTCAGGTCCGGACAGGGGACCGAAGCGACACTGCCAAAGGCCGCCCCCCGCCCCTGTCGGAGTCACGAAGGTGGGCTCTACACCCGTGGGGGCCCCCCCCCCCGGCGGGTCACGGAGGCGGGCGGCCCTCTAGAACAGAGAGACAGTCACCGTGGGACACTGAGACCGTTGACAGAGAAGAATAGTCGTCGGGTGGGCCACAGGTGGGCGTGTGGGTCTGGGGCGAGACGCGACCCTGGACGGGACCCCCGTCTCCTGGGGGCACACGGAGGCAAAGGGACACTCCTCCCCCGGGTCCTTCGCCCTGCAGACGAGGGGTCAGGTAGAGACCGACCTCGGGGGGTGCGGGCCGTCCATGGTCCCATCCCCGCGGGTAGTGGGGTTGAGGGGACTCCAGACTCTCGGCCCTCCGCGGCGACCGGCCTCCGGGTGTAGACTAACTCCCGTCCAACGAAGTCCGGAGACGGGGAACGTGTTGTCAGACGGGTGGGACGGACCGGGGGACCCCCCGGGTCGGCGGAGGCGTCCTGATCGGGACCGACTCGTAGAGGTCGACACAGGTCTGGGGGAGACGGACGGGGACCGGGACGTCTCGTGCGAGGCTATAGGGAGGCAAGGGCAAACCGGAACGGCGGGGGGCGGGGGGTCGGGGCCCACGGTACAGAGGACCTTCGGTACCCCGACGCGAATGGTGTGGGTCCGTAGGGCGTGGGGAGGGCGACACCCGAGGGTGGAACCCCGTCTGCAGACGGGGGGCCACGGTTCCTGTCTCCGGTGCGCCGGGGGGCAGGGCGGACACACGCCGGGAAGGAAGACCCGGGGGGCGAGTAGGTGGGCTGTCCGGACCTACCCTGATACCCGACTCCGTCCGACCTGCCCCGTCCCGGGCGGACCGCACCCTTACCGCTAGTCGTGTGAGGCCGGACCGACCTCCGGAGTCCCTTCGACCCGGGGATCCCGGACGGACCCCGAGGCCCCTTCGGACCCAGGACGTAGGTGGACCAGGTGGGGGTGGAGAGGGCAGAGGTCTACCCTACCTGTCGAGGGGCTCCGACGTCCCACGCCGACACCGACCCCCCGTCCACGGGACGACCCACCACCGACACCCTTCGACCCGCGGCCCGACAGACACCCACGGGGGTCCCCTGCTCCACCCTCCGACCCGAGGGTCGGCGGGAAATAGACGTCGGGTCGACACCGGCGTCCTTCGTCGGCAAAGAGAGACGGCTCGACAGAGGGGTGGTCTGGGCCACTATTGTCTCTCCCCCCTACCGCAACTCGTTGTGGGGTACCCGCGTGCTGGAGATTGGACGGTGGGCCCCCCAACCCCCCCGTGTCCCGGTGGGCCGGACCTCTCACACCGTGTGTGTCGTCCACGAGTCATTCGCCACGTCACTCGTTGGGTCCGCAGAAGGGTTGGGACAGGGGAGGGAAGGGCCCTGAGCCGGAGTCGGACGTGCGTGGGGATGGGGGACGGGCCGAGGCGGGGTGATCGGGTAGTTCTCGGACGGGACCCCCAGGAGAAGGTTGAGCTCCCCGGGGACGGGGGGCCCTCCCGGACCCCGAACCGCTCCCCACGGGTCTCGACCACCCTTCAACCCCCGACCCCGAAGAGAACTTTCGACTCGACTGTGAGAACGCCGGAGGCGCCGACGCGGGTGCGGAGGGACGGGACGGCGTCCGGGTCCCGACCCCAGTCGACGGGGCCCCCGTACCATGGGGACCGGACCGTGGGGTAACGGACCGACGGAGGGTCGGTAGCACGGGAACGGGACGGACTCGGCCGACCCCTCGCCGAGGCGAGGTAAAACCGGTTTGCGATCAATGAGAGAAATTAGTCTTGACGCCACACGTCCGAGGGTCCCCGGGTCGGTCCCACTCCCTGCACTGGAGTGGGGCGGAGTGCGTCGGTTCCCTCTGTCTGTGCCGACTCAAGTCTCGACCCTCCGGCACCGATCGTGACCGGACTCGGGGATCTCCCTCCGACCCTTAAGGTCGGCGACTCTCCTCCGGACCCGGGGGAGCCCCTTCGGGCCCACACACGTCTCCCCGGCACTCAGGGGTACGGTGGGGGTGGCCCGGGGTCCCTGTTCGACCGGGTCCTCGTGTGACAGCGGGGCACGTGAGGACTGTGGCGTAACGGCGGGGTGAGGGTGCTGTGCGGTCTGGGGGTCGGACGTCCCGTCCCGGGGGCCTGCCCGGTGGGGGGTCTGTACCCGGGTACCCGTGCGCGGCCGGCCCGTGCTCGGCCGTTCCTGTCTTCGACGGGGGACCGGACGGAACCGGGGGTCTCGAAGGGCAGCTGCTCTGACATAGACAGTTTTGACATAATTGGGTCTTCGGACAAAGGTAGTCTCAGAGCTAAGGTCTCTGCGAAGGTCTATTCCGAATAGTGGGCCGACCACGTAATCGGGGCGGTCGGTCGGTCCCCGGGCGTCTAGCGTCGACGGGGAGGGCGGCTCGCTCGGACACCGTCCTGCGGGCGGGGGGCCGGGCAAGGGGCGCCCGTCGAGAAAGACTCCGGCGTCGTCTCCGTAACCCCGCCCCACCCCCGGAGACCCCCGCAGGTCTGGGACCCAAGTTTCGAGTCGAGGTGACGTGTGCCCACCGGGGGTGGAGATTTGACCTTGGACGAAGGACCCCGTGGGCCGCCCGCCCCCAACGTCTACGGTGACCGACGGAGTCCCGGGAGAAGGACTCTGCGTCTTCCAGACCCCCACGGGTCTCGGTGTCCTTCACCCGTGACGGGTGCTCTCGTGTGCCACGGTCGGGGGTCCACGGGCGGACGGTGCGAGGGGGAAGTTTCCGACACGGGTCGGCTGCACCGACCCCGTGAGCCCAAAACTGGCTACGGTCCGGACTATCGCAGAGGAGGACCCGACGTCCGGTACGCCCGTCCGTGCGACGAGGCCTCGGCGTGCGGTACCGACCCCCGGGGGCGGGACACCGAGTCGCAGGGACGGGCTCAGGTGGAGAGTGGACCCCAACGACGAGGGGCACTTTACGTGGCCCGACCCCCGACGTACCGGAGAGGGACTTCAGTGGGGGACCCCTGGGGTAGGACCTCTCTGTCGACGTCCGTCCCCACCCCCGACTTACCCTCGTCCCGGGCCTCAGACCGGCCGCCACCCCTCAGCCACTGTAAGGTGTCCCCGAAGGGCTGACCCTACACCCCCGACCCAGACCTGAGAGGGACGGGCCGACCGGGAGACGATGGCAGAACCTGTGCCTGGAGGGTGGGTCGTGTCGGTGTGTGTGCCCCGGTGTCGTGGGACGGGAGGGTCCCAACACGAGTCCCGACTGGTCCGGGATCAGTGGACTAGTGTTGGACAGGGACCATTACGAAAATTACGGTACAAACCTTTAATACCATACTACGCGGCTAATGGCCCCATTTTCCCTCGGGACACAGGTGGACGTCCGGTTTGGGTCCCGGTGACCTCGTAGACAGGCAGGACGTTTGCAGACGTTTGCGGGACTACGGGGCACTGGACAGGCGTCCCTACCGACCCGACGTCCCCCGTCTCCTCGGTCCGACGCCGAGACAACCCGAGACTCCCCGAGACAACCCAAGACTCCCCCGAGACGTCCCGAGACTCCCCAAGATACCTCGAGACACCCAGAGACTCGTCAAGATGCCCCGAGACATCCCGAGACACCCCGGGACGTCCCGCACTCCCCCGAGACACCCCGAGACGTCCCGAGACGCCACGGGACTCCCCCGAGACGCCACGCGACTCCCCCGAGACGCCACGTGACTCCCCCGAGACGACCCGCACTCCCCCGAGACGCCCCACACTCCCCCGAGACTCCCGGAGACGCCCAGAGACTCTCCGAGACACCCCGAGTCGCGGGCCGGACCCTCGAGGACTACGACCGCACACCCCCGTCGGGGGCCGGACGGAGGACGGGGCAGCGTGATCGGACCGGGGGTGTTGAGGGTCTATGGGGTACCCACGAGGAGACCCTCCACGGAAGGGACCTATACCAACGAGAGAGTTCCAGGTCCTCTGGGGCCCCGGTGGGTCCGACGGATTCTCGGACTGCGAAGTACCTATGGGAGTCGGGTGACCACGACTCAGACCCAGGGAGGACGCCGGGGTCCGGGGAATCCTCGGCGCCGTCAAGGAGACTGCAAGCGGAACCCTCCCTCCCCCGCGGGCACTTCCGTCTCCCTGGTCGTGCCGTTCACCCGTGGTGCCCCGTAAATAAACGTCGACGGTTGGCCCGTCGGACCCCGTGGGACTCGGAAAGTTCTACCGAGAAGACCGCTCTCCGTACCCCACACCCCTGTCTCGGACGGGTCCCGGAGGTCCCTCGCGGGTCTCCGCCTCCGTACAGACCGTGACGTCGGACCGGCCCAGACCCCCGGCCGCCCGTGAGTCCCTCTGACCTGGTACGCGAACACCCGCAGCTTCTGCATCGCGAACTTCCTGTCCGACTCCGGGTACCCGACCCGTCCGAGGTCGGCGAGACGGAGGAGGCCGAACCGACGGAGCGGGGCCGGCCGTGCCGGGGCGAAGAACTCCCGCCTGCAGTCCTAGAAGAACCTGAGCCCCGAGTCCGGTGGACGTTCCGTGTCTCCCCCTCGGATAGTGAGGTAGGCCAGGGGTTGAGACGTCACTGGGCGGGGTCTACCTCGGACCGGGTGGGGGAGTACCTCGGTCCTGGGACGTCGTGACCGGACCGGTCCTTGGGGGTCGTGGTCGGACCGGGTTGGGGGTGTACCTTGGTCTTGGGAGGGTCGTGGCCGGACCGGGTGAGGGGTGTACCTCGGTCCTGGGGAGTCGTGGCCGGCCCGGGTAGGGGGTGTACCTCGGTCCTGGGGGGTCGTGGCCGGACCGGGTGGGGGTGTACCTCAGTCCTGGGGGGTCGTGGCCGGCCCGGGCAGGGGGTGTACCTCGGTCCTGGGGGGTCGTGGTCGGACCGGGCTGGGGGTGTACCTCGGTCCTGGGGGGGTCGTGGCCGACCCGGGCGGGGAAGACAAGGGGGCGGAGCGAGAGGGTGGTTACGACCAGGCCGGTGGTCGGACAGACCGGACCCCGAGTCACTCCGAGGGTGGTCGAGGGTCGGGGGACGGGCGTGGGTCGGACACGGGTCCGGGGACCCCGTCGGGGCGCGAGCGACCGGGACAGGAGAGGACGGCACTTACCGGGCGACGGGACCCACGAGTGAGACTGAGAGTGGGCTCTGGGGTCTGTGAGAGATCGGACCCCACTGAGACGCCCGCCGTAGTGCCAAGACGGGTCCCTGGGGCCCCCCACCCTTCCGCCTTCCTCCCCGGCCACTCGAGGCCGACCGCGGGGGAGGGACCCCCGACCGCCTGCGACAGGGGGTTGAGGTCCGGTTCACCCCGTCGGGGTACCGAGGGACCGAGGAAAGTCGTGGGTTCGGCCCACGTCTGGGCGACAGAGGCGACGACCGACTCGTTGCCGTCTCGAGCGAAGGACGACCGTGGGCGGCGGGTGACGAGAGACAGGGGCGTCGACCAGGACCCGGGAGCTCCCGAGTGCTGTCGACTACGACAAGGAGGCACGCCTGCGGGACGGGAGGGGCCGAGGTCCCGGGGAAAGACGTCCCAAACAGAAATATTCTTCGGACGGACCCCCGTCGTCCTTCGTCGGAGAAGTACCCGACGGGGCCCTCTTGCCCGACTCCGAGGCCGGTCGGGGCGTGGTCGCCCTTGGGGTCCCGGTCAGTGAGGGGAAGACACTCGAGGCGCTGGGACGACCCCCAGGACCACCCTCGCTCGACACGGGAGGGGGAGACCCGTCGCTCCCATGGTCGTCCGGCGGCACAGGGTCGTGTCCGTGAGTGAGGATTGTGTGTGTGTCCCCGAGGTAGACGGGGTCTGGGGACCGACCCACAGTCCTCGGACGCCCCACCCCCACCCGCGGGGAACTGGGTGGACACGGCCGCGGACCCCCCAGGAGGGGAGGGGTGGGCCCGCGACCGACCGAGGGGCTCTTCACCTCGGGACGCAGTGTGGTCCTCCTGGGGACAGGGGGGGTGGGGTGTACGGACACCCCTCGCCCCGGACTCCCCGACCCGACCCGACCCGCCCACACACTTGAGACCCGGTGCAGACCCCGACTTACGCCCGCCGGCGGGGGTCGGGTAGTGGACCCTCGCCCCCACACGTGGGCTCCGTCTGACACCCTCTACCGTGACGTGACCTGGGTGCGCTCCTCGTTGGCACCCCACAGACCCTACCCCTGCCGGCGTCTGAGTCGACCCCGCCGGGACGGGACGTGCCCCCGAGGCGGACGGAGAGGTGACGCGCCCCCCGGCCCGAGACCCTGGCTCACCGGCTCCCCGGGTGACGGGGCCCCTCGGTCCGAGGACGACCCGTCGCCCAACTCCTTGGCGTCCGGAACCCGGTCCCGCGCCCCGCACCCTTCCCGGGACCCGGTCGGGAGGGCGTCCGCGGTCCGACCGTCCACGGGAGACGGAGGCCCGAGGAGGACGTCCCGCCCCCGACCGTGGCTGGGACCTCCTGCCGTACCCGCGGGCCCGGGAGACCATGACGCTCCAGACTGCCGACGGCCCCTCCCCCGAGGGCCCCAACCGCGGACCGCCCCTCTGTCCGCGCCGGGTTAGACGCCCGGTAGAGCGACACTCCCGAGAGCAATGGGTGCCGTGTCTGGAGCGCGGCGGGTCTCGTCACCTCGGCCCTCAGATGGCCCACGACCCTCCTGCACCACAGAGAGCGACGAGAGACGAGGCAATACCCCGCCGGACCTGCACTCCGGTCGCACGGCTGTTCGTCGCGCGCAGGCGACCCCGTCGACCGACAACCCCAAGGGCCGTGGCGATGACCCTCGGTGGCACAAAGTCCCACCGGAAAGGGGAGCCGGCTCTCCGGTCACCGTACCTGCCTCCCGTCCAGTCCCGCAGCCACCAGCGGACCTTCGGACATGTGTCACGAGGACCGGACCCTCTGCGGCCCCCGCGCAAGAGTCTCGAGTCCAGACTCTTCCCCGTCCGTCCTTCGTCGTCGCTCTGCCCTCCCACCGGACGTCCGGTCGCCCCTACCACGACACCCGACCGAGGGGGCGCTTCCTGATCCCCCTGGGCCCCCGGACCGCGGTGCGTGACCGGTGCACCTTCACGACTCCCGGCGTAGACTCGTAGGCCAGGACCCCCCTCGCACTGCGGACCCCTGTCGTTCGCGGACCGGGGCACGACCACCCCGACACCCCGGTCCCGAGGCCCCCCTGGCGCCCGAGGTACAGGTGTTCCACGGGGGGTTCAACCCGAGTGCTCGTCTGTCCTTCCCAGAGTCGGTGACTCCGGATTAAGACCACCGGGAAGGGTGGCGGACGGACGTGTCCTCCGCAGGGGCCTCGGTGGGGCCCTGGTGACGGGACCCGCTGACGACTGGGCCCCGGCGGCACGCCTGGAGACGGGTCCTCTGCCGTGGAGAGGGGAGGAAACGAAGGGCCCAGGACTCACACTGGGGTGCCGGTGGTGTGGTCCCCGCGGCGCAGACCTGTGCACGGGACGGGAAGGACTGAGGAGGAGTCGGTGGTAGGGTGGGTCCGACCGACCGTCGTCCTCGAGGGGCCGTCGGCCAGACCCCGCTCCCGCCCTACCCCCAGACCGGACGCGGACGTCCGCCCACACAGTCTACTTTGGTCTTCCACCCACCCCAGGACGGACCCACACGTCCCGTCGTCTGGTCCCCCGGCGGGTCACCCTTTGCGGTGGGTGGCCCGTTCGCCGGGTAGGTACTGGGCCGCCCCCGCCCCGCCCGTCCTCCCTCCCGGCGGTCCGAGGTCCGAGAGTGTCGCGGACTTGGGCCCGAGTCCCCCAGGGACGAGGAAGAGGGATTTGGGCCCTCGGGTCGCCGGACGGGGTGGGGACTGGTCGTCGGGTCGCCGGACCCCCGTTGCCCGCACTGGGACCCCCGCTGCGACGAGGGGCGCCGAGGGGGACCCCTGTGAGAGGGTCCCGGCCCGCACCGGAAAGAGTGACTCGCGGTCGGGGTGTGTTTCCGTGTTACCCGGCCTCCGGCGACCGGCCCGGCCCGAGCCATTAGTCCCTTCTTACACCGGCACGACAAAGGGTTCCGGCCCGGCGCCCACGGCGGGGCTGCACCGGTAGTTTCGGCGGTTTGACGGAGGTCGACGACCTGACCGAAAGTACAGCCCCGGTCGGACCCGCTCCCCGGAGGTGCGCCCACCCGCCGAGCCCAGTGGCCGGGTGTGTCACCGGGGGTGGAGCCGGCCGGGTTCAGGTCGGTAAGGGTCCCGTTCGTCGAGACCCGTCTCGACTCTGCGGCGCCGCCCCCGCCCCCCTGGAAAACCCCCCCAGTGTAGCACCCCACTGCCCCCAACCCCTCGAGTCTCCCTGTGTCTCTGACACTCAAGTCGGTCTCGGGGTGAGATCTGCCCCGCCCACACCGACTCCGGTGAATTCTGCCCCGGGTCCGACCGGCCCCGGTTCCTCCTACCCGTCGGTCCGTCCGCCACCTCACATCCTCCGCTCGCTCGAGCCACGCCCCGTCCGCCCCAGCGGACCGGGGGGGAGGACGGCTTGGGGTTAAGCCCCCTACCGTTGAAACCTACCTTGTGGAGGAGATCCTCCGGCCCGACGAGTGCACGAGGGTCGGAGGTCGAACCGCCCGACCCGCCTCCCCCGGGTCAAAGGGAGGAAAGGGCAGGACGATACCTGGGACATACATTTGTTTCTACGTTAAACGAAATTTTTCTATTCCACTAATTCGAAAATAGTCTGCACACGAGGTGGCAGGGACGCTGTTTCCCTTTGCCCCTCCGCCGTCGCCGCTGCCCGGGTAGACTCCGAGGGTGCGAGTTGCCCAGGAGCGCCGGGAAACTGCCCGCCTCCGCTCCGTCACCCGCGGACGTGGGGATAAAACTACAGAATTACAACGGATTAAGGAGGAAATTAAATATAATTCGAAGAATCGTCGTTACTACTTAAGAAGTTTTTGTTTTTTCCTGGGAAACGTCTTTAGAAGGAGTGTGACACATTTAACTTTAATGTTACGTCGATTCCGAAACCGCTGGCCCCACACACCCCTCCCTTTCGTCCCACGGCACGCCTTCCTTCCTGAAACAAAATTCCACTTTTTCTTTTGGTAAGAGTTCACCCTTTACTGAACCGACGCTCGTAGTCTCCCACCCAGCGCCCCCGTCGGACCCGTCTCCCCGGGCGCCATCGGAAGTTGCCCGTGTCGACCACACCCCGACGACCCACGGGCCCTTGGGGCGTCGTGGTCGTCGCCGAGGGCGAGCGGAGCCGGTCCCGTCCGCACTGTCCCGACAAGGACCCGACGCCAGACCTCGGGGTCCGTCCGGAGCCTGGGACGTCGCCACCACCCGTGGGGCCGCGCCCCCTCTCGTCCGGGTCCTGGCCGGAGGACCGTCCTCGGAGGTCCGAGAGCCCGGTCGAGGGAGAGACTAGACGGGCACCCAGTCGTCGGTCTCTGGGAAGGTCTTGTTTCTGGGCGCGCGGGCAGAGTCGTTAGGAGTCGGCGAGGAGTCCGACCGCAGGTTCGAGAGGGCGGACCGGCACGGTCGACAGAGGACGTGTGCACACACGGGTGTGGGTGCCGAAGCGGGGGTGGGGCGGGTCGGGGAGAATGGGGGCGGGTCGTGGGGGTTGGTGTCGTTCGCGGGGGTGGGGCTGTGTGTGTTCAAGACTTCGTCCGGCCAGACGTCTCGTGTGTGTGTGTGTGCGTGCGTGTGTGTGGAGGTTATCCTCCGGGGTCTCCGTCCCGGTGGCGACGCCTCCGAGACCAGTCGAGGACCACCGGTGCGCGACCGGAGGGGGGCCGGGACTCACCCCCCGAGGACCCAACCCTACTCGGTCGAGCCCCGTGTGTGGGTGGTCGGGACGGACGTCCTCGGGTGCGACCAGTACTTGGGAGGACGCCCCCGGAGGAGGTGAGTGTCGGGGGGCTCCGACCGCCCATGCCCGGACCCTGGGCCACCGGGGTGGTTGTGTCAGGGGTGACCGTTCCTTCGACTTAGACTTGGGAGGTCTATGAGTGAGGGATTTACGCGTGAGAGAGATTGTCGTCAATTAGAAGTTAATTTTATGGATCTCGTCTTTGATGCTATTGACCAAATTTTCCTTCTCGAATAACTGTTATTTTCAGAAGAAGTATAACGAAAAGAATTTTTTTTTAAGGTGAATAATTTTGACAGTAAAAATACTCAGCCCTTTTTCGGAGTAGGCCCCATTTCTCCCCCGTGTTTCCGACTCCGCCAGCCGAGGTCCCGGGTGCCCACCGTCAGACTAGTGCATGGCCGGGGTCGAGGTTGCGCCCGCCCACCCGACGTCAGGCCTGACGGTGTCCACGAACCCCCACTGTCGACCCAGGGAGGTGTGAGGACGGGCCTTGTGTCCCCGAGGCCCCAGGTGGGAGGGACCGGTCCCGTCTCGCCCGACCGACCGAGAGTGTCCGGGTCCCCTCCGTCCACAACCCCCACGGGTTCGCACGGGAGGTTCTGACCACCGTGGCAGTGACGCAGGGGTTCCGTGCCGAGACTGTCGGTAGGCGGTGCACCGGCGTTCCCAGGGGCTGGGACCCGTGGACCGTGCCCGGTCACTGTGGACTGAGAGCTGCATAGTCCCAAGGGGACGGGAGTGCAATAGACCAGTGGGTGGCGCAGACCGGACTAAAAAACTGGGAGAGAGGCGGGGAGGTCGGACCCAGTCTGGAAGGAGGACCTCGGTCCTGGGGGTCAGTGGAGGTTAGGACGGGGAGTCTTCCGTAAGGCACGGGGTGGGTCGCAGGGGAGTTGGGGGCATAAGACCCGTCGTCTCGGTCTCAGGGAAGGCGGACCCTGTCGGGAGGGGTCCGGCGGAGGGGCGGGGGAAGTTCGCTTCGAGTCACGGCGGCGGAGGTTCTTCCGAGGGTGGGACGGGTCCGTGTCACCAGGACAGACACGTGTCCGTCTCCGTCGACCCCCGAGGAAGGACCCCGAGCGCAAGGTCCTCGTCCTCCGTCGGAGGTGCCGCAGAGACTTGATACTCCGGGTGTCCTCGAGTCCCCTACGTCTCACGAGTCCCGGCGCAGGTCGTGTTTCCAGATGCGTCGTGCCTCGTCCCTGCCTGTGTCGGGTAGTCGGGGCGGCCCCGGGTGGCCCGTGCGCACTGACGTGTGTCTCGACCCGAGACGGGAGCCGTACGTGTGTCACACGCACCTGGGGAGACGGCCCGTGTGTGGAGAGTGGCGGCACCCCTCCTACCCCGACGTCGTCTCACGACCCGTCGTGCGACTCGAGACCCCCCGCTGCCCCACACCGAGTCGGGCGCTCCCCGACCTTCCTCGGCCCCCGACACGTTTGGGTGGGCGCAGTCGGGTCGCCTACCGAGGTGCCCCCGTCGTCCACGGGTCGCCCTGGGGCTCGGGCAAGAGGGTACCCACGACACTCGCCCGGACTGACGGGAGGGTGCTCCGGTCCCGCCGTCACCCCCGACCTCACTCAGAAGGAGAGGGCGAGAGGAGGCGCAGGTCCGAGTGGGGCCGCGCGACGCTCCCGGGCGTCCCTCTCCCGTTCTCAACTCTCCGTCCTTAAGTACTCGAGTCTCTCGACGGCGGAAACGACCCCACCCCCACCCCCGAGGGAGGCGGTTTTGTTATTAATTAAAAAAAAATTTCGTCGATGTTTCGGTACTAATTCGAATCCCGGGATTTTGTTCGGGTATTTTAGCTTTTTATAAATAGACCTTCCCACCGCTCAGGTCATTTTCGAAATACTTACAAAATGTTGACGAGACAGTCCTTCGACCGGAGAGTCAGTGGGGGGAAGATTCCTTTTTGCCGTGTGTGTGCGCTCGCGTGCGTGCCCGCGTCTGTGTGAGTGTGCCCGTGCCTGAGTGTGAGTGCCCGTGTCTGAGTGTGTGTCCGTACCTGAGTGTGAGTGCCCGTGTCTGAGTGTACCCGTGTCTGTGCCCGTGTCTGAGTGTGAGTGCCCGTGTCTGAGTGTGTCCGTGCCTGAGTGTGAGTGCCCGTGTCTGAGTGTACCCGTGTCTGAGTGTGAGTGCCCGTGTCTGTGTGAGTACCCGTGTCTGAGTTGTCCGTGCCTGAGTGTGAGTGCCCGTGTCTGTGTGAGTACCCGTGTCTGAGTGTTGTCCGTGCCTGAGTGTGAGTGCCCGTGTCTGAGTGTGTCCGTGCCTGAGTGAGTACCCGTGTCTGAGTGTGAGTGCCCGTGTCTGAGTGTGTCCGTGCCTGAGTGTGAGTGCCCGTTTCTGAGTGTGAGTGCCCGTGTCTGAGTGTGAGAGCCCGTGTCTGTGTGAGTGCCCATGTCTGAGTGTGAGTATCCGTGTCTGAGTGTGTACCCGTGTCTGTGTGTGTACCCGTGTCTGAGTGTGAGTGCCCATGTCTGAGTGTGAGTACCCGTGTCTGAGTGTGTGTCCGTCTCTGAGTGTGAGTGCCCGTGTCTGAGTGTGAGTGTCCGTGTCTGTGTGAGTGCCCGTGTCTGAGTGTGAGTGTCCGTGTCTGTGTGAGTGCCCGTGTCTGAGTGTGTGTCCGTGCCCGTGTGTGTGTACCCGTGTCTGTGCCCGTGTCTGAGTGTGAGTGCCCGTGTCTGAGTGTGTGTCCGTGTCTGAGTGTGAGTGCCCGTGTCTGTGTGAGTACCCGTGTCTGAGTGTTGTCCGTGCCTGAGTGTGAGTGCCCGTGTCTGTGTGAGTACCCGTGTCTGAGTGTTGTCCGTGCCTGAGTGTGAGTGCCCGTGTCTGAGTGTGAGTGCCCGTGTCTGAGTGTGTCCGTGCCTGAGTGTGAGTGCCCGTTTCTGAGTGTGAGTGCCCGTGTCTGAGTGTGAGAGCCCGTGTCTGTGTGAGTGCCCATGTCTGAGTGTGAGTATCCGTGTCTGAGTGTGTACCCGTGTCTGTGTGTGTACCCGTGTCTGAGTGTGAGTGCCCATGTCTGAGTATGAGTACCCGTGTCTGAGTGTGTGTCCGTCTCTGAGTGTGAGTACCCGTGTCTGAGTGTGTGTCCGTCTCTGAGTGTGAGTACCCGTGTCTGAGTGTGTACCCGTGTCTGAGTGTGAGTGCCCGTGTCTGAGTGTGAGTTCCCGTGTCTGAGTGTGTACCCGTGTCTGTGTGTGTACCCGTGTCTGAGTGTGAGTGCCCGTGTCTGAGTGTGAGTACCCGTGTCTGAGTGTGTACCCGTGTCTGTGTGTGTGCCCGTGTCTGAGTGTGAGTGCCCGTGTCTGAGTGTGAGTACCCGTGTCTGAGTGTGTGTCCGTCTCTGAGTGTGAGTACCCGTGTCTGAGTGTGTGTCCGTCTCTGAGTGTGAGTACCCGTGTCTGAGTGTGTACCCGTGTCTGAGTGTGAGTACCCGTGTCTGAGTGTGAGTGCCCGTTTCTGTGAGTGTCCGTGTCTGAGTGTGAGTGCCCGTGTCTGTGTGAGTGCCCATGTCTGAGTGTGAGTATCCGTGTCTGAGTGTGTACCCGTGTCTGTGTGTGTACCCGTGTCTGAGTGTGAGTGCCCATGTCTGAGTGTGAGTACCCGTGTCTGAGTGTGTGTCCGTCTCTGAGTGTGAGTGCCCGTGTCTGAGTGTGAGTGTCCGTGTCTGTGTGAGTGCCCGTGTCTGAGTGTGTGTCCGTGCCTGAGTGTGAGTGCCCGTGTCTGTGTGTCCGTGCCTGAGTGTGAGTGCCCGTGTGTGTGTACCCGTGTCTGTGCCCGTGTCTGAGTGTGAGTGCCCGTGTCTGAGTGTGTACCCGTGTCTGTGCCCGTGTCTGAGTGTGAGTGCCCGTGTCTGAGTGTGTGTCCGTGTCTGAGTGTGAGTGCCCGTGTCTGAGTGTGTCCGTGCCTGAGTGTGAGGACCCGTGTCTGAGTGTGAGTGCCCGTGTCTGTGTGAGTGCCCGTGTCTGAGTGTGTGTCCGTGTCTGAGTGTGAGGACCCGTGTCTGAGTGTGAGTGCCCATGTCTGAGTATGAGTACCCGTGTCTGAGTGTGTGTGCCCATGTCTGAGTGTGAGTACCCGTGTCTGAGTGTGTGTCCGTCTCTGAGTGTGAGT
>SJYO01050590.1:52751647-52994236 GCA_006410555.1 Capra ibex
GTGTGTCCGTGCCTGAGTGTGAGGACCCGTGTCTGAGTGTGAGTGCCCATGTCTGAGTATGAGTACCCGTGTCTGAGTGTGAGTGCCCATGTCTGAGTGTGAGTACCCGTGTCTGAGTGTGTGTCCGTCTCTGAGTGTGAGTGCCCATGTCTGAGTGTGAGTGCCCGTGTCTGAGTGTGAGTGCCCATGTCTGAGTGTGAGTATCCGTGTCTGAGTGTGTACCCGTGTCTGTGTGTGTACCCGTGTCTGAGTGTGAGTGCCCATGTCTGAGTGTGAGTGCCCATGTCTGAGTATGAGTACCCGTGTCTGAGTGTGAGTGCCCATGTCTGAGTGTGAGTACCCGTGTCTGAGTGTGTGTCCGTCTCTGAGTGTGAGTACCCGTGTCTGAGAGTGTACCCGTGTCTGAGTGTGAGTGCCCGTGTCTGAGTGTGAGTTCCCGTGTCTGAGTGTGAGTGTCCGTGTCTGAGTGTGAACGTATGTACCTGGCTCTGAGTGTGTGTCCGTCTCTGGGTGTCAGTACCAGTGTCTAAGTCTGTGTCCGTGTCTGAGTGTGAGTGCCCGTGTCTGAGTGTGAGTACCCGTGTCTGTGAGTGTCCGTGTCTGAGTGTGAGTACCCGTGTCTGAGTGTGAGTACCCGTGTCTGTGAGTGTCCGTGTCTGAGTGTGAGTACCCGTGTCTGAGTGTGTGTGCCCGTGTCTGAGTTTGAGTGTGTGTGCCCGTGTCTGAGTATGCCCGTCTGAGTGTGAGTACCCGTGTCTGAGTGTGAGTGCCCGTGTCTGAGTGTGTGTGCCCGTGTCTGAGTATGCCCGTCTGAGTGTGAGTACCCGTGTCTGAGTGTGAGTACCCGTGTCTGAGTGTGTGCGTCCGATCTGTGTGTGAGTTTCCGTGTCTGTGTATCCTCACACCTGAGTGTGCCCGTGTGTGACCGCCTGCGTGTCCGAGTCTGTGCAGACCGTCGCGACACCGGACGTGGTGAGGACGGCCGACCCCCGAGACGACCCGGACCCCGACGTCCCTCCCCCCGGATTCGGTCCCGGGCCCGTCGCCAGTCCGAGGGTGGGAGGAGGTCTCGACGCCCGAGCGAGCACCGACGTCCGAGACGGGAACCATCCGTTCCGGGTCTGGGGGTCACCCGACGCCCCTTCTGCCAAGATAGTTCCAGTCGTGTCCCGGTGGTCCTCCGTTTTCCGACGGTCCGAACAAGAAGTCCAGACCCTTCGCCCCCGGCCCTCGGACCAGTCCCCTTCTCTACCCGCGTCCCGGGTCGCAACCCCCTGCACCGGTCCCCACGGGTGTCGTCGGGACGGACCGAGGCCACCGTCGAGGCAGGACTCGAGCACCTGATTCCGGGGCGGCTGGGGGACGAGCCCCGACTGGGGATGTAGTCCCCGACCGAGCGGACCTCTGTCGCGAAGGGGTGCTCTCGGGGCGCAAGGAGGGTGAGGTCCGGGGTTCCACGAGGCTCGGGGCAATGTCTGCCCTTCCCCGACCGCCGTCTCCACCCCGGCCGTGTGTCGTCGGTCGGAGGCGAACTTGCGACGCCACAGGGAATCGGGAGCGGGACCAGAAGGGCGCCTCGGACTGTGAATCCCGGCTCGACACACCGAGGTCTCGGGTGGCTGACGCAGGAGGTGTTCCACCCCTGGTCCGGTCGACCAGCACCCCCGGGGGCCCTTTTCGGGTGGACACGAGTCTTCCCACCGTCCGCCCGCCCACCCAACCGCTCCTGTGGGGCCCCTGCGTCGTGGTGCACCCAGGGTGGGCGTTCCGGGTCCGGCCTCGGTGTCTTTGGAGCCGTTGCGACGGACACGGTCCCTATGCCGGTGTCTCCACCGTGCCCACGTACCACTCCCCGAGGGCCAGCCCCGTCTCCGTCCCGAGCTCGTAGACCGACCAGAGCCCCCTCGGAGAACAGTAGACCGACCAAAGTCCCCTCGGAGAAGGGTAGACCGACCAAAGTCCCCTCGGAGAAGGGTAGACCGACCAAAGCCCCCTCGGAGAAGAGTAGACCGACCAAAGCCCCCTCGGAGAAGGGTAGACCGACCAAAGCCCCCTCGGAGAAGAGTAGACCGACCAAAGTCCCCTCAGAAGATTAGAGCGACCAAAGCTCCCAAAGAGAAAAGAAGAGACACCGGTTTCAAAAAGGTCCCAATTTTTATTGGAAAAAAAATCTTGTAGTTTGTAACCAATTTCTGCTTTCCCCACGTCCCTACGCGAGACGACCCCCGGTAGGCAGGTGACACCTACTCCCTCACCCTCCGACGGGACCGGACTCCGCGACGATGGCGTGTGACAGGTTCCGTGGGTCTCCGGTACCTGAGCAGGGGCTGGGGTCTCTGGGCCGAGACGTAGCTCCTCGACCCTCCTTCGCAGCCCGCGACACCCCTGTGCCTACCCGACGGGAACCGACCCCCGTCCTGCCTCTCTCCTGTCGGGAGTCGGGGTCGAGAGCGCGACGACCTGTCGGAGGGTTCGTCGGGGCCGGACGACCAGTATCCGGGGGCCCCCGGGAAGGGGACCCCGTGTCCCTCGGCACCGCGCCGGGCACCCCTGCCGGTCCCCGGGCCGACCCACTCCCCGACCGTCTACCAAAGGCAGGTGCCCCGGCACGAATACAATTAACGTCTATAAAAATGGCATAACACAATGAGGTAGGTAGAAACACTTGCCAGGCAGAACATTTTAAGAAAATTACTACAATAAAAAAGAACGGATAGAAGTAGTAGACGTTAATAAATATTATAGTAACAGAAACAAAGTTTACGACCCATATTTGTAACAACATTGTCAAGAAGCTACCCCAAGTATATTAAAAATGTTAACGAATCTTCACGGAGTGACCGGTTTCTCCCTGCTCCGCCCGGTAAGAAGACCCCCCTTCTCCGTGGGGTTCCCGAGGGACGCGAGCCACTGTACCGGGGGGTTCAGTCCTACGAGGCCTCTCCCGCCGCACGCCGACCGAGCCCTGGCCCGGAGACTCTACGACAGGGGCGTCTGCCCCGGTCTCGGGGTGTCCGGGGACAGCCCACTCTGCGGTCCCTCTCTGCCTACCAAACAAGAGTGAAATGTCCCTAAAAGACTTCGGAGTCGCGAGCGGGGAGTGGCGAGACGTCGGGAGAAAAGAGGGACGGTCCGACGAAATACCTCCCAGGAGCCGGCCGACCCCTGTCCTGGACCACCCTCCGACGACTGACGGGCCCCTGGGAGGACCCCCCAGGGGCGTGGAGTCCCGGCGACGGGACTGCGGCGGCCGAGACCCGGGCCCACCCCGAGGGGCCTCTGACACGTCCGAGGGACCTCGTGGCGGGGGGTGTGGTGTCTGGGACCGGCGGAGACGAGTTCGTGCGCGTCCCCGGGGAGGACCTCATTCGGGTGAAGGGAGGGTTCCGAGAGTGGCTCGGGTGGCGGGGGACACGGTGGGTGGAAGGGACTGCCGCGTCGGGGTCTCGACCCCGAACCCCGGGTGTACCCGTGACGGGAGCCCGGGTCCGGCAGACGCCAGGTCGCTACCCACTGAGTAGGAAGGTCCACCCTCCTCGGGCACTGGGAGTGACGGAGGGGCCGGAGAGCTACCACCCCGGGCCCCCGTCGTCCCCGACGGAGGGCACTGAGACCCTGGGGGCACTGGGACCTCGGTACCGACTGCTGCCGGGTCCAGGCCCGAGCCACGTCCCCAGACTCGACCCCCACCAGAGACACAGAAACCGGGTCTCAACACCTGTGTGGGCGGTCCGAGCAAGTCACGTGAGGCGCGCCCTCTTTCGATGGCGGTCCGACCAAGTCACGTGAGGCACGACCTCTTTCGACTTCTCCTGTCATCGGAGCGTGTCGGAGGGTCTCGGTGCGAGAGTGACCCAGAGAAAAAAGAAAAGAGACGTTCTGAAGGGAAAGTGCGCCAGTCCGCGGAGTTTCCACTGTAGTCGGCAGTCGGTACATGGGAGTGCCCCGAGGAGGCCCCTCCACTGCGAGGCCCGACCCGTGCCAGGACGACCCAGGAGGAGGGACCTTCCCGGGAAGGTCCTCTCCCACCGACACGTCTCCGTGGTAAGAGTCCCCGTACTCGACCGTACACCCCCAGCGACGCGGAAGAGACGGCTGCACGCCGCGGCTATCCACACTTTAGACTCCTTGCACTCGCAAGTCGTGCGAAAAGAAAGGTGAAAAGGGCTACCTAGTTCAATAAATTCTCTCAACCCTTCCTTTTTTTTGGGAGTGTTTTCTGGGTAGAATGTCTACTCCTTTGACTCCGAGTCCTTCCAATTGTAAGGTCGGTCCGAAAGTCCGCCCAGACCATCCGGCGTCCGGGAACGAGAAACGTCCTCGGGGCAGGGACGGAGGACCCGTGTGTCCCGACGTCTCGGGCGTGTGCGGGTCGGGTGCCACGGAGTCTTTTCCGACCGCCGGGGACCACCCGCGGGGATTCTCCCACCGGGCTCGAGTCCAAGGGCTCCCATGGGCTCTTAGGTGAGGTCCGTCACACATGCCCACCCTGAGTCACAGACCCCACCACACGCACCCGTCCCGCGTAGAGTGTCCTTTCTTTTATCAAAGTGAAACTTGGGTCTCCCGGCCGCGTCGGGCTTCCGGGTGACACACCTCGGAGACCCCTCTACTGGTGTAGCACTGGTCCTGCGGTCCCTGGGGGGTGGGGGCCGTGGTTACACTCGAAGGTGGAGGGGCCTCGCGCCAGAGGACACGGCGTCGCCGGAGGCGGAGGGGGGGCAGGGAGACGGAAGAGTCTGGCAGCAGGCTCCCTACGAATCTTAACACGTAGGTCAGTTCTGGACGGAGACTGGGGCCCGACTGGGACGCCACCGAGGCCCTGGGGACGTGGGGACCCACGACGGGGTGCCGGTCCGAGGCCCAGGGAGCCTCCGTACTGGACCTTGCGCCCGTCCCAGTGACCCTCGGTCGTTGCACCTTTACCTGCCCCCCTGGAAGCAGTGGCGACCGGTGCGGGGGATGGGAGTGGTGGGAGGCGGGTCGCCGAGGGGTTCGACAGAGCGTCCCTCCCGGAGCCGGAAGGCCCGGAAGGCCTGCCTCCACCGGGAAACCTTCCCCGTCAAAACAGTTACGCCCGGGAAGTTGGTACTCCGTGGTCTGAAACCCCCTTCGAGGAGCCCACAGTACCCCTCCCCGGCAGGACGCTCGGGCAGGTCGAGACTCCAGAGCCTTCCGTCGCAGGTTCCGAGGTGTTCCGCGACGAGGGCATGATGTCGAGTCTCGGCTGTGCACTGAGACTGCGGGGGCGCAGGCAGGACTCCGAGTTCATCCTCGGTGCCCAGCGCCACCCGTTTGTGTCGGGTCTCTGTCCGAAGGACATCAAGTCTGGTAAAGTCCAAAAGCAGTCCTTTGGGGTGTGTGTCCCGCAGTCTACCTCGGGCTGGGGGTCCGGTCGCAAGGGGGCCAGGGGCGGAGAGCTAGAGTGGACGTTGGGCCGGAGACTATGGGCCGGACCAGGGTACCCGACACGCCAGGGTGCGCTCCCCGGGTCGCGCGGACCCCACCCCGCCCTGGGGGTCTCCTGAGGGACCGGAGGAAGGGCCGGACGTCTCGGTCGCCCTCCGGTGGCCGACCGTGTCGCCCTGGGGTCCGTCGTCTGCGCGCGGCGTCGGGGTGCCCCTGGTCCGGGCGGAGTCTCCGTCGTCCTCCGTCCTTACCCCACCGTTGGGGCTGGGGTCCCTCGGTGCACGGGGGACTCGACGACCAGACTCACCGAGGTACAGGGTGTGTTCGGTCCGCTACACGGGACCCACGAATCTGGTCTGCGTCACGGGTGTCGGCGGCAGAGGTCCTGGGCGACCGAGAACCCGTGTCCCGTCACCCCCGTCTCCGGTACTCCGGGGCGCCCGACTCGGACCGTCCCACTGTCGAGGGCGCTCGCCCTCCTTTGGCGGTGAGTGGTCCCTACACCTGGAACTTAAACGGCGAGACAGGTTTCCGCGACAGCTACTGCGGGTCGAGCGGCCATCTGTCCACGTGGGACTCAGGGTGCTTGTCGACCTACAACCAGAGGAAGAACTTGTCCCTCGCCGGCTAGTGCGACACCAGTAGGTCGTGGACACGGGTGGGCGGGCCCCTCTCACAGTCACGGTCCCCTCCCGGCAGACGGTGCACGTGCCCGCCAGTCGGGCGCAGTGGTGACTGCTGGTCGGGGGATGCGGTGGTGGACGTCCCTAGGTGTCTCCACCGCTCTCGGGTGTCGACAGGGCGGGGGGCCGGACCTCGGTTGTCGAGGAGTCCTTCCGGCTCCCCACGGCGGGTGAGGGCTCGGGCGGAGCGGGCGTGAAGCCACTGGAGGGTGGGGGTCCGGCGGACGGTCGGGGTGAGGTGCCGGAGACGTCTCTCCTCCCTTCCCCGACACATGGGTGAGGTGCCGGAGACGTCTCTCCCCCTTCCCCACACGTGCGCGCACATTCGTGGTCCAGATGGTCCGGAGCCTCACGGTCCCTCCGGAGGAGGACGGGAGACCCGGGGCCCACGACGGACCCGTCGTACGCCTCCGCCCGTACGCCAGTCGCCCCTGGAGGAGGATCCCGGGGTGTTCGGTCCGAGTCCTCGTAGCGTGAAGACGGGTGCTACGGTTCTAAACCGGTTCGTGGGCCTACCCAACGAGACTTCTCGTCTTTGACGGGGTGAATGGGATTTTTGGAACGTCTTTTTGTGTCGGGTGGGCTGATCTAAGTAGTCGGTCTATGGTCCGTGTGCGGGGTGGGGACGAGGGTCACTGCCCGCCTACCCTGTGTCCGGTGCGCCTCTCGGTGGTCGGAGTGGGGGTACCCTCGACGAGGCGCGGGAGGTGCACCGTTCCGACACACTCCCACGGGTCCGGACGACGTGCACCTGCCGCGCTTCGTCGAAGAGGCCGGGGATCTTGACCCATCAGGTCCACTCGTCCGCAGTGGTCCGAGTCCCGTTCCCACGGACAGCGGAGGCGTCCGGGGGTCGACTTGGGGGCGTCTTCCCGGACTTGCACTTCGGGACAGGGTCGGAGTACCCCCCGGACCAGTCGGTCGTCCCGGTCCTGCTGTCGGTTTACCTGGGCACCCAGACCCGGTCGGCACGCGCAGGGGCGGACCCCGGTCAGGGCTCGAGCCGTAGTGACGACTCCGACGACCGGTCTCGTCCCTCCGGGAGTCGCGGGGAACCTGGGCGTTCAGGAACAGACGTTCCCAAAAGGACTCGAGTCCCTGTCCTAGACTCAGTGAACGGTTACGCCCCCACCCCCTTGTCGCCCCTGTCTACGGACGGCCCCTCGGTCCTCCCCGGTCCCGTGGGAGACGTGGACCGTGTGCCGGAGGTCGTCACTACCGGCACCCAGGGTCGTTTGGAGACGGCGTGCCGACCGCAAGTCACTGGGGACCCCAGTCTCCTGCTCCGGAGGACGCCCGCCGCCAGTTCGAGCAGAGGTGTCCGAGGGTCGGAGTCGCCTCGGCAACCCCTAGTCCGTGGTCGTGTAGGGTGGCCCTCCGGCCGAAGGGGTACTCGGGTGGGGCCCTACAACCGGTCCCGGGTGCGACTCGGAACCGTCACTCTGCCAGGCTCCCCGGCGTCGCAGGTACTTCCTGGGTGGACCCACCAGCCGGGACGCCGGTACCCGACGAGGGGCTCGCGTCGTTCGGAGAGTGCCCCAGGTGGCCCGTGCCGGGGAGGCGGGGTCGGGGGTTCACCCTGAGCCGACGTCGCGTGGATAAATGCAGCAGTGCGCGCAGACAGAGGTCGACCGAGGCGCCGCACCGGACCCTGAACGGTTCAGGACCCCGTTGACAGGATTGAGGTCGGCCTCCTGCCCGCGGCCCTACCCCCTGGGGACCTTCCCCCGGACCAGGCGCAGGGGGCCGGGGCGTCGGACACGGGTCCCGAAACGACTCGGAACCCCCGAAGAAAGTCTTCCCGAGGACCGTCCTCCCCCACGGCCACAGGCGCTCTTGTCCTCTCTGGGTCGTCGTTCTGTCGGCGGGTCCCCGGTCCTGGAGCCGGCGTTTTCGACTTCGACCCCCGTCGCCCCCGACGTCCACGCCCACGAGGAGACTGCGCGGGCCCCGGTCGTCCCGCTCCACGGGTCGGACGCCTCCTGCCCGTGGCCCTCCCGGGAACCTCGGCGGTCCTGGCCGTCACGGGTCCAGGGGCCTGCTTCCGCAGGTCCGAGCAGACAGGAAAGGCCGAATTCCTCGTACGACGGTGCTGGCGCGGTAGGGGTCGCGGTCCACCCCACCGGGCCGGGGAGGGGTCAGAGGCGTGGGGTAGGACCCCGGTGTCCTGTGCACATAGGGGACGTTCCACCAACATTCCTTCTGTGTCCCAGAGACCCCTACTGACCGGATTGCATTGGGGGGACCCGTTTGGGCCCCACCTCTGACTGGACGTTCAGTGGAGTGAGACAACCCGTTGAAGGTCTCCGGAGCCCCGAGCCGAGACCGGGCTTGCGGGTGATTGTCCCGTGGGTCCGGGTGAGGAGTTCTGGCTCCGGACGGGCCGTGGGCCCCGCGGCTGGGCGTCCCTGTCCGGGCCACAGGTGCCGGGACTGAGTACCTGGGACGGAGCGACTGACAGGGGTAGGGACCCGCGGCTGCCCCCACTTCGAGGAGACCACGGTTGCTTCCCCGTGGTTTCGCGGCACGAGGCCCTACTTTCCACCCACCTGTGACGACCCGTGGAGAGTGTCCGGTCCGAGCGGGGAGTCCAGTCCGGGAGGGTGCGCGCCAGAGTGCTCGAAAGGTGGTCGAGGTAATCTCTCCGGTGTCGAAGACCGACCCCCGGCCGCCTGACCAGGTGTCGACCCGGTCCGGTCGTGGACGAGCCCTGTAGCCTAGGTCTCGGTCGTGAAAGGTGGTGCCGGTCGGCGGGACCGGGAGACAGATATGTCTTTCTCGGTAAAAGTTTCGCCCCCGGTTGTCTGTGCCCGATAGTCTACGGCACCCCTTCCGTCCTCTCTGGACCCGCGACCCACCCCGGTCGTGAGCGCCCGCCGGTAGACTAGAGGGGCTCCACCCCGGACGAGCCGACGCCGAGGTCCTCTCAGAGTTAAAGGGACTCGCCGGACCCTCGGTCCACCCCGGGGCCCCCGACGTCCGTCGCGACGGCCTGTCGCTTCTCGGACGTGACCGGTCTCCGTCAGAGTCCGACCGACGGGGGCCCGGCCGCACGAGGGGCCCAGGGGCCTGTGTTAATCGCTCGGCAGTCGTCACCTCGCCCCGCTCGACCCTCGGAGTCGTCTCGGCGGGTCTGAAGTTTCGGCCGGTCGCGCGGGTCACCGCAGACGCGCAGGTGTGAACCAACCCGGCTACGACGTCCGAGGAGACGGGTCGGGCGTCCGGGACGGGCAGGCCGCGGTCGCCCCCGGTCCGGGCCCCCCGGCCGTGTGGGTCCGACTGGGGTCGTGCCACCTCTCTCTCCACGGTCGACCCCTGGGCCCGTTAACACGGTCCTCCCTTCACGTCCTCTCGTCTACCCCGGACCGCGAACCCCGACCGGGACGGGTGTACCGTCGGGGGGACCGGTACCGGGACTCCCACCCCCACGTGTCGGGGGCGAAGAGGTCTTTCCCTTGACTCCCTTTCTCTGACGGGTTGAGGGCCGGCACGGTTGAGAGTGACTTTGAGCAGACGTCCGCCGGTGCCGTTTCTACTGTGACGGAAGATCGCACTCCGTGCGTCTCGTCGCACGCGGTTCCGGGGGACCCCAGTCGCGACCCCCGGTCGTCTCCTGTTCCGTGTCCCCCAGTCTCTGCTCCGGTGCGTTGGGCGTCAGTGCCCGAGGTCCCGGGTCGTGTGGGTGGGGGTAGTGGGCGCCGATGTGTGTGAGTCCCGACGTGGTCCTGCCGGAGTCCGTCCGGGGCACCCTCGGACTCAAGGGCCGTGGCCGCAGAGTCGCCCGCCGAGACTCAGACGCGTGTGGCCGGCCAGGGTCCTGGTGGTGCGGGCAGGGACTGGGGACCTGAACTGAGGTCCCCCGGTGTCCCTGAACGCAGGCGAGTCCCGGGTCACCCGCTCCCGAGGGTCCACCCCGACGTCCCTGCCGACTGTCACCCCCCGGCGGGTTCCTCGGCGGGCGGACGCGACTGGTCGACCCGGTTCGTCGACGCCCCGGGCGGACACACGACCGGACCGAGACTGGCCGGCTCGGTCTCCTGCACCTGCGTCGAGGGGCAGACTCCGGGCGTCCGTCCTTCCGCACGAGTGGGCGAGGTGCTGCGGCACGAAGACGAAGTCGAACATGTGCGCGTCGCGTCCGTCCCGCGAGAGGCGCATCAGGGACAGAGGGTCGGGCACGTCGTCCTGTGGCACCTTCCGGTCCGCCGTGCACAACCGCACCTACAGCCGTAGCTCGGACCTCGGCTAGTGGTCCGTGTCGGCGCCCGTCCACTGTCCGAAGAGTTTGAGGTGGTCCCGGGTGACGACGGCCCCCGTCGCCGGACGGCTCCGGACCGGGCGGAAGAGCCACCGGAGTCGGAGCAGCCGGAGCCGGCCCCGGCCCGTGTCCATGACGAGGACCTTCTCCATGAGCGCCCTCTTCAGCTTCCTCAGGTCGTGCCCGAGCGCCAGCTCCGACAGCCCCCGCCCCGACTTCTTGTAGTGGGCCGGGTACTGGCAGAGCACCGGGTGCCACTACACCTTGAACCGGAACCAGACGTCCCCGGGGGCCTTCATCCCCTAGAAGAGGTGCCTCTACTCCCGGCGCACCTGGCACACGTCCCTGAGCCCCCGCGTATGGTCCGGCGCGAGGTCGTCGAACCCCAGCTTGACCCACTGCGTCTACGGCTCGGCCAGGGGGACGTGGCGCCTCGACTGCCCGCACACCTTGTAGACGTACCTGAAGTGAAAGGAGTGGTGGACCCGCCTTGCCCTCTCGCCCGAGTCTCAGACGTGGAGCCCCGCCCCGGGTGCCCCTCTCCAGACACAGGGTCCCGACGGTCGTCGGTGCCCGAGGGCTAGTCTGTCGGGGCGTGTCTCGTCCGGGGGCCCCGCGGGCCCGGACCGATCCCCACCACCAGTGACGTCGAGACCCCGGGGGGAGCGGGGGACGGTGGGTCCGAGGCAGGACGTGAAAGAAGGGGTCGGGAGTCAGATCGGAACGAAAGGGTGGGGGGGCGGGGGCGGACGGACCGGAGTGGGCCGACGGAGCTTTCACGTCCTGTTTGTGCCGACACCTCTGGGGCGACCCGTCTCGGGACGGGGTCACGGAGGGCCGGTGCAGCGGACGACACGGTGGGGACGGGCGAGTCTGGGCGGGCGACGGTCGGACGCCCGAAGCGGCCCGTCTCGGTGAGGAGTAAGGGACCTGTGCGCCCGGGGCCCCGGCGACGCACGACCCGCGACAAGGCCCGCACCCCTGTCCCGGTCGACACAGGCGTTTCTTGCGTCGTAGGTCTTTGTCGTGATGTCCATGACAGCATCGTTGTCGCGGGTAATCGTATTTGCCTTGTCTGTGCACCGCGAACCACACACGTCCATGCACACTGGTGGGTGTCAGGGACGCAGTAGGTGCGGGACGAGTCTCGCTTACCACGCCGTACTACGACCCCGGGGCGCACCCCCCGACCCCCTCAGACCAACACACCCCCGTTGCCAGTCCCTTCTGGAGACGCCTCCGGTGCAGACTCGACTGTGGGACTAGTGTTCTCGGTCGACACGCCCCGGTCTCTTTCAGGTGAGTGTCGGCCCCGCGGACCTCCACACCTCAACCACCCCCGACGTCGCCCCCGCTCCTCACCCCGCGCCGCACTGCGGTGGTCCCCGCTACCTAGAATGAACAAGGGTTTGGAAGTGTGCGGGTGGGTCGTCGTGTGAAGACACGGGTTCCGTCGATTTAATCCTCGTCCGCGTCTTTTCCGGGGTGTTTGCACATATCGCGCTCGTTGCGCAGACGTCTCTGGGTGCAGGCCCACTGCTCTGGCAGTCTCCTGGAGACGAATGTCGTCGTCTCCCCGTCTTTGGGGGTGGCTGTGGGAGCCGCCTTCCGCCGGGGGGTGGCTGTGGGAGCCGCCTTCCGGCACGGCCGGGGGGTGGCTGTGGGGGGTGGCTGTGGGAACCGCCTTCCGCCGGCCGGGGGGTGACTGTGGGGGGTGGCTGTGGGAGCCGCCTTCCGGCGCGGCCGACGATCCAAAGCCAGTGGGTCAGATACTCCAGCCCACACCTTGGGGGCAGAGGAGGGGCACCTCCTCCCCACCCGCCTTTCTCGGACCAGGAAAGGTCACCTCGGACTTTTCGGTCACAAACAAATTTCTGGTAATTGGTGGATTGGTCCTCCAGTCCCCCGTCTCTTTCACTCTCCTCGCCACAGTTTTCGGTGGCAGTTCTAGGCAGTCTTTCTCTGTGGGACGTGCCAGGCACGCCCGCGGCCCCGCGCCGGAAGGTCCTTACACCGAGCCCCACTGGTCCACTGGAGCCTCTCTATGGTCGGGACGGACCGCGCACCCCGGGGCGACCTCGGCAGGAGCCCGGAGTGGGACCGGCACGACGCCCGGACGAGGGGTCGGGGCGCTACGCGAGTGGTGGGAGGTGTCCCAGGACAGGGACGTCGCACGGACGGTGTGGCACACACCACCCGTGGACTCGGAGGTACCCCCTTCGCGGGCGTTGTGCGCTTCCTGGCCGCTCCGCTCATTGTCGGGGTCTCCGCTCTCTGCCCCGCCGCCCGCCGCCGTCCCTCGACCGTCCTCCCTCATCCTTGTGGTAGTTCGGTCGGTTGTGAAAACGTTTGAGCTCGAGTACGGACGATTCGTCAAACCGGGAAAGACTACTTGTTTGTTCGAAATGGTAGGAGACCCAGTCAATAAGAAGTATTTTGGGATGTTCCGTCCAGTTATAAAAATGTAAGTTAAAATACCTACTCTTTTGTCTCCAAAAACTACAGAGGTTCCAGTGTTCCGTTTATCTGACCCTGAACCCGACTAGTCGAGGCCCTGGAGTTCCGTCCGGACCGAGGGCCGGACAGGGGACTGGTGGGCTGGTCGACTGGACCCCACCGCGACCCCCGGAGTCCCACCTGTGGGGGTGGTACTTAGGTCCTTCTTCCGAGATCCCGACCTCCGTCCCCGGTCGGTCGAGGGGACGGGGTCGCCTCGAGTCCCCACGGAGGACTACCGGTCGGACCGTCTGAAGTCTGGACCTGGAAGTTCTCGGGGAGTCGTGGGGTGAGACAGGTCGCCCCGGGGTCGCCCTGCCCGATCACCCTCTCGTCTGTCTACGGACAGCCGGGCCGGGGTGAGTCCCCAAGAGAGGCCGAAGACTCGGAGACACGGCGCGAAAGACCACAGACACCGGGAGCCGCCTTCCCACCCGAGTGTCACTGTCCCCGCGAAAGATTCCGGCGACTTGCGGCCGTCCCTTCACCGGGTTCTGCCCCAGGGCTCCGCACGCAGAGACGGGACGTGTCGTGGTCGGACGTCCTAGCCTGTGGGTCGGTCGCCGCCGCTCCCGTCTCCTCTCTGTACCGCAGACGTCCTGCGAGCAGCTCACTATTCGAACAGGAGTGGCAAGCGGGTTGGTGGGGGTCTGCCGAGGCCGTTGGCGTGAAGTGTCTAGGCCCTAATTCCGGGCCCCCACCCCGTGCACGGGCAGACCTTCGGGGAGAGGGCAGTGGGGTGTGTGCAGTCGGGGTGGTCGCGGGTGGTCGTGACGTCGGGAACTGGACCGAGAGACCGTCGGAACAAAGACGTCGTGTCCTGTGTCTCTTCGGTCTCGGTGTTGGGTACGCCCCCCGGTCGTGTACACCCCTGGCCGGGGACTACCGGAGGTCTCAGTCGTCTACGGCCTCTCTTCCCCCGACTCGACGCGAAGACTACCCACTCCAACGACACTATTACCGTGACCGGCATTACTCTAACCTGGGGACAATAGGCAAAGACAGGTGATTACTCGGACCTTCGAGGACCGACACGGTTTCCGCTCCCAGTCCCGGGACACTGACGTAGTCGCGAATTACTTTACATTCAGCCCTTTCCTCCTCTCCGCGTGCTCCAGCTGTGATTGTTCGAATGTGGTCCTAGTCAGTGACGTTAGGTTTCTCCAGTCTGGCCTCCCTTTTTACTTTAGTCGAAAGTTTCTAGGCAGATCCAAACCGAGGTAATCTGGACTGGTTAAACCAAATTATTCCAAAGTTAAACCGACGAGAATAAAGAGGGAGAAGAAACTCGACCCGGCCCGTGTCTATTCTGTAGGGGGCGGACCACGTAATTCACGCAGGACTTGTTTTTCGGTTCGAGTCCTGCGGCGACCCCCCTCCCGTCGGACCCGACACCCCCGTCGCCCCTCCGGGGCCCCCAGTCAGGGGTGGGTGAACATGAGATCTCCTTGTTTGGTAAGTCTCTCCAAGCCCCAGTTCGCTCCACGGGTGCCGGACACGAGGGAGGACCCTGACTGGGCAGACTCGACGGTGAGCAGGGACCGAAGTCACACCCCAACTTCCGGGGCTCCGGACTGAGGCCGGAACGGCGGGACTTCGTTCGAGGTCCCTCAGAAGTGCACAGGGTGGTGTCCGCAAGTCTCGGTGCACTCGTGGGGCGCTCCGCGTCCGCGGACGCTCGTAGGTCCCGTCCCGACACGGCGACCGGACGAGCTGCTGAGTAGGGGAACGGGACCCGCCCGCAGCGAGGACAGTCCTCGGCAGAGACGTCCGAGTGTGTCGCCGGACCTGTCGCCAGACAGGTCCAACGAGGAGGACTTACGGCGCCAGGGAAGAGGAGAATGGGTACGGGCATGAACACCCGTACAACGGCGCCCCCCGGAAGGACAGCGCGGGGGAAGCACGAAGGGTCGTGGCGGTGCGTCTGGGCACCACCCCGCGTGCGGACGGAGTCATGGGAACTAGCGTGTGACGGCGCCGGTGAGCGGGGGGTCGTCGCGGCCATTCGTGGAAGTGCGTTGGGACGCCCGACAAACGACGGCGGGCCGACAGCGGGTGACCCTGTCCCGAGGAACCCCCCAGGGACGACGGGGGTGAAGTGGGGCTCCGCTTCCCCGCTTCGAGGAGGGGTATCACCTACCGGTCCGGGTCACCGGAGGGTCCGCTCGAGGGTCCCTCCACTGTAGCGTCCTCCAGTCCGGCCGGGGAGGGACAGGACCGAGCCACGGGGTCGGGGACGGGGACCCGTGGCCGTGTGGTCCTCGGCCCGGACCGTCGCGAGGGGGCGGGGGGGGCGGGCCGGAGCAGAGCCCTCCGAGACGACGACGGGTCGCGACCCGAGACGAGGTGCGTCTGTAGGAGCCCCCGGAGTCGGTTTCGGTCGACGAGGACCCCTCCTCTCACTCCTCCGGAAGGAGAGTCCCCGGGGACGAGTCCTTGCTCTGTGCGGGGGATTCTCCTCCTCCGGCAGAAGCCTTCGGACCCCTGGGTGTGCACGGGGGCCTCGGACGCGCCTGGGCTCGCGTCCGAGGCTACCCCCGAGACGGACGACCGCGCAGACAGATGAGGTCGGTGACGGGGCGGGGGTTCACGGACCGGTCCGACGTACGGGCCTCGAGGCAGTGGGGGTCCGGGTGCACGTGGCGGGGTCGAGTCCGGGACTGGTCTCAGGACCCCTGCGTCACTCGCGACTATGCGGCAGTCCGGGGTACCGCCGCGGCGTGGACGTACGGACCGAGACGAGGGACCCACGGACGCGACCCGTCCGCCGACGGGTACCGTCCGGTACGGTGGGACGACGGACGACCGGGGAGGACGACGACAGAGCACCACCCGTGGGCCGCCCACCTTCCCCCTAGCCCAAAGGATGGCGCCCCGGGTTCTCCGGGGCGAGGAGGTGGCGCTGGAGTGTCTGAGTGGGTCCAAGAAGCGGTGGGTCAGGCCGTTGTTACCTTTTGGCATTTTCACTGTTCCCCGGACGGTCCTTCGAGGTGCGAGGAGGGGGGTCGGTGGGAGGTGCGTAGACAGTAGGGTATTTTCAAATTTAACTTAATGTCGCTACAGACTAAGAGGACAAAAGGTATGTTGACCCCGAAATTAACAAAAATTGCTGTAGGAACCCGAAAAACCCCCCATTCCTTAGGAACCCTCCACTCGGTTCCCCCGGGCGAGACTGGGCCCCGAGTCGGACCTCTTCGCAGGGTTCGTCCCTGTGCCGGTGTGAGCCCGACACCTCTTGGTTGGCCCACCGGACCTAGGACCCGTCCGCTACCCCAAAGTTTCCTGCTCGGGTGAGCCTGCTCTGGCCCCCTCAGAGTCTTTACTTTCGTGTCGGAGAGGGAGGGCCCGGGGAGTCCCGTTCGAAGCCCGAGTGTCACGGCCCCCTCGGTCGGTCGGGTACCCGGGGCCTCGGGTCGTCAGGGTCCTCCACCGTCTCCCCCCGTCCACGTCCTGCGGTCGACGACCCCCGTGTCTTGGCGAAGATTCCAAATTCCAAGCACCTTTAAAAACACAAACTACGGCGTTATGCAGGTACAAACTAAATTTTATTTTTGTTCCGAACCCACATTGACGGGAGAACCTTTGACGGTGACTCCCTTTGGCTGGGCGACCAACACCGGACGGTAGGGACCGGGCGTCCCCGTCGGTGGGGCTTGCGGGCCGGTTCCTCTTGATATGGGCCGTCGACACGTCCGAGTCCCGGTGTCCCCTGTTTCCGGTCCCGGTGAGTGGGCGAGGGCTGTGGCCGACTCGAACCTCGGGGTCGGTCTCGACCCCCTGGCCGGAGTCACGCACTCCCGTGGAGTCGGGGCGGCTCGGACCGGGCGCCCATCCTGCGGCTCCTGGGTCCCGCGGCACCCTACTTCTTCTCCGAGTCGATTCCGACCGTCTCAGAGGAGGTGCGGGCTCTCTCGACGGTTCCGTGGCCACTTCGGATCCGACTGATCCCAGACGGACCTTTAGACCTCTCCCGAGAGTCTGTACCTTCCGAGGGTCGCGTTTGTCGGCTGTACGGGTGGACGACCACCCCGACGCTTCCTGGGACAGTGCGATAGACTCGTCACGTCGCGGACGTCCGCTCTACCTGCTTCTAATTTGAGCCTTTCGATCGTGAGCCTCCCCTCTTTCGGTTCGTTGGCTCGCGGGGCCCGCCCCACCGTTCAGCCCACCGCACAGAGTAGTTCCCCGGTCGACCCGCGTCCCCTCGGTCCCTGCGTGCTCTCCGGGTCGTGTCCACTCCGTCGTTAGCGCCGCCGCCGTCCGCCTGGGGTCGGCGGAGGTACGGGCGCCGGAGCCCCCGGGTCGCACCGAGATCTGGTCGCCGGTTCCAGGTGAGGCCGGAGACCGGACGTCGAGCACCAGACGTCTGGGAGACGACTGCACGAGTGGTTGCCCGGCGAGTCTGTGGACCCCTGGAAACAGTGGAGGGGAGCGGTGACGACGGCAAGTCCCTCGTGGGTGACATGTGGGACCCGTCACAAGGTTGTTCGAGTGGATGTGGCCGGGTGAGTCGGGAGTGTGTCCGGGCTCCTCAGCGGCAGCGCTGGGGGCACCTCTCCCCCGTCTGCCCCGGGTTCCGGAGGGGCTGTCGTCACCACCCGACCCTGCGTCTGGGACGCCCCCTTCGGACTCGGTCCGGAGGGCCTCCTGTGTCCTAGGGCGCCCTCCTCCGACCGCCTCGCCACCTTCGTTTCGACGACGCACTTGAACGTGAACTCCCGTTCCCGGGGTCGCCGCGTCCGAGACGCCGGTCTGGAGGGCCCAGGCGAGGGAGCTCGGGTGGGTACTGCCCCGAACGGGAGAGGGGAAGGAGTCTACCTTTTACGTGGGCGGAGGGGCCCGTCACCCCCCCTAATGGGGTCCATTAGGTGCGTCTCGGTAAGTGTGCCGTAGTTTTCGATCCTTGACAAATCATTTATACTCGGTACTTGTGCTAATGATAATTAAGACACGGTAGTCGTCTTTCCTCCGCATGTGGGGTCGAAGTGACCCCAGCGACACTGCTACTTAAGCGTTCTCCTGCACTCCCGGTCCCGACTCGGGTTGTGCCCCGAGGTCCCGGGCACGGGGGACTTCGACTTCCTGGCCCCCGACGTTTGCAGAGACGTCTTCCGGTCTGTCGGTGGTGGAGCCCGAGGGTCCGGGGTGCCCAAGGCAGCGTCGACGCATCGAGACGGCAGCATCGTGCTTTTCGAAATGGAGACTCTCGTCCACCACCCGTCACCGGCCGACTGGGACGGACCGAGACTCGGTGGACCCTCTCTGGACCCCGTCGGTCTGTTGAACGGATCCGGGCCGAGGCGGGCTAGGGGACACCCACGAGGACTCGCCGACGTAGTTGTCTCGACCTGCGGGGCGCCCCGTCCGGTGGTAGCTGGCCGGAGGGACCCACCAGTGGACACTCGTGGGGGGGTCGAGCCCCGTGTGTCGTGTCCGGTCCGGACCAGGACGTCGGGCCCCGTCCCCCGCCCCCTCTGCCGGCACCCTTGTCTTGCGCGGAGGAGAAGACACCGGACGTACGCTCTTGGCGTGGAACGGGACGCCTCGCCTGTTCTTCCTGCGCGCCGGCGGGGGCCGACCCACGCCCCGCTAACGATAAGGTCGGACAGAGGATCCTTCGTCCCTCTCCAACTGGGTGAGCTCTCCTGAAGGTCCTCGAATTCCCGCCCTCGAAACGCGTTTCAGACAAACCCCATCTGGCCCATTGTGTGTCCGGTTGCCCTCAGTACAATATAGCGTTTATTTTTAGCCGGGTACTTATATGTATTAGGGGTTCCATTAAGAGGGTTAGAGTGCTGCCGTTACCTCGGCGGGAGCGAGTGACTCCGTACTTATAAATGGCAGGAGACCGAAATGACGAGAGCTAGACCCAAGTTAAAACGTTTAATTTTACTCCCGGCACACCTATCTCTCTAATGTCCTCTCAGAGGACTTCGGACGACAGGGGCCGCTACGTCGGTCGTGCCAGTCACCGGGGAAGGGCGACCGTCTGCGGCGCCGGAGCTCCCAGTCCTCGACCTCGGTGTCCCGTCCCCAACACCTGCCCAGCCCTGGCCCACGGACCCGTCGCCCGACTACCCGGGGCTCACACCTTTGCACAGTGGCTCCACCCTTTCCACACACCAGTCGGGTCCTCGGAGCGGAACTCGTCACCTCGCTCGTCGCCGAAACTGCGTCCGTCCGGCTCCGAGTCTTGGACCGGCCCTGTGCCCCGACCCCACGCAGTGCAGGGGCGACGTCGGAGCCACGAAAGTAGACACTTCACCCCTACTTGTGGCGGAACGGGTCCGGTCCGCTCTCTCCCCCAGACACGTCCGTGGCCGTCCCACCCGGGCCCCGAGACGTCGGGTGTCCGTCCCCGGTCTGCCGGACGACCCCGTCGCCACGGTCGGTGAGACGGCACGCGGTCCGTCAGGACCGGGGACAGGTCGACCCTCCGTCCCTCCGGGACCGCGAGGGTGACCCGGAACGACTCTCTCCCGCGCAGGAAGACGCAGGACCCACTCTCCCGTCACCCCGTGCCGACCTCGTCGTTCCCCACTTCCAGCGGACTGCCCCCGAGTCCCTTGGGCGGTAGACGGACAGGGTCTGGACCAAGGGATCTTTGACTTTCGGTCTCTCTCTCGGTGAATTAGACGGGGACACCGAGGCTTTCGGTCGACCTTGTCTTGGACGTACCTAAACCAGGTTTTGAGGAGACGTTCCTGCCGTGGTGGTGCCGGCCTCACGACCGACATTTACACTCGGGCGTTCCGGGGACCGAGGGGGCCGAGTGCACCAGGACCCGTCGTCCCCAGGGGTGCGTGCGCCTGCCGACCTGGTCCGCCACGTGTCTGGTCTGGGGACTCGCGCCTCGGGCAACATACGGGCCGGGAGACACCCCACGCTCGCCCGGTCCGTGGTCCTGTATTCGGGGGGTGGGGCCACGAAGACCGTGACTGCCAGTGAGGAAGGGCCCGTGGCACGCGGTTCCCGAGAGGACCCCGCCGTTCCTGTGGTCCCGAGCTCCCTCTTCGGTACCATGGGTCGACCGTCCCTGAACAAGCGCCCCGGACCTCCCCCCCCCGTCGAGTGCACCTTCTCCCCACGTGCACCCCACCCCCGAGTACTCGTGCCCCGGAGGTCTCGTGAGCTCCCGCGGTGTGTGACACCCGGGACTGTGAGTCGCGAGCGAGCGCCTCACCCCCTTCCTTCTCTTCCTCCCAGACGTGTCCCCTCCACCCCGACGTCGTTCCAGTCCGGCGGCCCGCACCTCGCGCCCTGGACGGCCCAGACGCCCCGAGTGCGCCGGCGACCCCGGGCCCTGGTTTCCCAATGACCGACACGAGCCCTTTGGACCTCGGGGTCGGACTGATCTGCAGCAGATAAAAGGAAAGACGAGAGAAACTCTGGGGTCTACACGAGGACGTGTAGTTTTCTCTCGTTGAATATTTCAGTTTGATTTAGTTCCCGAAAACAAGACTCCGTAGCAACGGCTTGATTAATAAGGACATACAACAAATTACTTTGTCGCCACGGTATGCAGTTTGGTCCCTCGTCCTACTCGTGTACTCAATGTCCCTTCCAGCCCCGACCCTGATATTTAAATTGAAAAGGAATTCTTCTCTACTTTGTTCGACCGGTTGAGGGACGACAGCTCACAGTGCGTCCCTCTTACTACCGTCGCACGCGACTCCCTCCGACCGGCCGGCGCCTCCGACCCCGCGGCGGCCGGGGGCGAGGAGACGTGGGTCGAGGCCCGCCGGGTCCGCGCGGAGTAGGGGGCACGCCCCGGAGACCGGGGCCCTGGTGCACTGAGACGGGTGCCCGGTTGGCCAGGTCCTTCGGCCCTGGTCGAGACTCCTCCGCGAGTGCCTCCCGGCACACGCCGGTCCCGGGGCCCCGTCGGCCCCTCGGGCAGGACCCCCGCACTGCCACGACGCGGACGGAGGACACCTGGCCTGGGTCGCGCCGTGCCCTGTGCCGGTGTTGGTCCCCGGAAGTGAGGGCTCCCGTACGCGCGGACGCACACACACGAACACGTGTGTACGTGCACAGATACGCATGGACCCACACTCACACGCGGACACTCACGCACACACTCACACACACGCGGACACTCACGCACACACTCACACACGCGGACACTCGTGCACACACTCACACACACGCGGACACTCACGCACACACTCACACACGCGGACACTCATGCACACACTCACACACACGCGGACACTCACGCACACACACACGCGGACACTCATGCACACGGACACACACACGTGCGGACACACACACGCGGACACTCACGCACACACTCACACACACGGACACTCTCGCACACACTCACACACACACTCACACACGCGGACACTCATGCACACACTCACACACGCGGACACTCACGCACACACTCACACACGCGGACACTCATGCACACGGACACACACACGTGCGGACACACACACGCGGACACTCACGCACACACTCACACACACGGACACTCTCGCACACACTCACACACGCGGACACTCATGCACACACTCACACACACGCGGACACTCACGCACACACACACACGCGGACACTCACGCACACACACACACGTGGACACTCACGCACACACTCACACACGCGGACACTCATGCACACGGACACACACACGCAGACTCACACACACACACACGCAGACACTAACACGCACACATGTGTGTCTGTAGTTTGTCCGCACGTGTGCGGAAATCGTGACCAGGAGAGGCCCTCGTCGTGGAATCCCTTGAGCTGAAAATCGAAATCCCCTGTCACACACTTCGAGAGGCGTTCATACGTAAAGGTGATATTGACTTTTTCCGTTATGTATTGTGGCAAGAAGTTTCGCGCCTAAGTGTCTGTTCACCGGAACCCTGGAGGGACCACCAGGTCACCAATTCTTAGGCGGAAGGTTACGTCCCATACGCTCAAACTAGGGACCAGCCCCTTGATTCTAGGGTGCACGGGACAATGTTCCTAAGGTGTATAGTGTTGACTCTGGGTCGTGTCGGTTTATTTTTTTTCTTCTTGTGTTCGCCGGTCTCGGACACGGTCTGTGGACCCGACTCCCACGAGTCTTTCCCGACACGAGAAGGATCGTAAGACTCCG
This sequence comes from Capra ibex, assembly GCA_006410555.1. Taxonomy (NCBI): domain Eukaryota; kingdom Metazoa; phylum Chordata; class Mammalia; order Artiodactyla; family Bovidae; genus Capra; species Capra ibex. The sequence goes on from SJYO01050590.1 coordinate 52,773,612, forward strand.
CGACGCCTTTGCCGTACGGAGGGCCGTAGTGTGTTTCACGAAGTCCTTTTAAATTCTTTCTTTTATTGCATTCCTGTTATCCTTCTTTGTTATGTCGTTGTTCGATTCGCGAAGGTTTCTGTGTCCTGTACAAACACTTTGACCACGAGGTACATGGTCTTTGTGACTGTATAATCCTTTTTAATCTCTCATTACAGACGGTATGTGTTTGTATATCGGATATTGTGTCCTTTCACCTGAAGTATACTTTCACTATCTTGATGCCGACTAAAGGGACAGTGAGACAGGACATAATAGGGGTGATCGATATATGTGACGAAAATGCTGGTCCTCTTTTGTGCAAGTTGTCTTTTCTTCTTCTCTAAACTTCTTCACGTAGGTTTAGCGCCGGGGGTCAGGACACCGGACACGTCCCGTCCTCTCCCGACCCGCCCGGTCTCGGAGGCCGTCCGACCCACTGGGCGCCGGATCCGCGACCAAGAAATACACCGACGCGACCCAGAGTCCGCACTACACACCTTAGAAACAGTGCCACGTGCCGGAATCAACGGGACGTCGTACACCGTAAAATCAAGGGGTTGGGCCCTAGTTTAGGCGTATGGAACGCGACCTTCCCACCCCGGAGGTGTCCGCCTGGGAGTCGGAGGGCACGGTTGCGACGCCCCCGACGTCCGGAGACGGGTCGCCCTCACCGACGTCGGACCGGCGGGACCCAGGGAGGCAGGAGGGTCCGTGCAGGACAGAAGACTTGCGTACTCTGTCTCCGGTGCCGTCGGAACGGACGGGAGCTGTTGGACGGACGGGACGCCGGACTCTCGCCGACGGAGGACTCGCACAGACCTGTACCTGGGGTCCCGGACGTCGGTCACACTCGCGTCGGGGTGGCCCTTCCGGGCCGTGCCCACGCCACCCCTACGCGGCTACCAGGTGGGCTCGTGGGTCTCCGTGGACGCACCTGCGGCAGTCGGGTGTCGCCCCTCCGCCGTTGCAGAGTGGGCCTGGGACACCCCGCGGACCAGGGGCCCACAATCACCCAGCGGACGTCACCCTGACTCTACCCGGGGTGTTCCGGTGCACTGTCCTGGCTTGGACTCAAGTTGGTCCTGGCGGACTCAGGGGCCCGGTCCGGCGGAAGGACTCCTCGACTGAGACGTCCACAGGGGTTCTCGGTGCCACTAGGCTTGCGGCGGAGACTGACGAGAAGTCTGCTACTGTACCGATTTACCACTCCTCCCTTCTTTTTTGGACTGGGGGGGGGGCTCCGGACCGTGGGTCGGTGCAGGACACTCGTCCTCCGACCCTCGGCGTCAGAGGGCGGGCCGGCGGTGACGTGGAGCCCCTCGGCACTCCGGGTGGCGCCACTCGACAGGACCCTGCCCTGGATGGGTAGAGAGTTGCCGAGGAGTAATCGACTGCAAGGTCAAAAGTTGCTCGTTCCTGTCGGAACAGGAAGGACCTCCCGCGCCCGACCAGGAACCCTTACGACCGTGCGAGGGCTACCCGCGAGTCGGCTTGTTTCCGAGGGGACAGGGCCCACGTCCCGTGTACACCCGTCGCCCCAGACAGAGGGCGGAGGCGCGCACCGGCGCCGCCGTCTCCCTGACCCGTAGTACCGCCACGGGTCCCGACACCCCCGCTTCGGTCTTCCCTCCTGCGTGTCTTCTGCGAGTCGGACGTCGGCGGCTCCCCGCCGACGGAAGGGCGACGTCGTTCCGGGGAGCATCTTGGAAGGACTGTGTCCGGAGGGCCGGCGGTGCGGACTCGTCGACGCCGTCTGCGAGACGCGTAGGGGGTGCGCCGGGGGTCCCCGACTACCGGTGCGTGCTTGGACTGCCACCGGACCCGTGGTAGGCCCCCGACCCTGGGGTTCTGCCTCGTCGACCCCTCGAAGCGTGCTCTTCGTCTCGACTCGTCCTCTCGACTGAGGGTACACCTGGAGCGGTCCGAGGCCCGGTCAGCCTCAAACTTCCTAAAGGTTCTCGTAGAGGCTGTCGACCCCCTCCCGTCTCGTCGACTGCGTCCCGTCGTCGGCGTCGTCTCCCGTCCAGTCGTGGGGGAGACTCGGGAGAGGTCCACCGTGTCCGGTCCTCCCCCGGGACGGTTCGAGGGACCCGTACCCCCACGTGCCCGAGGTGGGCGTGTGGTCTCCGGAACACAGGACTTCCGCCACCCGGTGTCGAGACTCGATTTCCGACGGGGGAGGAGTTCTTCGGGACCCAGGGGCGGAAAGGGTCCGAGAGATGAGCGGCTGGTGGGGGGTCTGAGAACGAAACGTCCCTTCACCGACGTGGTTCCGTCCCCTCCCCGCCCCCCGCTGGTGTCTCCCCTCGGGACCCGGAGCACCTCCGTGTTGGGTAGTGTACGGGGCGCACGGTTTGTGACGGGCGAAGACGTTTACCGTCCCTAGTTTAAGGACATTTCTGTTGACGTGAGGTCGCTTCCTTCGTCGGCAGTCGCTTTCCTCGGCGTGCCAACCAGGAGGTGACGTGTAGGGACAAAGAGGTGCACTGAAACCAGACTTAGGTTACAGATTAAAAAGTGTAAAAAAGATCCCGAGAGAGGACACGACACTTGTTGGAAACAAGTGAATAAAAGGTCAATCAAGTGCAACGGCACATCAAACAAAGGAATGGTCTACAGAGCTCTTTTAGACTTTTGAAAGGACTCGCCCGGAAAGGGGTACCTCGTACGAAAGGGTGCCGGCGTGTGCGTGGTCCCTCTCTTTCCGTTTGTGTCCTGTGGGACCCTGGAAGAGGGCCGGAGTGAGTCGCGTCCCGCGCCCCCAGGACAAACGACGGGAACGACTCTCCGAGCCGCCGGCCAGACTTCTGCCGTGCCGGACCCCGTAGCGTCCCACGCCACGCACGCGAGGAGTTCCACGTCTGCGACGGAACCCGGGGAGCGCCGGCGTGACTCGACGACGAAGGCAAAGGAAGGGATTTGCACAGAGAAAGGGACCCGGGCACGTTCAATGTGAGTCTGCTCTCCCGACCCTCGGTCCCGCGTCCCACACCGTGCCGGGTGGTCGTCTCGGGACACCAGGGGAGCCCCGCCCGGAGGTCCTCGCCGTCGGGGCGTCCTCCCGTGACCCGACCGCCCTGGTGACACGGGGGCGGGGGGGTGGGGGTGGTGGGGTCGGAACCGGTGACCCCGGTGCTCAAGAGTGATGGACGAGCCTGGAAGCGTGGGTCAGTGTTCCCGACTCCCGTCCTAGGTGCCAGACAGCGTCGATTTTGAGGTACACACTTACTTAGGGGCTCCACGAAGGAACGTGGATAAGGGGTAGACTTTTGACCCCTTCCTCGGAGTCGACGGTCCGGGGTCACTTGAGAGTCTTCGTCGTCAGGGGACGGGTAGGGGGTGGTCCGCCCAGAACTGGGAGCTGAAGGACGGGTCGGAGGGACCGACTCGGTCGGCACCCCGGAGGGGCCCGAGAATAGGCGTTCCTGAGCGGACGTCCGGGGTGCGACCCGTCTGAACCGAGAGACCCGTCGAAGAGCGGGAAAGGCATGGGTGGTGAGTACGGGAGGACAGGGGCCTACCTGGGCCTGGGGACCCTTTGTAGGTTTGGAGTAGAAGGGATGTTCCGGGAGCGGGGGAGGTAGTACCCCTGCCGGTGCGAGGCGGGTCTGGAGGACCGTCGTGTGTCGGTCGGTGGGGTCCAGAAGGGTGCTGGAGTCAGGGGCCAGGTCCACCGCTCGTCCGCGCACCCTCCGGGGGTTGTGGCGGGAAGGGTCGCTCTCTCCTGTCTCGACGGTGGGTCCCCTCCGGGGGTTGTGGCGGGAAGGGTCGCTCTCTCCTGTCTCGACGGTGGGTCCCCGTATCGCCCACGACCCTCCCGGCAGGGCACCCGAGACTGCGGTCGCGACACTCTACGCACCTGTGACCGGAGACACGACCTCCTCGGCGGGGCACCCGAGACTGCGGTCGCGACACTCTACGCACCTGTGGTCGGAGACAGACGTACCACCCCGAGTCTCGTCGTCGGGGCCTCCCAGGAAGTCTCCCAGTCGCCCACCCTTCGGGTCGACTCGTGTGCGGTCCTTGAGCCACCCACACAGACGGGGGACGAGTGCGGAGGGACGTGGGGCCTGCGGGTCTGCCCCCGAGTGTGGAGCGGTCCCACCTGGACCGGGGTCTTCCGGACTCGAGGGTCGGACCTGTCCAGCCGGCCCACCCGGGGACGTCGGGCTCACCCGTCCCGGGACGGGTAGTCCGCGGGTCTCCGTCTCGACCCGACCTCCGACCGAACGTCGGGAAAGAGGGCTCCGGTCGAGGCCCGGCTTCCGTTTCCGGACTCGAGTGACGACTCCCGAGCCGAAGACATCAGTGCGAAGAGACGGACGCGTCTCTGGGAGACGAGCGACGACCTTCCGAGCGAGGGACCGGGCGAGGGGAGTGGGTGTCGTGTTGGCGGTTCTCCCTGACTCCCTACGAGTCCCGTCACGACCCTAGTCTGGCCCGTCCGCGTGGACGTCGGCAGCAGTCGTAGGGGGTCTGCCTCGTTCCGGTCCGGGCCGGACGTCCGTCTCCTCCGACTCGGGGTGGGACCGCACGGGTGCCACCGTCCCCCACTCCGACCCGGTGAGGGTACGCCCAGTTCGAGCCGGTGTCCGAGTAGAGCCTCGGGTCCCGACCCACGCGGCTGACAGGGGTTCGTCCGTTTCGTCGGTCCAGCAGGTCGACTGGCCTGCACCCGGGGTCTCCTTGTCGGCCCTCACGCCTGTGTCGGCGGGGGGTCCTGGTGGGACCCGACCCCCCTGAGGCCGAGGTTCAGGAGTCTGGAGGAGGGAGGTCGTCCCGGGGCTCAGGGAGGAGGAGTGTCGCCGGAGTCTGTCAGGTGGGGACCCTGTCAGACTTCACCTGGGGCGTGGAGGCGCTGGGGGTACCTCCTCGGTTCGGGTGGGGTGCGAGTCGTGACTCCAGCACCGGGGTCCTCCACTCCCGAGCCCTGGCCCACCGGAAAGAGGGGCTCGGAGACCGAGGTAGACGACAAAGACTGCCAGTGCTCCTCGGCCTTCGTCACAGGTCTCCCGCCGGGAGTCTGTCTCCCCCGACGAGTCGGGGGCGGGTCGTCCCGCCGGGAGGGCGAGTCTCCTGTCCGCCCCGCCCCCCCACGATGACTCCTCCGACAAACGAACTGGGGACTCGGGCGGCGCCAGACGAAGGTTAATTCATATTCTCACTTGGACCAATGATCCAATGGGAGGAACGGTGTCGAACAGGTCTTTCGGTCTTTAGTAAAGTGTGTCCGACTGGACCCGAGAGTAACTGCCACGCTGCCGTCGATGTGCACTACTCGTCTTCCCTGTACCCCACACCTTCGCCCCTCGGGACCCGTCCCCCGTTGGTGTCGGGTGTGCGCCAGCGAACCCGTCGAGACCTTTTGAGTGGAGGGACCTGGACGAACCGAGTAAACGGTTTCAGTCTCCTCCTTTATAGAACTTTTCCTACCGTAGCACGGTCAATCGCTATATTGAACATGTCATTTGTCGTGTATTGCAAAACCAACCTTTTTTCATGGGTGAAGTGTCTGTCCCTTTGACTCAGGTCTCTCGAGGCTCCCTGAATTCATAAGTAAAACTAAAAGGTTCCGGTACCACACAACATGACGTTTATTCTTAGTGGAGATTTTGTTATAGGACCGAAGGGACCACCGAGTCTGTCATTTTCGCAGACGGATGTTACACCCTCTGGTCCCAAGCTAGGGACCCACCCCTTCTAGGGACCTCTTCCTTTACCGTTGGGTGAGGTCACGAGAACGGACCTTTTAGGGTACCCGTCTCCTCGGACTATCCGATGTCAGGTGCCCCAGCGTCTCAGCCTGTGTTGACTCGCTGAAGTGAAGTGATTTTGTTTTACTGAGTCTCTACAATCTTCGTTTTTCTTCTAGTTCTACTTTTCCGGACTTGATGGTTTGACTTTAGGTTGTTCGAACTTAAGACCCGTCTTTTCCGACTTTACTCGGGTTCCCGGTGACCACGAAGCCCTTCCAGAACTGGGTGTCCCTCTCCACTCAACGCTTCCCAGCCTCTGGCGTCGCCCGGCGTTCCACAGCCCCCGTCTCCTCTTTCCCGCCCCTCTACTGTCCTCGGCGGGGTCGCTCGGACGTCGTCTGGTCTCCCGCTCGCGCAGTCCCGCCTGCCGCGTCTCCCTCGGCGGTCGAGCGTGGCTGCGGGTGTGTGCGCTGCGTGCCCCCCGCGAGTAGAGTGCGCACCGTCGTCTAGTCAGAAGAAGGATTCTCGGGGACCTTGTACATGTCTTAGTACATAATCCGGTGCTTCTTTTCGAGTTATTTGACGTTTGTCAGTCGTACTGTGTCCTGTGCAGGAGGGGGTTGCCGCGTTATTTTCGAGATGTACGTCTTGGTTCGCTTGTCCCTTTTTTGCGTTGGCCCTTTGTTTCGGGAAGAGTAATTCGTTGAGAGCCCAGTCTCCTTCCGACCCTTGTCTTCACCGCCTTGTAGGTCTTTCGTCGTGTTTCGTCTCTCGCCTCACGTCGGGTCCACCCCGAGTCTCGCCTGTGTCGGCGTCTGCGTCGCCGCCGGTGCGGTCCCTCGGGCTCCTCCTCTCCCGGTTCGGTCGCCTGCCCGAGTCTCGTCGCTCCCGTCGGCGCCGCGAGTGAGTCTTTTCGCCTGTCGGCTCGGCTGTCCGTCTACCTTTTCGACAGAGAATTTTTCACCACGCCGTGTTTGTGTCTTATAATCTGCCTTCTTTGCCTCACTGCTGTATCCTCCAAAGTGAACGCTTTGAGTCACGTTTGTCCAAACTTCCGCACTGACTTCGTCTTCTAAAAGATCGTTTTAGAAAATGGTTTTGACAGGGACCTTCTCTACCCTTAGTTCTTTTGGTTGTTTTTTCTTTTTTCAGGTGTCAGTGGTTTCACGATTCGGGGGTCTTCGTGTTTCAAGGTTAGTCAGTAGTTTCACGATTCGGGGGTTTCGTGTTTCAAGGTTAGTCAGTGGTTTCACGATTCGGGGCTTTCGTGTTTCAAGGTTACCAAAGTCTCTGGAAGTCGGAAGGTTCCTTGTATGTTGAATAAATTTGACAAATCCTTCTTATTTCTTACTTTCGAAGGTGTAAGAAGGACACTTCGACCATAAGACTACGAGTTCCGAGCTCACTGTTTCCGACTGTGGTCCGGAACACTAGTGCCGACAATTGCATTCGTGACGCGGCTGACCTCCCCGTTTACGTCGAGCCACCCCGTAATTCTCTTCTCGTGCGACGTCGATCCGTCCCTCATGGGCCCCGACATGGTGGTCCTTTCAAGGCGATTCTTTCTCGTGCGCTCGTCCAGTTTTCCGTCTTTAGTGGTCAGTGAGGGTTTCTGCGGTTTGTCCCAAAGGTACTATAAACTGTAATTTTGAACTGAAATTTTTTAATCTCCTTACTTATAGACGAAGAATCTCTTACTTCTATGTACTATGCTTTTCGATCCAGAGGAAACCTATCTTGTAGCCCGTGTAAGACTGACGTTAATACTTGTTTCCTACGGACGGTGAGTCGTGACAAGACCCGGGTGACTCGTCACATTATTCTGTTTTCTTCCTTTCCCCTCCAGATTCGCAACTTTTGTTTCTTACCTGAACAGGGACAAACGTTTCCTATCTTAATATATGGATCTTTTGAGTTCTCTTAGGTACCCTTTTTTATTATTTTCGACGTCTCTTCAGACAGAGTCATTTCGCCCCGTAATGAGTAGTTATCATTTCTTACCTGTCAGAAAGACATGTTTCTGTTTAATTTTTAGTGTCACTTTCCTTTCCGGGTTCACTAGTCTCGTTGGTCTTTCTACTTTACGAATCCATTTTTGACCCCTTTACGCGTCCTAGGTAAACTTCCTTTGAGTCTTAGAGGTCCACTTACCTTTCTGTGCGTCACGACAGTCTTCCCTTCGGATCTCCGATATCTCTACATTCGGGAGAGCCTTAGCCAGATGCAAGTCGAGGTGAAGTTAGAGTTGTAGCTTTGACGAAGAGCCGTTGACTTTTTTACTATAATTGCAAGTAGACTTTCTATCTGCACGTCAGTGTCACTGTTTGTCGGCCTCTTTTGGTCCGCCTCTGCGCCCCGACCCTTCTCCGTCTTCGGTCGGAGTCGGCGATTTCGGACAGTTGTGCTTCGACTCTCTCCTGGTCTGGGTCTCCCTCGTCCCACAGACCTCTGGTCTCTCATTCAGTCACTTTCCGTTGGTCCGCCGTCCTGTTTCGAGCCTCTTCGCCGATTCGGGTGCTGGTTCCGCGACGAAGTTTGCCGCGGCCCCGGTGGCCCGATGACATGACTTGTTTCGGGTCCTCGTTGACGCCTCTTTACTTTCTCGTTCTTTGTTGAAGTCCTCTCTCGGACTCAGGCAGGGCGGCCTCCGGCAAGACTCCTCCCGTCTCGTACCTCGTCTCAGGACCCCGACTGGGCAGTCTGCTGGGTTTGCGCGCCTTTCCTGGTCTCTGCGCACTCGCCCTCCCCCGGACCGTCAGCGTCGCGGACTGCGCCGGCTGAGCGAGTGCCACCTCCCAAATGTCGGTCCTTCGCTTTCGCTGCCGGTCGTCTCTGCCGGGCGTCCGTTGGATGGTCGTCGTTTTGGGCGTCCCGGTCGCTAGTGTCTCTCGCTCGAGCAGGCATTCGATCCCCTCACCGCGAACCGCCCAGACCGTTCCTTTCGCACCGACGACGCCTGCCCCCAGACCCCGACAGCCCGAGTGCTCTCTGACGTCCCGACGCTGAAGTGTGGGGAGACGACGTCCGTCCCCTCCGCGACTCGTAGTCTTGCCATTTGCGCTCCAGTGTGGCGCTTCCTGACTAGGCGCCCATACGAGTGAGCTCAGGGAGCCCTGTAGGCTCCGTCCGGCGTAGTCGACGTTAACAATTCTCCTGTTGACAGGCAGTTGTCCCCGTGCGTCGCCCACTTATTCTGCGTCACGGAAGTGTGCTGTGCGAGACGTCGTTCGCCGGCTTCCCTCTGTCCACACTCGTGTGTGTGGTTGTTTGTGGCGTTTCCGATACCGCTGTCTGCTTTGCGTTTGTGACAAGACTCACACAATAATTGTCTTAAAATGTATATACACACACACCTATGTGTGTGTCTGTGTGTGTGTCTCAACACACATACGGATTGAAAGACTCTTTTTAAATCTTTTTAGTCGTTCAGACCGACCCCACCCGGACCGACCCCACCCCCCTGGAGGGGAGGAGTCGACATTGGAAACACGACAAGCTCCCGACTCTCGCCCATGTACTGACTAGAATGTCTTTGGTTCCTCGTAGACCCTTTGCTCTGTGACCCGGCAAAAGAGAAGAAAAGAAAAGTTCTGCGAAAAAAGAATCCTCGGTGTGAAAGAAAAGTGTAATAAAATTCTACGACTAAAAAAACTGGCGTGCCGACGTCAGTCTTCCGACTCGCGTCCCGGTGGGAGAGACGGCAGTCGGAGCGACCACCCCTCGACTGTCGGGTGGCGCAGGGGGAGGGACGAAACACCTGTGCCCGGGACCGTAGCGGGACCGAATCAGGTCCGGGCGCCAACGTCGAGGCACTTGCGATACGACAGTCACTATTGTCCTCGATTCGCGCTAATTTTATCGTAGAGGGAGGTGTCCTCCTGGTCCCTCAGCGTAGCGAGATCCCTGTGGAAGGGCGGACGGGGGCTGGGGTAGGGGGTAAACCTGGTCCTACTATTTACGACACGGTCCTTTCAATAGTAATGCTGGTTAGGCGGTCCTTTACCTCCCTTTACTAAATTAAAACTGTTGATTTACTCGAAACTGTTTACTGAATTGATTGTGAGATTGGTTGAACGGGACTATTTTTAGCCCGTCAAAAAGGGGAAGCTACTCTTTTAAGCAGAAGAAATGCATCTTCAGTCTTCGGTGGGCCCGGGCCCCAGTCGCCGGTGAGGCGTGTCGGGTGGACGGGACCCGGGAGGACCGGGGCTCTGCTGGATCGGGGGCATGCAGTGGATCCCGGGACTAGGGGGACGGGGGTCGAGGACAGGGGTGTCGGACTCCTCCGAGCTCCAGCCCTGTGTCCCACCGACAGGTTTCGTGTGGGACCCGAACCCACGCCCCCCGCCCTCGCCCCTCTCGCCCCCGACCGCAGGCCGGGGCGGGACCCGGACCCGTGTGCCGGGAGTCCAGGAGTCGACGAGGCCCACCCGTGTCGCGACCAGTGCCGTGCCGGGACTGCCCCGTGTGGGGACCGGTCCAGCTCGGAGGAACCTGCGAGGACGTCGCGGGTTGTGGCTTATTGTATTAGTGTGTCAAGTAGAGTCCCGGAAACAAAGTAGTGACGTCGGAGAGTTCTGAGTCTCGCGAGCTGTGTGTGTCCCTCGTACACCGGAGACACCCCCCGACTGAGGGACCCCGGGGTGTGTGTGGCGAGCCCTGGAGCGTGGGGGAAGACGGGGGCCCGGGTGGGCGGGTCGAGGACCTGGGGGCGCCGGTCACTTGTGAGTCCTTAGCCGTCCCGTCGGCCCTCGAGGACGTGGTCCCAGAGGTCCCCTGGCCCCTGTCGACGGCCGAGACTCGGGTCGTGGACCCCCTCTCCGGTCCTCGGGGCCAGCCATCGAAGTGCTCGGCGCTCAGACGAAGCGACGACAGAAGTTGAAATCTCCTGCGTGAGAAAGGTTGGTGCCCACTCAGGGGTCCTGACTCCGAGCTCCGGACTCGCACTTCGGGGCGGGGTGCGGACTTCGCCCGGGACCCCTCAACCCCCAGTCCTCCGTCCTTCGGGACCCTAGACGCTCCTCTCAAGCGTTTCTGAGGTCCAGTGGGCCCCGGAGCTCGAGAGACGCGTCCCGACGGGAAGGTGGCGTTCCAGCCTCCCGAGGGACGGAGAAGTGTGTTCCCTCCGGGATCTCTGTCTCCACCTCCGGGACGTCTGGGGTTGAGGAACCCTTCAACAGTCTAGATTGGGATTTGTTCCCTGCCCCCTCCGGCCTCGCCTCTGGGCGTGGAGGGTCGGAACGCTCGGAGTGCCCTGTCGGATGCAGAGGGACTGGAGGCGCGGGGGGACGGGTACTGTCACTCGTAAGGTGGCCGGGGGTGGTGTGTGAGACCAGAGGGTCCTCGAGGCGGGTCGGAACCTCCGGGACCCGCTCCGGGAGAGACCACCGCCGGGTCGACCCGTCGTCGTCTCCGGTGTCCAGGGGCGGAGGGCCCAGGGAATCCGTTGCGTGAGGACGTCCGACCGAACCCGGAGGCCACCAGCGACGGCGTCCCGTCCACGTCCTTCTTCCCCCACCAGAGTGCTCGCGGGCCCCGAGTCCACGTGTGCACACCCGGAACCCCCGGTCCGGCTCTCTCCTCTGGGGCAGCCGAGGGCTCATCGGGGTGCCACCGCCGGGTCCCGTCAGTCGAGTCTGAGACGAGACCGGAGACGACTCGACGGAGGGTTGGTCCCTCCGGCCCTCCGGTCTGGGACGCCCGATACAGGGGTCCAGGATAGATGTCCAGGGCCTCACCCGAACCTCGCGCGGGTCGTCTCACTGCCCCCTTCGCGACCGGACCCTCCCCTGTCGGGGAGATCGAGACGGTCCTGGGACGAGGGTCTCCGGGGCCCGATTCAGTCGGGATCCCTGACCCGGTCGGGTGGGGGGCGAAAGGCAGGAGGGAGACTCTCTGCGCACGCCCCCGACCCCTGGTGCGACCTGTGTGACGACACCCGGACAAGAGGGGGCTGCCCAGGGTGTGCGGGGTACCCGAGACACCCGTCCTCCTGGCGACCCGACCCCTCCCCCTCTCAAAGGACCACAGGTGGTGGGGGGCCCTGGGGGTGGAACTATCCCCACCGAGACGACACAGCACGCCGTAGACCAATCGCGACACTGGACTCTCCTTGCGTTGGGGAAGTTCGCACCCAGGAAGGAACAGGGGGTGGGGTTGGGATCGGGGTCCCTTTTCGGCTCTTGCAGACTTTTCTCGCCACCGACATCCTTCCGGTGCAACACGTCAACCCCTAACAACTGAAACATTTGTTTGGTTGCCGTTATTTAATACGACTTGAAAATTATTCTACGTGTAGTATAATCCGGACATAAAAACGGTTTTCTCTTTTTTGGCTACCCCCTTCGTCTCTCTCTCTCTTTTTACGGAACTTCATTTCTAGTGTTTTCCCAAAGGACAATACTCTACGCCTACGTAAAGGAACTGGTCTTTGTCTGACTAGTTTTACGGTTTAGTCTTTAATGCTTTTGATGTTGGTCCACTGTCCGAACTCGAGCGAAGGAGACGACGGGCCGGGGCTCCCGTCGGACCCCCAGTCGCGCCGAGCCCGTCACCTGTCGCCGGACGCAGGCCGCCGTGGTTCCCGGTCGCGACCCGTCCTGTGCAGAGCCCCGCGGGCCTGGGGCTCCTCGTCGAGGACCTTGGCCGGGGGAAGCGAAGAGAGGTCAGACCTGCGGGCTTGCTTTGTGGGGGACTGGTCCGTGCAGGGGTGCGCCCCGGTGTCCGCGTGTGAGGCGTCGGTGTGCTACGGGGGCGGGCGGGTCGGGTGTCCTGCACGGGCGACTCCCGCGTCGCGTCCGGACTTCCCGTGTGTTCTCCGGGAGCCGGTTGTGCCGTCGGCGCGCACTGCCCCCGGCAGACACAGACGCGAGACATTGCCACTGGTGCGTCTGTCGTCCGGCGCGCAGCCTCGCGTCGGGGCCGGCGAGGGACGAGGGCGCACAGGCGTGTGCGACGGCGGGCCCTTCGGGAAGGGAGGAGGTGACCCACTGCGGTCTCACCGGCGACCAGGAATTCCCTACCAGGAGGTCGGGGGCCCCAGGGAGGGACCTGTCTGGACGCGAAGTCTCGTCCCGGCCCAGTGCGAGTGCAGGCCCACGCTGATTCCGGTGTGGGCGAGGCACGGCTCCTCTCTCGAGTGAGCGAAAAGGGAGATTCGAGGGGACTACTCCTACTTGAAAGTCCTTCTACACCGGGAGGGGCGGTCGGGAAGTCTACGGTCCAGGACCACCCAGTCGAGGCCCCGTCTCGTGCCCGAGACGCCCCCTCCTGCGGGTTACTCGTTGGACCGGTTCCGGGAGTCGGGCCGGGGCCCCCCGAGAGGTGGGCTCACGCGGACCCCCGTGACCGTGTCGGACGGGTGCCCCCGGACTGACACCCGTCCCACGTGACACCCGTGTCTCGTCGGAAGAGTATAGAGAACGATGAAACTCCGTCCTTTTTTTTATTCCGTTTTTTCTATCCTTTGTCAGTATACACAAAGGTCCTTTGTACTGACAAATGTTTCTTTCAACATTCCTAAGGTGTTTTGTTCGTGGTCTAAGTCTCGGCTGAAATCGTTCTACCGTCCTATGTCCCACTTGTATATCTTTGGCTAAAATAGAGAAGTGAGATTGTCGTTTGTCTTTTAAAGTTTCGTGACAAATTTGTCACAGTCTATTTTGTGAACCGCTATCTAAATGATTTTGTGAGGTTCTGAGACGTGACTTGTGTTCTGCAACGACTCTCTTTTATTTCTGGATTTCGTTACCTCTCCGTACGGTGCGGGTACCTGACCTCGTGCGCTATAAATACTTTGGAGTTCACAGAGGTTTCACACGATACCGCGGGTATGTTTACTGTTAGTTTTGAGGTCATGTATAANCAGTCTATTTTGTGAACCGCTATCTAAATGATTTTGTGAGGTTCTGAGACGTGACTTGTGTTCTGCAACGACTCTCTTTTATTTCTGGATTTCGTTACCTCTCCGTACGGTGCGGGTACCTGACCTCGTGCGCTATAAATACTTTGGAGTTCACAGAGGTTTCACACGATACCTCAGGTATGTTTACTGTTAGTTTTGAGGTCATGTATAAAGAAATTTTTTTATTTCAACTAAACTTTAAAATGTACCTATGTTTCTTGGATCTTTCCGGTTTTTTTTTTTTTTTTTCTTTCTTTTTTTGGATTTTTCTTGTTTTTGTGAGTGACTAAAGTTTTATGTGATGGACTGAAGTTTTAAGTGACAAGTCAAGTCAGCCGAGTGAGCACAGACTGAGAAACGCTGGGGTACTTAGCGTCGTGCGGTCCGGAGGAACAGGTAGTGGTCGAGGGCCTCAAGTGGGTCTGAGTGCAGGTAGCTCAGCCACTACGGTAGGTCGGTAGAGTGGGAGACAGCAGGGGAAGAGGAGGACGGTGGTTAGGGAGGGTCGTAGTCCCAGAAAAGGTTACTCAGTTGAGAAGCGTGCTCCACCGGTTTCATGACCTCGAAGTCGAAGTTATAATCAGGAAGGTTACTTGTGGGTCCTGACCAGAGGAAATCCTACCTGACCAACCTAGAGGTTCCCTGAGAGTTCTCAGAAGAGGTTGTGGTGTCAAGTTTTCGTAGTTAAGAAGTCACGAGTCGAAAGAAGTGTCAGGTTGAGAGTGAAGGTATGTACTGGTGTCCTTTTTGGTATCGGAACTGATCTACCCGGAAACAACCGTTTCATTACAGAGACGAAAAATTATACAATAGATCCAACCAGTATTGAAAGGAAGGTTCCTCATTCACAGAAAATTAAAGTACCGACGTTAGTGATAGACGTCACTAAAACCTCGGGGGTTTTTATTTCAGACTGTGACAAAGGGGTAGATAAAGGGTACATCACTACCCTGGTCTACGGTACTAGAAGCAAAAGACTTACAACTCGAAATTCGGTTCAAAAAGTGAGAGGAGAAAGTGAAAGTAGTTCTCCGAAAAATCGAGGAGAAGTGAAAGACGGTATTCCCACCACAGTAGACGTATAGACTCCAATAACTATAAAGAGGACCGTTAGAACTAAGGTCGAATGCGAAGAAGGTCGGGTCACAAAGAGTACTACATGAGACGTATTTTCAATTTATTCGTCCCACTGTTATATGTCGGAACTGCATGAGGAAAAGGATAAACCTTGGTCAGACAACAAGGTACAGGTCAAGACTGACAACGAAGGACTGGACGTAAATCCAAAGAGTTCTCAGTCCAGTCCACCAGACCATAAGGGTAGAGAAAGTCTTAAAAGGTGTCAAATAACACTAGGTATGTTTCCGAAACCGTATCATTTATTTCGTCTTTATCTACAAAAAGACCTTGAGAGAACGAAAAAGGTACTAGGTCGCCCACAACCGTTAAACTAGAGACCAAGGAGACGGAAAAGATTTTGGTCGAACTTGTGGACCTTCAAGTGCCAAGTACATATCGACTTCGGACCGAACCTCTTAAAACTTGTAATGATCACGCACACGCCATCAAACTCGTAACAAACCGTGACGGAAAGAAACCCTAACCTTACTTTTCGATGTCATTAGTTCCGTCTGCTCCTAGTCTTATTCGTGTCTGTCTACTTGTCATGTCTCGTCCCAGGTGTGTGTCCGGGTCTGTGTAATTGATTAAAGAAAGATGTTTCTAGGGTGACGTTAAGTTATCCTTTCCGTTTAGAAAAGTTATTTACCAGTACTTTTTTTTCATGTTTTTTATTATTTGAAGTTAGGGAAGACGTAGAGTATGTTCCTTTAATTAGACCCTACCTTGTGTCTTGTCCTGTACCTTATATGTCGATTTTGATATTTCGAAGGTCTTCTTTTTGTCTTATGTAAGGAGTGACACCCCGCCCGTGTCCTTTCTAAAGAATCTCTGTTTTTTTTTTTTTTTTTTTCTGTTCGGTACATGAACTTTTAACTCCTTGACTTCAAGAGTTTTAATTTTTGGAAGCCTTCTGTAGTAGTTCTTTTACTTTTCCGTTCGATGACGGACTCTCCTTAGTGGAGTTATATGCAATAGACTGTTTCCTGTGTACAGAGTTAGTTGTCCTTGGAGTCTGGGTGTCTTTCTACTTGTTGACCCATGTCTCTACGCGCTTCCCGACTCGTCAGTAAAGTCTCTACTGGCTGGGCGGCTGGGGGTACGTTCTCCTGTCACAGGGCGAATAAGGTAGAGACCCCCGAGGCACCGGTGTGCACCCCGCCTCCACCGACGTCCCGTCGGGCGCCGTGACCCCCGCCCCCCGCTCGTGTCGGACGCCCGCCACGCCCGCCGAGACGCGATAGTGATGCGCGACCCCTCTTTTCTTCCGTTTCGAGTCAGGAGTCAGACAGAATCCTCTGTCTCGAAGGTACCGTTTTGTGGTTCCGTGTTTTTATACGAATGGTTCCGTAGTGATTAGATTTCTTTCTCGACCCTGTCCGGACCCTCACGTGTGTGAGGACCTTTCTTCGACCCTGCCCGGACCCTCGCGTGTACGAGGACCTTTCTTCGACCCTGCCCGGACCCGCACGTGTACGAGGACCTTTCTTCGACCTTCGCCACGGTCCCTCCCTGTACGCGAAGAGTAGAACCACCTCGGACCTAAAAAGGTAGTCCTCTTTCGGTAGTGGATGAAAAGATTGTTAGTCTTTGATTCTGATTGCTGTGTGACCTCCCCCACAAAGCGGTGGACTAGACGGTTCGATCGCGAGTCTCGAGTTCGGCAGATGTTCTTGCCGTTGGAAGGACATCGGTCCCTGACCCCGAGTCCCGGTCACCCACGGGTACCTGACTTTGTCGCGGGCTCCGGACCCGAGTGCCAGATCGTTTTCATCGAGGCGTCTGTCCCTCCACCCGCCTCCCTCCCGCCTCCCTCCCGCCCAGGGACACCCTTCCCCGAGGTGACTCGAGTGTAGCCAGACCTACGTGGACGTGCCCGCCCACCTTTGTCTCTGCCTGCCTGTGTACACACAGACATTAATGTCTGTACACGCGTGCCGAACACACGTGTGAACCAGAGGGTCGAGTCCACCCGCTCTCCGGGTCCGCGTCCCTGTCGGGTCGGGGGCGGGGACCGGAGCTCGGGCCCCGAGGGACCCCTTCGTCACCCGAGGGACACCTTTCCAGACTGGGGCCCCGACCCTTCCCCCGGGCGTCGTCGGACGCCGGGGTCCCTACTTCTTTCCCGAGTCTTTCGTGTAGTACCCCGAGCAGGCCGCCTGTGTCCTCGGACTGCTCGCCCCTACCGACTTGTCGTCCCGTCCCTCCACGGCGCGACGTCGGGTCACAGACCCTGTGCCTGTGTGTGACTTCTTCGCTGTCACTCTTCGCTCTCCAGCGGGCGTTTTCTCTTGGGCTCCAAGTGTGTGTGTGAAGGCGGTCCTCCCCGTGGGGGTGCCGGGGAGAGTGGGGGTGGGACGAGTCCCTCGAAGGTCACACACCCCCCGCCTCTGTCTGGGGTCTGTCTGGGAGACCTACCCGTTCTCGGGGACCTCCCGCTGCGCTCGACGCCCTTGAGGTCCTTCGTGTCTCGGCACTACCTTCCCGGGTCCTGCCTGCGGTGGGGGTGGCCGTTCACGTGTGGCACCTCCTGCATCCGTCCTCACCCTCGTGCCCGCACACTCGCGGTGGCCCCGGACCCTGTCTCGTGTCTCCGGTGGCGACTCCCGTGTGCAGACACGCGCGTCGACCGACTCGTGCGAGAGCCCGAGACCTTTACTGGGTCGAGGGAGAAGTTGAGTGCTCACATTTCCACGACCGATTTGATGCTGCCTCGTGTGTCTCCGTGTCCACTCCGCGGCTTCGAACTGTGTCCGAACCCCTGCCGCACTCTCCGCGACCTCTTGGGTCCGCCACGGGTGTCGCTCCCCCGCCCGCACCTCTCCACGGAGCGAGTGTGTGTGTGTCGCGCGGGGTGCCAGGACGTCTGTCGTTCCGGAGGAGAAATTTGAGGAGTTTACTGGAGGGGACGGGAGCCGAGGTCCCTGGACGGCAGGTCCTCCGGAGGTCTGAGGCGACGACGAGACCTACAGCCTCGTGGTACGACAGACGGGTCCACAGAGCCCGTGGTGCCGGGGGTGTGGTGCCCGTGGGTAGAGGGTCAGGGTGGCGGTCGTAGTCCCATAGCGAACGACCCGTGCCGGTAGTGGGCACGGAGAGAGGGCCGTGGTGGGACCTGACTTGGAGATGGTTCGGGGCGGCCCTGGTCGGGCGACCGGAGTGGGTGAGACCGGGGGTCGGACTGACGAGGGGTGCGGAGGAGACTATTGTGGAGAGTCACAGGGGAACGAGAACCCGAATTCCGTTTACCCTCCCAAGGGGGGAGTACTCCACTGGGGTCCTCACGGGTCTTCGGGTGGACCGGAGACGTTCGTCGACGTACCGGACGTGTCACTTAGGGGAGGGTGACCTGTCCGGTCGTCCCGGGGGAAGTCTCTTCGTTTCTCTGGTGTCTGCGGTTGCCGTTGGGACGCTACAGGCGACCAAGTTCCCTTACTCGACTCAGTAGCGCACGTTCCCTTCGACATCCGTCGCAAGATCCTTCTCGACTCTTTTACGTAAGATCTTTCTAAGGGTTTGAGTCGACTTCTGCATTGACGAAGACACGACACGTCAGTCGAGCCGTTGGAGTGTTCGAAGAGATGTGTGACTTTTCCTGGTCGCGTGTCCGACGCACACACGTTTTTGTGCACCGGTTTGTGCACGCAGTGCGACAGAGGGCACGGACGTGCGGGAGCTCGACCGACTCCCGCGGGTGTTTCCCCGGGTCCACCCTGACCTCCAGTGGAGGTGTAGGACAAGTCTTCGAAGGTTAAAAGTGACTACTCGTAAAAAAAAATTAGACTTCTTTTGCAATTCTGCACTCAGAGGCGAGGGTGGACCCCTCCTTTCTTCGACAGAGGTTTGGGGGCCGACCTGGAGGGAGGCGACCAGGGGCGACCCCCGCCTTCGCCCAAGGACGTCGTCCCGACCCCCCACCGGTGTGGTGTGCCGGTGGTACAGCCCCTGGGGTCGGGGCCGGGACGTCGGCACGGGCCCCGGTCGGAGTCTGCCGTGGGGCTCGGAACCCTGGTGCGTCGCAGTGACCTTAACTCCTGACTCGCGTCGAGCTCCCCGAGGGCCCCCGACCTCGATCGGGTTCCGGTGCGGTGCGCCTCGTCTCGCTTCAGGTCTGTGCCCCCCCGGGGCTGTCGGACCCGTCTGGGTCGCGGTGCCGTCCGGCGCGGAGGCGCGCCCTGGCAGAGTCCATTCGGTTGGGGGGTGAGGAGTCCCGTGTCGCGGGGAGGGGGAGCCTCGTCCTTCCGGAAAGACTCGTCGGGGCGCACGCGTGTCACCCAGGTCTGCCGCCCTCTGCGCAGACGCCTTCTTTAAGCGGCGTCCGCGGCCCCGTCCTTCGTCGAGTGGATCGGTCCTCGGGGTGCGCCCGGGTCTCGAGGTCGTGTCAGGGGACCGACCCAGAGGGCTCCAGTCGCGGGTCGAAGAGGGCTCCAGTCGCGGGTCGAAGGGGGCGGATGTCGGGACACTGACAACCGAGGACCTGCTGCCGCGAGAGGGGCGTCGTCGGGGGTCTGGGGTCACACGGCCCACACAAGACCCCGGGACTCCCGTCTGGGGTCCCACGGCCCACACACGACCCCGGGACTCCCCACACGTGCCTCGGACACGCGCACACGCGCGCACGTGCGCCGGCTCTCGCCGAGTCCGTGCACAGACGAAGGTTAGCACGACCTTGTTCGGTGGACTATTTGTTTTTGTCTAGGTTTTATTGGAAACCGTTCGCCGTGCAAGAATTTTCTTTCTCTTCCAGGCTTACTTGACCGTTCCCGCTACGAATTCGTTTGTCCGCGCCAGTCCGGTTTGTAGGTCCGACATGAAGTTTTCGCGAGCGCCGACGACACTGGGCGCCGACGCCGGCCCTTCCCCGGCCTCGCGCCTGTGCGGCCGGGGCTGCGCCCGTGCGGACTGGGCCGCGCCCGTGCGACCAGACCTGTGCCCGTGTGGACTGGGCTGCGCCCGTGCGACCGGACCTGCGCCCGTGTGGACTGGGTTGCGCCCGTCCGGTCGTGAAGGCCGGCGACCACCGTCACGAAGTGGTCCAGCCTGGTAGAGGAGGTCGCCGGAAACCCGCCGCCTGTCATTCCCAGTCGCCCGTCGTGTCCTGGGACACCCCCAGAGGGACAGGCCCTCTGCCAGTTCAAGTGCTCCGCCCGGGAAGCCTTTAGGCAAGCCCGGGCGTCCGGTTCAGTCTGGGTCCGGCCCGACGGGCGAGGCCGAGCGTGTCCTCCGCCGTCCTGCGGGCCGGAGGGGGGTCGTCCCAGCGCCGGACCGGTGGGTGGACGGGCGTCCACTCCCGGGCCCCGCCTGCCTCCTCCCCTCTGCCTGCGCGTGCTGTCTTCGGCAAGGAGGCGGCTCAGACCGAAAGGAAGGGATTTTCGGTGTGCTCTTTGTGCTCATGGTCGAACAACCTTTCCAGACTTGCGGTTCGTGGCGCTGCTCTTGTGCCTTCGGAGAGACGCGGGACTAACGCGGGAGGGGGGTTCTGCCTGGGTGCTGCGTCCCGGGAGGACTAGTCGAATGTGTGTTTGTGCACATGCGCGTGTGCGAAAGGGTGTGCCGACCTTTGTGCGTATGTACGCACGCTGGGGAAGTGGGTGTCTTATACGACTCCCGGGTCGCGTCTCGCCCGTGGGTACGGGAGCGTCCGGACCGCCAGGGTCGCGCCGGGGAGGTGGGGACGACTGCAGTGGGACACCCCCTACGAGTACGCACCTGTGGGACGCGAGGCACCGACGACGGGACCCTCTCCCTCCCCTTACCTGCACCACCGGCCGGGAAGGTCCTTCGTCCCAGTTACCGGGAGTACCGTCGGTCCCTGCGACCGGTCCGTCTCCCGGGGCCCGGGCGTGTCTCGACACGGGCCCCTGCGACTGGTCCGTCTCCCGGGGCCCGGGCGTGTCTCGACACGGGCCCCTGCGACCGGTCCGTCTCCCATGACCCGGGCGTGTCTCAACATGGACCCCTGGTCCAGGGTGGAGCGAGGTGGAGGATGGTCGGGGCTCTACGACCCGGTCAGTGGGGAGGATACCTGTCACACCGGTAGAAAGGACTCGTTTGCAGAGGGTGTACGAACGGGGTCAGTCACGGGACTCCCACGCAGGCCGTCAGCTCACTGGTCTCTGCGGGGTCGTGGGGCTGCCCCCACCCCCCCGAGGGCACTACGCACCCACCCCGGGTCCCGACTCGTACCAGACTGGCGTCGAGGACTTCCCAATTCGCCGGGACGGCCCGGGAAGGACGGCGTTCCTGACGTAATCCGCCCTCTACCCGACGCAGACCTAGCGTAATCGCCTCGAGACGAACCGTCGCAAGGGACCGCCCGCCGGAGGGAGGGACGGGCTGGTGAGCGGCGTCGAGTTTCGTTTGCGGTCCCGGGTGTATATTCGGGCGTGTGAGGGAGGACAAAGAGTCGGGACAGAGCTTATTTCGTTCGAGAATTTGAGGACTGGAAGGCGGGTCAGTGGGACGAACAAAGACCGCCGTCGTCGCAGCGCCCCCGACCCCCGTGCCGCCGAGAGGGACCCCGGCCTGCGAAGCGTCTGGCCGGGCTCGTAGCCCGTCCGACCCCGTCGAGACGGGCTCCGGCCGGGCCCCCGAACAGTGGGATCTCTCACATTTGTCGGGGCCCTCCTGGGAGAGAGGAAGGGCTCCACGGTCGCACCTCGGAGTGTCTGGAGTGGAACGTCTCGACCTGCCGAGGGTGTGGTGCCGGTCCTCCTCCCGACCCCCGGAGGTCCGTACTCCTTCTTTTGGAATCCTCGTGTCGACAGAAAGGAGAGGTCTCCGGGGATGGGACACGACCTGTGCGGTTGTCACATGCTTAGGCACGAAAGGGTGTGTAGGCTCGAAGTCGGGGCTCTGACGGGGAGATTGACCTACGGGGGTTTCTGGGGTTTGAAGGATTTTAGGTCGCGTACGAGGGGAGGTGAAGACGGGGGTGGGGTCTGAAGACCGAGGGGGAGGTGTTTCCGGCGTGGTCGGGTGGACGAGGAGTTCGGTCTCCGGACCCTCGGCTCGACCTACGTGGGCGGGGACGTGGACCGGGGTAGTCGGGTCGGGGCCCGAACCCTTACGGCGGAGGGCTTGGCGAGACTCCGGGTGACGCGACGGCGGACGACCTGGGACCACGGGGTTGGACGACCCGATGTGTCGTCGGGGGCGGCCGGGGGACACCGGACAGGGAGACGTGCGTGTGTGGGTGCGAGAGGAGACGTCGGAAGTCTTGGAGGACGTGCAATGTCCC
Source organism: Capra ibex (assembly GCA_006410555.1). Lineage (NCBI taxonomy): Eukaryota > Metazoa > Chordata > Mammalia > Artiodactyla > Bovidae > Capra > Capra ibex. The sequence goes on from SJYO01050590.1 coordinate 52,795,591, forward strand.
TGGTGACAGAAGTTCTCCGACCTTGGCGGCGTGGTGGTTCCGGACGAGGGTGATGGAGGGACGGGCAGCCTGAGCAGGGCAGAAGCTCGCAGCCGATTTTACGGGGAGGGGGCTGAGTCCAGCAGTGGAAGTGATTCGACGGAGAGTCGTCCCGGTGACGTCCGCACAAGGGTCGAGTCGTGGGTCCGGACGGGACGGTGGGAGTGCGCCCTTGGACAGTGGACGAGAGGCCCTTAGACGGCACAGTGCTCCTGGTGTCAAGGTGGGACCACGTGCCCGTCCTCTCCTCTCCCGTGCGCCCGCCCTCTCCCCTCCCGCGGGCCCGCCCTCCTCTCCTCTCCCGCGCGCCCGCCCGTCTACGTTATGGGGTGACCTGGGCAGGATTGGATGTGTGGGGGCGCGCACAGGAGTGTGTGCTCCCAGTGATTGTCGTTCGTTCCTGGATTGACGTCGACCGAGTCAGGGGGTTCCGACCGAGCTGAGACTAAATGGCGACGGGTCTTCGTAGAGTAAATTCATGAAAACTTTTGTGTGTGTCTTTTTGGATGTTACCGACCGCAAAAAATTTTTATTCTTGTCCAGTATGTTACTTCGTAACCTCGTTTTGAAGTGTGTTTTCGTCCGTTCACGGAGATGAAATCCCTGTGCAGAGTGGGCGGTAAAGGGGTCCTAATAGTGTTCAACTTCGGACACGTGTTAATTTCGCTACAAATACCACAAAAATAATAATAAAGAATTTTCTTACTATTTATAAGTCACATTCACCATGTGACCGAGATGCGTGTGAGTCCTTTGTGAGTTGAAAGGGAATTACTCCTTTTATTTTGGTTCTCCCAGTATCGTCGTCGGCTCTCCTGTCGTCCGTCCTCCCTGGTGCCGGGTCCCACCGGCGTAGAGGGTCGTCCCGGACGGGCCCGGCCCCCGTCCCGTCCCCCCCAGACCCACTGACCGGGACGGCCGGACCGTGGCGAGGGAGGGTCTGCTCGGAAGGCATGGTCCTTTGCCGACTCGTCCTCGACCCGTGGCTCCGTCTCCCGAGTCGGCCCCGTGTCGGGACCCACGGACCGAATGGTAGTCAGGACCCGGACGACCGACCCCCCGCGGTCCTGCGCCGGGGTGTGGTCTCTCCGGTGGCGGGTGAGGTCAGGACGGGGCCCCGGGACCCCTCGTCGCACATGTGTCGGGAGACTCCAGCAGTTGACGTAGTTTTCGGATGATTCTTTGTTCGACGAATAAGTGAGAGACCGAAAGAGGGCGACGAAGTAAGTGATTCACCAAAGACCTCGGACGAGACCCGACCCGGGACCCAGTCCACGACTCTCGCGCCTCGGCCCGTCTGCGTCAGAGACGGGAGCTCCTCCAGGAACGTCACCCTGGGTGTCTTCTCTGCGTGTGCGGGTCCCGCGCCGGTCCTCGAAGGTCCTCTCCGGGGACGCTCGTCCCTCCCGCGTCCGCTCCGGTCGGTCTCCGTCCCGTCGCCTCCACCACCCCCTCCCGGCGTAGAAGGACCTCAACCCTGGAACGGAGTGGGGCCCCCAGTCGAAGGGTCGTCTCCGTTCCCGTCCCCACTACGGCGACCCAGGACAGAGTCTGCCGCAGAGGAGGCACCCCAAACTCACTCTCCACTCGGGTGGACGTGCGTCGGAGGTAGACCTCCTTATACGGGAGCTCTAGACTTGAAGGAGATTTCGGAGTAGTGCCTTGTCCACAGGTGTGGGGGGCCCCTGCAGGCAAGGAGTAGTGTGGCTGCACCGAGAGTCGCCTGGGAGCCCGAGCCTGCACGTGGGATGAAGTCCCCGGGCGATCTGCAGGACATGGGCGTGTTGGTCCTCTCCTGGGTGTAAGGGACACGCACCTGGGTGTGCCTAGGGCCGCTGCCGCCACGGCTTGTGGTTCCGCCAGAGGGCCGCGCCCCGCGACAGGGGGTAGAGGGGCCAGTCCCTGCCCCGGGAGCCCCAGACCCGACACTGCCGCCACCTCGTCTCCCGCCTCCCGGGACGGACACCGGACTGGGTCCAGGGGCAAGGGAAGGAGTGTCGGACGTGGAGACTGTCCAGGACAGTGTCGGGACTATCACCCAGCGGACACCTGTGCAGTGGTCGACTCGGGGGTTCCGGCGCGGAATGACCTCCCGGGGTCGGCTCGGACCTTTCCAGGACCCTCGGACTCCCCGCCCCGGACCCCACAGTCGGCACTCGAGACTAAGAGGAAGTGAGGGGGAGTCGCTTGCTCGGGGTCGACCCCAACCTGTGCGGCCGTCCCGGCCCGGCCCCAGACCGTCCGACGTCCCCCGACCCTCCCCTGCCCCGACAAATAGACCTCCCCGACCCGGCGCGGCGGACCCCTCAGGTCCGCCAGTCTCTACAGGCTCCGCCAATCCCTTCAGACTGCCCCTACAACACCGGAGCCCCGTCTCGACAGGTCAAACCTGGGCCGGGACGTTCCGGGATCGCGGGGCCCGTGTACTACGACTCGCCCCCGAGGGTCCCTCCACCCGTGTCACGGGTCTCGGCCCGAAACCGTGACCGGTTCACCGAAGTCGATGACAGAGGAGCCAGTTTCGGAAGGAGGCCCAGTCTACCCCAGTGTCCTTCCTCGCCCTCTCGCCCCGACCGGTAGTCGCTCTTGGGGTTCCGGGCGCAGGGGGTGATCGTCGGCCCTGTCACTCGGTGGACGTTGCGGTGTCCTTCCCGGTCGGGCTCCGGGGTCGCTCGTCCTTCTCGAAGGATGGAGTCCGGACAGCAGACTTTAGAGATGAGTGAGGACCCTGGTGCCGCCCAGTGGCGTCCGAGGCGACATCCTGGTCACCCTCGCGTAGGAGAACGCGGCGACCTCCATGCGCCGGTTCCGGGTCCACAGCCGGCCCGACTCCGGGGCCCTGGAGGCTGCCCTGCCGGGGGTGAGGAGGGTCGACGCCCGCCAGCCCACTGGTCCGTGTGGGGACCCGAACCCGACGTCACGGGGCCGAAGTCGGGGGTCCCACTGTGCGGGGAGGGACTCTCAGGGACGTAGTGGCCTGCGAACAGTACCCACCTCTCGGGCGGGACGGGTCCCACTCTCGGAGTGGAGAGAGGACCTCCAAGACCTCTCGTAACACGAACAACCCCGTGTTCGGTGGGCGTGGGCGGGTGGGAGACCGTCGAGCACAACTTTTGCGGCAGTGGGGAGGGTCATAGATCTAGGAGTGGAGCAATGTCGGAATTGAGATTGCTCGACGTTTGAGGGGAGAGTTGTAGTGGTCGAGCGCAGAGCGGTAGATCCGGGGGTCTAGTCCGGGCTCACTAGATCCCTCGAGACAAGACCCGTACTGCGGAGGGACACACCTACCACTTTGACCGGTTCGGTAGCCGAGAGTGTGCGTCCGTGTGCCTCTTGCGCCTTCGAGTCTCCAGCACCAGGGCCCGTTCAGACTTCGGGTCGTGTTGTTTAGGGCACCCGCGGGCCCGGACGGGACGTCTACTCGGAGGCCCGGGTGCCTTCGGGGTCCCCGGCGTAGGGACCGGGGTCTGGGTCGGTTCTACGCAGGAGTCTGTGCGGTGACGGGAGGGGAACGGAGGAGACTCCTAGTGTCTGGGAGGGACCCGGACCTTGCGGCCCCCGGAGCGTCCAAGAGTGAGCGGACACAAGGGGTTCCTACTCTCCTGCCCACCGGATAGGCAGAAAGGAAAGGTCCTTTGTTTCGGGGGCTCCCCTCCCTGCTCGGTGACCTGTGACCCGGCCTTCCCTGGTCCTCCTCCCCGCCGCTCCTGGGGGACGACGGTGGGGTCCGGAGGTTCCCCCTGCGCCGCGGACGCCACTGCGATCCTTGCGCGGTAGTAGGCTCACAGGGGTCTGACACGACGGGGCTCGTCGGCGCCAAGACGAACACAAATTTCACTTTATGGACACCGCTTCATGTTCCCTGAGCCCTCACTCACGGGTGTGCAGGAACGGCGGGACCGAGCCCCCGAACGTCTTTCGCCTCCCCGAGACGGACCGTGGATTGAGTCCCGGGCACGACGACCGGGTCCACGGGGGTCCCCGGAGGGCGGAAGTGGCTCTTGGGGGCGGGCGCTCCGAGGTCAGCCGCCACGACTAGACTCGTGGCTCCGTTCGCGACCAAGGTCCGGCGTCCGCCCTGCCTGTCTCCCCTGTGCCCCGTCGCACCGGGTCGTCGCCCCCGCGTGCCCCCGGCCGGGGGAGGCCCGGCGAGCTCTCCCCGGGTCTCCTTCCCCTCCGCTCCGGTCTGACTGGAACTCCCGGCCCTAGAGGTGCGACAGCGGCTCCGACTGCCTCGGGCTCTCCTACCAGGGGCAGTAGTGCCACGGGACCGGAAACTACCTCTTCGTCACCAGGTGCCTGTACTCCTTGCCGGGGCTCCCCAGGGAGCAGCCCTACCTCTAGACCCTGTGGTCCTCGACCTTTCTGTCCGAACACGGTGTGTGGCCCCCGTCCCGCCTGTGGAGGCGGGAGGACCTCTGGCGGACTGAGAAAGATGAAACGAGGAGGGACTGAAGTGGTCTCTTCTGAGGCAGTTCTCGACAGACCGTGACTTGCCAGGTCTCAGGACCAGAACACCACTTCTGAGAGTACCTTTTTCTGGTCTCGTACACCCGTCCGGGCCGGACCTCCGAAGACTATCCCTGTGTGCCTGCGCAGGTGTCGTCTTCGGTGGCGGGGTCGTCGGGTCTGGTCACGCGAGACGTCGACCACTGCTTTTGCAGTGGTTTCGAAGTGGGTCTTTGTCCAAACGATTCAGTCGTTCCAGACGGGACGTATTAGTGTCTTTGCCTCCGGCGTGCACACCAGTGCGGACTGGGTCCAGACGTCTGGGTCCCGTTCACCTGGGGCCTCGGTTGGGGCGGCCGGCTGGATCCAGACGTGGGGTCGAGGTGGAGGACGAGACACACGCTCGGACCCGTTCAGTGAATTGGGGAGACTCGGGGTCCGAGAAGGGACGGTTTTACGCCTAGTTGTGGACTTCGGAGGGTTCCAAGCAATTGTCAGCACACTGACGCTTACAAGTGTCAGTGGATACCATTCTCGAGTCACGTCGAGGGCCTCGCACTGTTGGTTGGAGGGACGGTCTTCGTGAGACTTCCCTACGGCCCGGACACGACGCCCACCTCTGTGGCCAAGACGAGTCCAAATTGGGGTACTCCTTCCCGTCCCTCCGCCTCGGGGCGCACCTACTTCGACTGCATGGAGCTACTCGAGGCCCTACGGGACGCCTCGAAGGCAAAGTCCCCGCAGACCAGGGGGTCCGAACCGGCGTTGTCCATACTGTCCACGCGGGGCCTTGGACCTTGTCTCTGTCCGGGTGACTCCAGTGGCTCGCGTAGGCCCCGACGGCCTCCTGGTTCGCGCTACCTCCGGAGGCATGGGTGGGACGGTCTCCCTGACGTCCCACCGGCAGTGCGAGGGCGGACCACTGGGGTACGCCTCCGGGCTTCCTCGTAAAGCACGACTCGGTGTTTACAATCTCCCCGGGACCCAAATTCGAGGAGCGACTCGGGAGGACTCCCTCGTGTCACTCCGGGTCCGGGACAGGGACTCATTTCTGGGGACCCCTTCTGGTGGCCTGAGACGGATCGGAGGACGTCCCTGAATCCTGTGCGGCCCGCGGACGTCCGGTGAGGTGTCGGAGACCGGAGGGTTCGGGACGATGAAATTCGTTTCTGAGGGTACCTTATCTGTGACTGTAAAAGGTGACCTTTTGTTTGTGTTTTGTGTTTTTTCTCTGTTGTAAGGCACACGTTAGGGTAGTGACACCTCCCTAAGTAGTGGCAGTAGGATCGAGGGTTGGAGCCGGAGAGGTGCGTAGCGGTTCCCTGATGAAAAGGTATAAAGCCAAGGCAATCAGTGTGTTAAAGTATGGGAAGATCAAATAAGCGGTCGTATAATCTTTCTGAAAGGACAACTTGTTATTGTTGGTATTCTGAGTAAACTGATGCGGTTCTTATGCTGCGCCTGCGAGAGTAACTTTGGGGTCTTTTACTCCTGCCTTCACAGCGGTGGAATGTCTGCACTTCCTTGCCGAGTCTTCCGTTCAATCAGACGCGGCTGGGGGCGGCAGTCGCCGTCGTCCGACGTCCGCCGCGGAGGTCTCGAGCCCGAGCTCTGGGCCCGGCGGAGACGGGAAGTGTCAACGGAGTGGCGCCCCGGGCCCTACGCGTGTGACAGGGGTGCTTACCCTGAGTAGGTCCTGTAAAGTCTCAGAAGTGACAATGTTTGTTGTGACTCTCCTCGTACGGCGGCCTCCACGGAACTAAACCCGCGCAAGTGCTCCACATACAGTTTCTGAGCTGTTTGGTTTTTGGGTCAGTTCACACCTCACTTCTGAGAGTGTCTCCGAGAAGTATTTTCGTGACCTTTGTACTAGTCTTGGTCGGAAGAGTCTTGGGACGTCCAGTTGCCTCCGGGCTTCGGCAGATGCCTTCCAGGTCGGTCCTCTTTGTCGGTCTCGAGTCGTGCTCGGGGAGCCGTTCCCCCGGCGGTACCACGACAGTGGACGGGGCAAGGGTACGCGGGAGGAGCGGGGACGTCCTCGGAGTTCGCCAGCTGAGAGCAGTCTCACCTTTGGTCGTCGGCCCGCCGGTGACGTTTGCCGTCGCACAGACACGGGGAGCCTCGGGGAAGGGTCCCTTTGCCGTAGTAAAGAGGATAAACCGCCGAGGACCCCTTCGGCCGAGAGTCGGGTTTCGTCCCGTGTCCGGGCCGAGAATCGGGCTTCGTCCCGCGCCCGGACCGCGAGACGGGCTTCTTCCCGCGTCCGGGCAGGGTACGCGTAGAGCCGGACGCGAGGCGGTCGGGGCCCGGGTCCCGACGTCTCCTCCCCTTCCGTCCGCGACTCTTAAGGTCGTTAATTGGTATTTCGAAAGCCTTTAAGTTAATAACAAATAGGTTTGGGAAAACCCGTTACGCGACATTGTCCTGCGTTGCCGCACAACCCGACCACAGACCGGAAAAGGGTCCGAGGGTTCCTGGACGGACGACCAGACGACTCGCGGGGCGCACAGGACCGACGACCGAGGACCCCCGGTCCGCCGGGGGAACGGGTCAAGTCTGGATCCGACGACAGACCCGAGATCCCCGTGTCCCCGCGACCGGTGTGTACCGTCGTTCTCGGGCCTCGTGTCGGGGAGGCGGGTCGTCGCGCCCCACCCCCACCCCACTACTCCCGCGGAGGAGAAGGGTCCGAGGGGCGGCGCGGGTGGCGACACCGGGGAGTGGCCCCTCGGCCCGGGTCTCGACAACCGACACGTGCGTCCGACTGGAAGCAGTCGTGTGTCCTGGGTGGAGTCTAGTCGATTTTAGTGTGTGTGCCCGTAGACACACACGCACACACACACTACTTGTGTCTCCTACGTGTGTCTCCCTTAGACTCGGAGTCCAAACCTTTTCGTTTTACGTTTCATTACCATAATTTTCTATGCTCGCTATGAATCCTAAGGAAACGAGTGTTCAGTTCGGTCTGTGTCTCGACCCCCACAGGCACTTGTCGACCGACGCTCCCGTTCGGGGTCGGGTCCCGGCTCGCGTGTCGTCCACGGGGTGTGCATTGTCGAGCAGTACTTCGGGGACCAGCAGGCCTGGGGTTCAGGTTCCGAGGGACTGCTATTTGTGCGGCTCCGGTCTGGATAGTCGAACGCGAGGTGTCTCCTTCTTTGTGCTGCCTCCGGTCCTCTCCTTCAGTCACGGCCTCTGGCGTAGTCGACGCTCGCCCCCACGTGGTGCGTGGCACGTCCCCCGGCGGCCCGGGTCCCCGAACAGCGGGGGGTCCGACTCCCTTCCCCGTGACATTCGTCTGTCGAACCAATCTTGCCTTTGTCCTCCCTTGGTCTCGTCCAGACCCTCTTTCTCAGGGGTCCTACGACAGTCTTCCGTTGGCGTCCCCTCTTCGGCTTCTCGGATCTTGTCGTGCCGCGGCCACACCCATTGTCGGTGGAGTCTGGGGCACGCACACCCCTTCCGTCTGCCCCGGACGCCCCTTCGTGACACTACGCTACGCAACGCTTCTACGCCCGTGTAACAATGGAAGATAAAAATAAAGACAATTGTGACTATTTACGAGTACGTTCTCATTTAAATTTACGAAAGTCTCTATTTCTTTAGTGTTTCTTTTTCTTAGTTTCTCGAACTGATGTATTTTTAATCTGTGAAGACGTGCATTTTATTTTTGTTTTTGTTTTTGTTTTTTTGCCTTTCTGTCGTTTACGACTTCTGAACGAATATCCTTTACACTGCCCGTCTCCCAATCGATCACCGTAGGAATAACTACAATCTCTGAGCACTTTTAGTTTTTCCCTCGGATTTTGGCGTTCTCCGTTCGTCCGTCTTGTATACCGGAGTTCAGTCTGCGTTTTGTCGTGAGTGTCTGCACCCCTTTCCGCGAGTCAGAGTGGTCCTCGATTTCTCGGCGCGTAGCAGCATTGCTCTCACCTCGTTGTAAGATGGCATCTCAAAAGTTCAGACAGAAATTTAATCTGCGATCTGAAGCGGACGCTCTTTGCAGTCTCGCGGGTCTCTACGCGTTTCCCGAGTCTTCCCGAGGGCGGGGTACTGGGCCACGAGAGAAGTCTCCTTTTTGACTCACGCCTGTGTCGGCTCACGACCAGTCTCTACGAGTAGTCCCTAATAAATACATGTTCTTTCCTTTGAATGCGGAAAGGGTTCCCAGCCGGTGTCTCAGTGCCGGTGTACTTCTGGACGAGGTGTTTTACAGTGCGTTGTCTTCGCGTTCAGTCCTTCCACTTTTGGAACCCTGGTGTCGACACGCGAATTTACCCCTCTCGACTTAAGTCGCTCCAACGTGCCGTACTCCAGTTGTGTGTGTTTAGTGGACACAAAGATATATGAGCAGTTTTGTTAGACTTCACCTTTAATTCTGTCGTGAAGGTAAATATTGTCGTGGATTTTCTTACTTGATAAATCCTTATTTCGATTGGTTCCTGTCCTTTCCGAACATATGGTTTTTGTTGTTTTGGACCTATGTTCTGTAAACATTTCTAGGTTTTTTTCTCTTTCTGTAAGCACAGTCACTTGACCTTCTGAATGAGGACAATTCCACAGGTAAGATGGATTTTGGTAGAGGTCTAAGTTTCGTCAGGGACAATGTTAAGATTGGTGGTAAGACACGACTTTACCTTTTCCTCTGGGAGTTTTAGTCTACCCTTAGCGCTCCTCTGGGGTTTCAGTTTTGTCAGAACTTTGCCGTCGTCTTTCCACCTCCCGAATCTAAGGGCTCCGTTCGAAAGGTGTTTCCCCGCCCCTGACTCCACCCCGTCACGACCGGCCCTGTCTGTCCCCGGAGACCTCGGGTGTGCATTTTCGTGTTTTCCCCTTGTACACGTCGGCCCTTGTGACCTGCAGACGTCTCCCACCTCCACTCGGAGACTACGTCGGGAATGTCTTTCCTGCTGGTCGTTGCCTCCTTTCTGGACACGAATCCTTGGTTGTGTTTCAAGAGTCCGTTTTCTTCTAACCCCTTTTACAAGCACTGTAGTTTACACCGTTGTTAAAGTACCGATACTGTGGTCTTTGTGTCCGTTCTTTCTTTTTCGTTCTTCCTTTAACCCAAAGTAATTTTAACTTTTGAAGACACGCAGCTCCTTATGATAGTTCGCTCATTTTCCGTCGGATGTCTTGCCTTCCTTTGTAAGTGTTCAGACCGCACCCGAATCGGAAGTCTTGTGCATTTCTTGAGGAGGTCGAGCTCTTGTTTTGTGGACTAATTTTTTGCCCGCGTCCTGGACTACCGGTAAAGAGGTTTCTTCTGTCTCTTGTCGGTTGTGTGTGCTCAGAGGTGCCGTCGGTGGTCCCTTCCGCTCGGTTCCGGTGTCGCTCCGCGGTGCGGTGTGGAGGATCCTACGGGTGCCTCGGACCTCGGCGCACGTCGTGCGCCCTCCGCCTCGTCCCCGGGGGTCTCTCGGTGGCTCTCTCGCGCAGCGGTGCGCTCGGCCCGGGTGGGGTCCGAGTGCGGGGTGCCAGGACCGTCGTAGTGACGGGTGTCGGTTCTCTTCCGTTGCGCGCAGGTAGTCCTCTCCTTGCCTATGCGTTTTGTGCCGGGCTCGGGGCTCCTTTTTCCCGACGCTCAGACTGTGTGCGGGGTCGCACCTGCCTGGACCTCGGGACACGAGTCACTTCGCCGCGTCCGTCTTCCGGTGTGCGTCGGACGAAGGTGAAGGTACTCCAAGGTCTTGTCAGTCTAGGGTCTCTGTCTCCGTCTCGTCTCCGGTCGTCCCGGGCCCCCTCTCGTCCCTCGGCACCGCCCCGGGTCGAGACGCTTCCGCAAGTTGTGGCGTTGTCACGCAAATGTGTACCTATTTTCGCGTTTACAGCACGAAAACTTGCACCTTCTGCCACGCCACTACGTCCCGCACCAATCTTCTTCCCTTACCCTACTTAGTGTAGTCGTCGGCGACGAGACCCTTTAGAAAACCCCCGAAGTGGAAGACATTGTTGAAGATAAAAGGTTCCAAAGAAAGTCAAGGAGAAACCTTTCCTTTTTATTTCGTGGCACCAAAATGGTGAAAGATCCAAAACTACGAATGCATCCAACCGGCCGGTCGCAAGAGGAGAGACCGGACTTTCGACGAAGTGCAAACTTCGTCGACAATGTTTCCCAGACGGATGGTTCCCCGGCATTCCTTTCCCTCCCCCTTTCACTGCCAGCGAGTCAGCACAGGCTGAGAAACACTGGGGTACCTGATAGGCACCTTGAGAGGTCCGGTCTTGCGACCTCACCCGTCGGCAAGGGAGGAGGTCCCCTAGAAGGGTTGGGTCCCTAGCTTGGGTCCAGAGGGCGCGACGTCCGCCTGAGAAGTGGTCGATGCCGGTGACTTTTCCTGACTTCCCCCGAGAGTCGACGCACCTCCATGGCGAGTCTGGGAGGGCGCTCTGCCGACGGGACCGTCCGCGTGGGCCCGGAGGGGTGGAGGTCCGTGACGCACTCCTCTCGACTCCACAGTCGCCGGGAGGTCTCCGGTCAGAGGAGACGTGCACGTTGTTTCCGACACTGACTGGAAGTGGGTTATTTAATTTTATCCTTCCCACTAAATTTCCACATGCACTCTTAAAAGGAATTTACATGGATTAGATTTACCAACCATAATTGACTGGGGATCGTCGTAGGATTCGTGAAGGGTCTTCCAGAACAAATGTCGTTTGCTACGCCTGCGAAATGTCCTCAGGGTTCCTGGACCAGAGGGGAAAGACTGTTCATTTATCTTGCCGTCCCTCTAGTTTATTGAGTGATCTTTCTTCTATATTGAAAAATAGAAGGAAAAATGTCAGAGTGTAGGTGAAGGCGACCCTTATTGTTTCAGACTTAAGAATACGTTGTGAATAGATTTACACAGCTAAAATAGCCTAACTACTTAAAACGATTGTTTTCCGTCGCGACCCTTTAGAAAATACTGTGTAAACCGGGTAAGAGCCCCGACTTCGAAATTAAATTGGTTGGCCTCTTAAGACTCGCTCTCGACGTCCACAATCTCGGCTCTTTTCGGAGCATCTCCCCTCTCGTATAGGTAGAAACACTGCCCCTCTGTTTTGGTGGAGGTGACACACGCGGGAGTCCGCCCTCCTCATCCCCGACTCCGAACTGTCCCAGCCCCCGACACCCCGTCCGTCACCGGCGGCCAGGTAGGACTGGTCTTCCGCGACCGGCGCTCCCCCGGGCTCCTGTGTCGGCCCGCGTGCTTGTGGGTACGAGGCACCGGCGGCTCGTGGATCCCGCGAAAGACGGGGTGCCAGGGGGTGGGGAGGACGGGGGCCTGGGACTTCTGGTCGTCGGCCGCGCCCTGTTCCGACACCCGGGGACGAGTCCGGCGGGCCGACGGGAGAGGGACCCGAGAGGCGACAGAGGTCCTGGGAGGGGTGGTGTCGGACGGAGAGAGTCCGTGAGGGGACGTGTTTTCAGTTGCTGAGGGGTGAAGGGGGTCCTGTCCTAGCATTTGGGGAACCGTACTTTATGAGACCTCCCGGGACACTAGGTCGGAAACAGGTAGTGGGGAGGTAGGTGGACAGGCAGACAGGTAGGTTGAGGCATTCGGAGGCACTGCCAGTGTAGGTGGATTTGGGCGGGGGGAAGGTTATTGGTCCAGAGTCGACTCGTCCGTCACTCGTCCGTCCCGACCCAGGAGTGGGTGTCCCAGGACACCACCGCCCCCCCGAACCCCGAGAAAGTCCGGCACACTAGGGACCTGGGAGGGAGCACCCGGTCACGGGCCGAGACTGGCGAGGGGGTCCTGTGTGGGCGTCGCCGCCCGGTCGTTCTGCGTCCGCCGGACCCAGGGACTTGCCCCGCGACTGCCTCGGTGGGCGGCGAGGGCAGTCCTTCGGAGGCGGGACCGAGGAGCAGGAGACCGTGTTCGTGCCGCCGGAGGTGGGGCCTGCGGTCGGTCGTGGGGCCGCGGGGCCGCCGTCCGGATGAACCACAAGAGGTCCCAGGAGACGTAGAAGAACCGGTAGGACAGCTAGCGGCGGACAGAGAAGGGAAGCCCGTCCTCCAGCCAGAACAAGTCGTGGTGCTAGTCGAAGGCCGTCCGCTAGACGGGCTAGTGCTCCGTGAGCCGGCTGACCCAGACGTAGGGGAACCAATGCAGCTACTGGTCGTAGTACTCTAGCTACTAGACCCGGGGACCCCCTCTCTCCTGTTCCAGTCTCCCCTCTCCCCTGCTCCAGTCTCCCCTCTCTCCTGCTCCAGTCTCCCCTCTCTCCTGCTCCAGTCTCCCCTCTCTCCTGCTCCAGTCTCCCCTCCCCTGCTCCAGTCTCCCCTCTCTCCTGCTCCAGTCTCCCCCTCCCCTGCTCCAGTCTCCCCTCTCTCCTGCTCCAGTCTCCCCTCTCTCCTACTCCAGTCTCCCCTCCCCTGCTCCAGTCTCCCCTCTCTCCTGCTCCAGTCTCCCCTTCCCCTGCTCCAGCCCCCCCCCCCGCCGACTCCCCCACTCACCGCGACCCACCCCAGTGGACTGGCCCTTGCGACCGGGGAGGGCGCGATATTGACCCAGAGGAGTAGAGATTTGCCCGTCGGCCCGTCCGGGCGACCCCTGAGGTACGCGTCGTGGACCGTCGACCTCCCGAACGAGGGGTCGGTGGGGACCCGACGTCCGTCACAATGAAACAGTTGGGTGGCCCACTTTTGGTCTTGGAGGTGTGTCGGAGTTCGACGAAGAAGGATTACGACCACGCCTCCCGGAGATGGAGATTGCGCTCGGCGAAGGGAAGGCACCGGGACGGGACGGACGACAGACTGTCGGGGCGTCGGAGGTCGGAGGCTCGACCCGGCACCTGGGGGTGGTGGGACACCCCAGAGACGGGGCCAGGGACGGGTCGGAGACGCTCGGCCCCGAGACCCAGAGGGCAGGGACCCTGGGCTGACCGTCGGTCTGGTCCCGACGTCGGGGGGCGGAGGGTGTGGCAGGGCGGAAGAAAGGACGGACAAAGGGGCCCTGTGAACCGTGGAGACAGTGACCGACGACGGACCCCGACCGGACCGGAGGGGGAGCTCCTCCCACCCTGGGTCTACCTGTGACAAAGGGGAAGCCTAACCTAACAATGAGAGACAACGGTTAAATTTCTGTCAAATTGCGACGACTCGGCTCTCCTCCCCGACCCCCGTGGACGTTCCCGGGCCGACTGTGGCAAAGGAGAAACAACGACTAAATTTCTCTGGGGCATTTGTGACCCTTCGATAGGACCCACCCCTTCCGCGTAAGGTCCGGAGAGAGGACTCAGTGGAAACCCAAAATACTTAGAAAGGAAAGGTACGTCTTTACAAAGGAAAAATACGCCTTTACCAGTCAGAGAGGAGAAAAGGGGAAAACAAAGACGCGAAACGTACAACGGATCCATAAAAAATGAAAATTCTGATGTACATAAAAAAGGACAAAAGAAGGTCCGGAAAATGTCGAAATTTACAGATGCGAAGTCTCTGAAGTGACAGTCAGGTCGCCAATTCTTAGGTGGGCCGTTCCGCCCGTTGCACCCAAGTCAGGGATCGGCCCCCTGATTCTAGGGTGCCCGGCGCCTCGGTGACTCGGCCTCGCGGCGTCGGTTTCCCGGCGCGTGACGTTGCCTTCTCGGTGGTTCTGGAGTTTCTGCGTCGGCCCTGAGCTGCGCCGGTTCGTACATGTGTATGTGCGAGTGTTCAGACACGAAGTTTGACTGGGTAAACCTTCAATAAGACCGGATTATACTTCCACCTCTGGATTGAACTCACAATAGACCTGCCGCTGGGTAGCAGGGGCTCAGCGTCATTGTGCGAGAGAGAGGAAACGTCTGGACCTGTCACTCTAAGCCTCTCCTCTCCTCGTGTGCCCTGGGACGTCGGCCCTGGGCGCGGGGACCACCGTGGGCGTGGGGGTCGCCGTGGGAGCGGGGGCCGCCGGACGGGGGTCGGGGCGCCCACGGTACAGCGCTCCGAGGCCGTAGACGGCCGAGGGCCGAGAAGGAGGAGAACCGTCCCCAGGTCGTGGAGAGAAACAGACGACAGAACAGGAGTCGACAAATAAAAAGAGAGCAGAGGCTGTGCCGACCGAAACAACAAGGAGGACAAGGGGGAGACGACTGTACCGGGACAGCAGGAGGGCCCGAGAAGTCGCCCACCACTCACTCGCCGGGGCGCGGGGGTCCCTGCCACGAGCGGGCCCAGCAGGGCTCCTGCGACCGTCGAACGGCGACGAGGGCCAGGAGAACCGAAGGAGCCTCCACGGAACGGGTGGACGAGAAGTCCTGCGAGGTCCCCGGGTCTCTGAGTCCTGACGTCCGGGACCGGTCGTCCGTCGACCGTTACCTTTCTCACCTGCAAACCTGAGCCTGTCGGCGCTCGAGCTCGGGACCGAGACGAAGAATCACAGGGCACGGGCCTGGGGGTGGAGGGCGGACACTCTTCCCCCAGAGGAGGAGCGCCCCGACTCGACTCCCAGTCTCGACCGTACGTCGTCCGTCCTGAGTGTCCGCGTGCACGGCAGTCCTTGGCCCGACGATCGTGTCTGCGGTCCGACCCCGCTGACCGTCGGTACCCGGGTCGTCCTGCCGAGGAGCCGGCGCAACCTCCATCCGGGTTCCACCCGTGTTGGCGGCTGAGGGTTTCTAAGATGGGTTGGGAGGAGCCCGGTTCACACCCGTCAGGTACACCCAACTCGTCGTAGGAAGGGACCCCCAGACAGGGACGCCGGCCGCCGGCAAGGTCCCGAGGACACCCAGGTTGCCGTACGACCCAGACGTCCTGTGTCCCAGTCGCGCAGTGACTGTCCTCGACCAACCTGACGACACCGGGGAGCGACCCGTCCTACCCACACACACACGCACACACGCACACGTACACACGCACACACACACACACACACACGTCCCCCCTCTCGGGAAACGTCCGGTCCAAGTTTGTCAGACCAGAGGACGGGTCGTCCCGTGTGTCGCGAGGTCCGGTGCCCGACCGTGAGTGGTCCCCGGGACACTTCCCGGAGAGTCTTGGTAAGGCGCACCGGTCCTGAGGAGAGGGAACGGGCGGCACCTTCCTGGTAGGGTCGTCGCGTACAGGATCCCAAGGGCACGGACTCCACGAAGGGTGACTCCGCGACGGGTGCCGGGGAGTGTTCCGTGGAAGACGTTGGAGCGACGGCAGGCGGCTGACGGGGCCTCCGAGGGGCTCGTGTCTCCGCGAGCGACGCGACCCTTTGCGAGGACTACTACCGTCCTGCGGCCGAAGGTGACGTCAAAATGTGACGCCTAACGGCCCGTGGATGTGGTGAAGAACTTATAAATTGCAGTGGTCAATTTCAAAAAAGAAACAAAATTTGAGTTATAATGAAGAATAAATCCTACGGGTATCGAAAACTAATTTTGAGTTTGAACCCAATTACTAGCCCAAAACGATTTTGCCAATTGTAAAATATAAGTCAAAGAGGGTGACTTTTGAAGGGGGGGGAGGTTTGTGTACCTGGGAGAAAATCAGGGTCCTCTTTTTAAAGGAGAGTGTCTTTTGAACCATTTACGACTGGAAACAAAAAGAAATGAAAATAAAGACTTTGCTAATTCTATATATTAGATACCTTAACCTTTAACAGTAAAAATCTTCGTGACTCTCTGAAGCCGGGACGAGATTAACGAGGCGTTTGGAAATTTCCTGAGACGTCAGACGTCTTCGTCTACCGTCGCGACTATCCGGCTGACCGTGTCTCTCCGTGAACACTTGCCGCTCCGACACTGACCGCGAAGGGTGGGTGAGCGAGGAAGACCGGGGAGTCGGAGTCTCCCTGAAGGATGGGACCCAAGTACCCTTAGCCTTTTCTGTGACAAACTAAGTAAGACGCCTTTATGACCCCTAAATCTCTTTCTGTTCTGCCCGGTCAGTACAGTGAAGGACAGGGGCCTAGTTTCACACCCCTTCTTTGTCTCACTGGCCCCCGACCACGGCCCGCGCCCACCGAGGACCGAGACTGGGCCGAAGGTCGCCCCGGGGAGCTCGGCGACACTGGAGCCCTGGGGAGTCTTCCGGGACCGCAACCGGTTCGGCTCGCGGATGACGCCTCCGTCACACGCCACGGCCTGCCTCCGGCACCTGCTTCGGCTCGCAGGACCAGGGCAGACGTGGTCGGGAAGACCCGGACCGTCAGAGGGGAGGGTAGGGCTCCTAGGGTCCTCCGTCGTCTCCGCCCACCCGTCTCCCTCCTGTTGAGCTCAGAGGGGAGCGTCGGGGGCCGGTACCGTTCCGTGAGTCCGGTGAGACGTGCGGTCGTCCCTCGCCTGAGAGTCGCAGCCCCGACGTGAGGACCAGTTGGCTCCCCTCCGACCCCTCCGGCGACAGACGGTCGAGTCCGAGTGTCTGACTAATTCGGGCCGGGGTCGAGCTCGGATACGACTTCCGACACTTGTCTGCCTTTTGGTCCGGGGCCAGACACTCGGCGCGCGCCCTCCCTCCCCGACCCGTCCCCTCTCCCGAGTGTCGCCCCGTCCCGCCCCGCCCGGTGGGTTAAGACTCCAGGTCACCCCTACCCCCGCCCCCTCCCTTCTCTGCGAGTCCCGGTGGGCTAAGACCCCAGGTCACCCCCGCTCCCCTCTCTACGGGCCCCGGCGGGGCTAAGACCCCAGGTCATCCGTATCCCCCCTCTCTGCGGACCCCGGTGGACTAAGACCCCAGGTCACCCCCGTCCCCCTCTCTGCGGGCCCCGGCGGGACTAAGACCCCAGGTCACCCCCGCTCCCCTCTCTACGGGCCCCGGCGGGGCTAAGACCCCAGGTCACCCCCGCTCCCCTCTCTGCGGACCCCGGTGGACTAAGACCCCAGGTCACCCCCGCACCCCTCTCTGCGACCCCCGGCGGGGCTAAGACCCCAGGTCATCCTCATCACCCCTCTCTGCGGACCCCGGCGGGCTAAGACCCCAGGTCACCCCCGTCCCCCTCTCTGCGGGCCCCGGCGGGACTAAGACCCCAGGTCACCCCCGTCCCCCTCTCTGTGGACCCCGGTGGGCTAAGACCCCAGGTCACCCCCGCCCCCCTCTCTACGGCCCCCGGTGGGCTAAGACCCCAGGTCCGTCCTCTCCTGACAACCTCTCTGTCGACCTGACCCCGACCGGGGACAAGTCTTCCCGTCCGGTACACCGGTTACCCTAGAATCTACCTTCGTACTTTCGGAGAAGTTCTCTCAGAAATTCCCATCTGGAAATTCTCTTGAAGACCTCCGCCCCGACTATTTCTACCCCGCGTCTCCCTCCAGACCTCTCGTCCGCTCGGACGTAGCCCCCCGCAGACCTCAGTGGGCCACCGGGTAGGTACCTGTGACGGTGATCATAACCCCTGAATCCACACAGATTTCGCTCAGGAAAAAAAACCTTGACTTACGTGAATACAATTTATGTCGAAATGTACTGAAGGGACCACCGTCTCCCACTTCGTAGACGAACGTCACGCCCTCTGGGCCTAAGCCAGGGACCCAGGCCTTCTAGGGGATCTCTTCCGTTACCGTGGGATGAGGTCGTGAGAACGGACCTTTTAGAGTCCCTGCCTCCTCGGACCACCCGATGTCAGGTACCCCGGCGTCTCAGCCTGTGCTGACTCGCTGAAGTGAAAATGAAATGTGCTGTCATTTACGTAATTTGAGGGCCATTCGTCTTCAATTGACCGGAAGGGACCATCAGGTCACCAATTCTTAGACGGGACGTTGCGGTCCCTGTGCAAACTAAAGACCAGACCCCGTAAGGACCACCGAGTCTGCCATTTCGTAGACGAACGTCACGCCCTCTGGGCCTAAGCTAGGGACCCAGGCCTTCTAGGGGACCTTTTCCTTTACCGTTGGGTGAGGTCATAAAAACGGACCTCTTAGGGTACTTGTCTCCTCGGACCACCCGATATGTCAGGTACCCCAACGTCTCAGGTTACGCCGACTCGTTGAAGTGAAAGAAAGGAAGGCCCTTCTGGGGTGCACGTCGTCCTGTTGATTGATGTGTGCGGTGTTCGTGAGTTCGGGCGCGCGGGTCTCGGGCGCGGTGTGCCGACTCTCGGGCGCGGGGTGCCGCTCTCGGGCGCGGGGTACCGCTCTCGGGCACGGGGCGCGGGTCTCAGGCGCGCGGGTCTCGGGCGCGACGTGCCACTCTCGGGCTCGAGGTGCCGCTCTTCGGGCGCGTGGCTCTCGGGCGCGAGGTGCGGCTCTTGGACGTGCAGCCCTTGGGCGCGAGGTGTCGCTCTTCGGGCGCGTGGCGTCGATCTCTCTCGGCTCGTGTGGCTGTTTCTGGGTCTCGGCGGTGTTCCTTTTTGTCGATTGTCCCTTCGATTGGTTGTTTCGTTTTGTGCCGGGACGTGTCATCAGACGGGGTTGAGCTCCGCTGCGACACTCGGGGTCCGGACGACACGACCCTGCCTCCCCTGCGTCCCTTGCGTCCCCTACGCCCCCTGTCTCCCCGCGTCCCCTCCCTCCCCTGCACCCCCTGCGTCCACCGCCTCCCTGCCTCCCCTGCTCCCCTGCGTCCCTGCGTCCTCTGCCTCCCTACACCCCCTACGCCCCCTGTCTCCCTGCGCCCCTGCCTCCCCTGCCCCTGCGTCCCCTGCCTCCCTGCGTCCCTTGCGTCCCCGCGTCCCCTGCCCCCTTGCGTCCCCGCGTCCCCTGCCTCCCTGTGTCCCCTACGTCCCTGCGTCCCCTGCCTCCCTGTGGTCCGAGGTCCCGGTGGTGCTCGGACGTCAGGACCGGCACGAGCGAAGGGAGTCGATGACACAGTAGCGGATGGACCCCATTAGCAAAATCGACTGAAACGTATTGTCATGCTGAAGACAAGTTCTCGTCGCTCTTCCTCGTCTTTTACCTTAAACTTTACATCTTTATTTTATTAACACTCGGTACTCGACATTAAACTAAAGTACGAAATGTTCCTTTACTTTCTTCCGAAGGAATTTTACGCCCCAAAGACGAGGGGGAGGGGAGGAGGGACATTGGTAAAATCCTAAAGGAGGGCGTGGCTTCTCTTTTATCCTAACACCTCTTGCGAGCCGAGAGTTCACAGTGACGGTGAGTCCCCGGTCGAGCCAAATTACACTTGAAGGGTAAGACCCATTCTCCTTTAAGAAGTTAATTATTTGGCCCACACGCCTCCGGTCAGAAATTCCAAATTAGTTAAAGTAGACATGAATCCTATTTTTCTGACTGATAAGATGAAAAAAGGGGGGAGCAAAAAGGAAGAAATTTTTTTTATTATTTTACTTACAAAATAAAATTTAAGAAACTCCAAGCATAGAGGAGAAAGTCCTTTATAACAGACAAAGTACGTCACTCATACTTTTGAGGGGGGAGGAAAAACTGAAAACGATTCTGAGAAAAAAGTTTTTATTGATTTAATAGGGGACGGGAGTATATGACATTGTCGAGCTCTCTACTGTGCTTAATATGTCCTAAAACCGTCTGTGGAGTCTTCCCGCCCCCTCTCTCTGTTTAGCGGTTTATACCCACCCTCTCGAGGCACACCTGTCTGTGGCTCCGACCTGCACCCTTGCACTCGGCCGTCGTGGGAGCGGTGACCCTGCAGACCCGGCCTGTCGGAGTCGATCGTCCGACCCGGTGCACCAGACGCCCGTGGTCTACCGTCCCACTCGGTCCAGCCGAGGGGCGCCCTGGACGACTCGTCGGTCGTCGCTTTCCTAGGGGCCCTGTCTGTCGAGGACTCTGAAGTGACGAACCCGGGACCTACGCGTCCCGAACGACCCTAGCCCCACCCCAGCACCGGTCCGGGGCTCGCTGCTCAGACGTGGAGCCGAGACGAGTGGTCGGTTCGTCGTCCGGACACAGAAGTAGAAGTGCTACCCGCGTCCGGTGACTCGGCGCTCACCACACACGGAGGGCCCCGGGAGCCCCGCGCCTCGGGGGCTGGGCCCAGGAGGGCGTGGGTGCGCACGCGTCCGTTCACGACGAAAATTCAGGCACGAGAAGTGCCGACGACGACGACGACGACTCCGCGAAGTCCGCACAGGCTGAGACGCGCTGGGGTGTCTGCCGTCGGGGGGTCCGAGGGGGCAGGAACCCCAAAGAGTCCGTTCTTGTGAGCTCACCCAACGGTAAAGGAAGAGGTTACGTGCTTTCACTTTTCACTTTCACTTCGACGAGTCAGCACAGGCTGGGAGTCGCTGGGGTACCTGACGTCGGATGGTCAGGTACCCTAAAAGATCCGGTGATTCGAAGACGTTTAGACCCCGGGTGACACCCCTACTCGGACTTTCGGAGTAGTGACGTCGCGCCGACGTGCCTGGTGCCGAGACGCGCGCCGACCAGTCCGCGCGGATGTCGGGTAGTGACGCTCTCTTTGGGCTCCGAGTCACGTGCCGCCCCCGAGTCACGTGGTACCCCGAGTACGTCGTCCACCCCGGGGTCCGTCTCGACCGGGGCGGACCGGGTCCCGGGGAGCCGGACGCAGGAGGAGTTCACCGTGGTCCCTGTTAAAGAGAATTTCTGCGTCGGACACTAGGGTTTCGTCTTTGCAGGGGCCCAAAGCCCGACACGGAGGGGAAGGGTGTCTGTCCTCACTCCCGTTCCGGACGTCTGTGTCCAGTGGTGTGCAGCCCCATGTCCCGAGGGGGTCGTGGGAAGGACGGACGGGCCCCTCCGGACGAGTGCCTCGGAGTGAGAGGGTGGACGTATGGCCCGAGTGGCAGTTGATGCCCCGGTGTCCGTCTGGAGTCTTGGGGTCCGGACCGCACCGTCCACGACTTGGGCTCCAGGCTCGGAGTGGCTGGGGTCGGGACCTACTTGCGGACAGGGTTCCACCCCGGTCACCCGTTTAAGTTTCCGGGCGTCCCGGGTACCCCCGGAGGTGGACCTCGCTCTCCTGCGGTGCCAGTGAGACCCCCGGCGTGACGTCCCCTGCCGGGGGGGTTGGGGTCGAGGTCGGGTGCACCGGTCTCTCCTTACGCCCGGACCTCAACGGTCTAGAAGGCTAAAAAGTTTTCTTCGGTTTTTAGACCCGGAGACGTACTTGACACGGTTGAAAATTTACAGCTGTTGGTTAAGGTTTTTGTACAAACTTGACACACCGGGTTTGTTTTGTACAAATAACCGGTTTCGGCCGGACGTCGAGGGTCGTCTCCCAGAGGCCTCCCCCGACCTCCAGCGCCTCGTTTGCGGGTGAAGAAACCGACCACTTAGCACGACTCGGGACCCGGGAGGGCTGGGCCCAGAGCCCTCCTCCCGTCCACGGTCCCAACCCCCGAGGAGGACCTCCTCGACCCGTCCCGGGGGTACCAGGGGTCCGTCCGGGGGGTCCCCCATGTCACCCCGAACTCCGGTACCCGGACACCGGTCTCCTTGGAATCGACTCTAGACTTGAGAGTACCCGGGGCCGCCCCCTGAGACGTCCGGAGTAGACCCCAAGGGGTCCGGGGGGACCGGGTTCCGGGGGGGACGTCGGAGTGCCGGCCGGCGAAAGGCCGCCCGTGGGGGGGTCACAGCCCGTTCCAAGAGGGTGGCCGAGTCGTACGGCCCTGTATCCGTCGGGCTCCCCCTGGGTTCTACTGCCAAGAGGGTCTTGTCGCTCCACCTTTGGAACCGCCGGGTCCCGGCCGTGCAGGGACTCCTGTCTGCGGTAGGAACGACGACCGCAGGTTACCCCGGTCCACGGGGTAGGTCGGGTGCAGGACGTGCACCTCACCGACACCGCCGCCCGTGTGTCGGGTGTCGGGACTCAGGTGTTCGTTTCCCGGGGGGACTCACCCGCTCTGGCACCCTGTCACGTTCGGGGGGCTCCCCGTCTTCCGTCCCG
The DNA here is from genome assembly GCA_006410555.1 of Capra ibex. Classification (NCBI taxonomy): domain Eukaryota; kingdom Metazoa; phylum Chordata; class Mammalia; order Artiodactyla; family Bovidae; genus Capra; species Capra ibex. The sequence goes on from SJYO01050590.1 coordinate 52,817,804, forward strand.
CGACCCCGACCGCGACGGAGTCGGAGGGGGTGGTCGGGGTCGGGCCGACAGTCGGGGCACAAGGCCCTGGACCCGTGGGCGCGAGTGGGGAAGGGGACCACGACGTGCGCCCCTGACGTCGAGTCTGCGGTGGTGGGGCAGACCTGGTCGGCCGGGAGGGGACCCGAGGGTCCCCGGGTGCTACGGGTCGTGTCGGCGTAGGACACTGGGGGCCTCGGGGACGTCGGGGGGCGATGAGCCTCGACCACCACTCGTTCGGGGAGACGTCCCTTGCGTCTATTGACCCCCCGTCACTCCCGGGACTCGTCGGGCGGCACTCGGCTCCGGCCTGAGGAGGGACCGGACCCCGCACACGGGGGTCGTGCGGCTCACGGGTACACGGTCTTTGTGCTCCCCTCCTCCCACGTCCCACCCGTCGGCGCAGGTCCGTCCTACCGCGGCACTCGTGGTCTCGGTCTGGACGTCTCCGACCAAGGAGCCCTCTTCTGGGGACCCTGGGGTCACTGTCCCTCCTCCCCGGGAGCACCCCGGTGCACCCTCTTCTGTGCGACTCTGAGGCCCACCCCGTCGTTCGTCGGGTCCGGTGTCCGGGCGGCGGGGGGCGGTCCCTTCCCCGGGGGTGAGACTCTGTCGACCCGGTACAAGACCCTCAAGACTCGTCGCCACGAACGACGACACCGGACTCTGTGTCCGTCCGGGAAGGTCTTTGTCCCGGGGTCGGTGCCGTTCGGGGTTCCGTCTCTTCCGTGCCGCCCACGTCCCCGACCCTCCCACTCCGGCCGGTCCGACGGAGCCCGCCGTTCCAGCCTCGCACGTCCCAGCGTCTCGGACTCTCGCACCAGAGTCCTTAGACAAATGACCCCTTCGTCCTCTTTTTTTCTTCCTTTCCCCCCCCCTTTTAGATGGTATTTTTCAGTCATTTTAGTCGTCTTAAGGAAGTACTTTTCCCACCTTAATCGTATACCGGAGTCGACGGTTCACTCCGGTGACTTCGTTCGTTGCTTTTACTCAAGTTCTGTGTTAGTCTGCAAAAAGACCTGCCTCAGTCTCCCTGGCTCGTCGTCGGCGGGGGGGCCCGGAGAGGGGGGTGCGGAGGGAGGGGTCGACGGGGGGTCGGTGCGACCCGGGGAGGCGCGAGGCATGTGTCGGGGGTCGCGCCGGGTGGGGACGGGAGCTCCTCGAGAGTCAGGCCACCCGTCTGTGCGTCTAGGCATTCCAGTTGCGTCACCTCCTGTAGTTTCGTTCTTCGTTTCAGACACGACTCGTTCGCGGCGTCTCCCCTTAAGGCGCCGGCCCCCCACCTCCCCCGTCCTCCTCCCCCTCACCCCTCCCCCGGCCAGGTCGCTCCTACACCGTCCCTACACAGGGCGTAAGGGGTCTGGGATCCCTACCCGGTCTGGGGAGCCTTCCCGGCCTCCGCGACCGACGACCGAGCCCCTGGTCTGGGGCGAAGAGACGTTGTTGAGCCCTGCCGACAACGGAGAGGGGGACCTCCCGTCGTGTGTGCCGGCGGACCCTGCCTTTGTGCCCAGAAGCACCCTTTTCAGGCAGTCGGAGAGTCCGGGTTTCCCAGGACACAGGAGGAAGTCCCTGAGGACTGCCGCCAGTCGTCGTGTCTTGGGGACCCGTGGAGAGGAAGTTCCTGGTGGTTGGAGGGGAGACACTAGTACCGTGCCCCCGGTCGGGACTCGCAGAGGGGCGGGGACGTGGAGCCGGGACTCGCAGAGGGGACCCGGGGCCAGGACTCGCAGAGGGGAAGGGACCCGGGGCCAGGACCCACAGAGGGGACACGGGGCCAGGACTCACAGAGAGGCGGGGACCGGGGATGTGGGTACGTAGTCTCGGGCGAGACGGCGGAGGACGTGGGGCCACCACTCGGAGAGTCTGAGTTCGGCCCTCACTGCCCCGTGTCGTGGGACACTTCTGGGTCCCGCTCCTCTGCTGCGGGGCGTCGCAGGTGGTCCCGGGGAGCGTCGGTCCGGTAGAGCCCCAACCCGGGGCCAGTGGGGGCGGGGTCCCGCTCCAGAGACTCTTGTCTGTGTCTCTTCCACGGTGTCAGTGTCTTGGGTCCTGCCCACCGGCTAATGTTACAATGGCTCGTCCTGTGCTTGGGCCTGGTCGACTTCCCTCTCTGCGTGCCGGTGTGTGCGGGGGCGGAGGGGATGCCCGAGTCCCGTGGAGCGGGTGGTAGTTGGAGACATGGTCGATGTTTCCAGACGTCTCGGGACCCGGGTCTGAAGATGACCCGAGAGTGATGAACCCGCACTCATTAAGTCTGGGACCGGTGCCCTGACTTGAGTCAGGCGAACGGGGACTGGAGTCCGTCCCCGTCTTCTGTCCGTCAGTCCTACGACAGAGACCGGGTCTCGACCAGGGGTCAGTATGACGACCGGAGACAGAGGGGGTTATCCTCGAGTCTACGCCAGGTCCCCGGGTGGTACTGGTGGCCCCGTAAGGGTCCAAAGTCCCCGAGACAGGGCCCTGGGGTCCTGTTCTGGCCTAGGGAACAACCTGATATCATTCCGACTCGTCAGGTGTGCGGTGACGGGGGTGGGGACGACTGCCTCGGCAGGGGGGTGGGGCTGCTGGCTAGCCTTCACGTCGCCCTTTGCGTCTGTCTTCACGACCCTCGCGGGACACGGACCTCCCGCGCGAGGAGTCCCACCCCGCCCGTCCCACCGGCCGTCCTGCTCCCGCGCGCCTCGGCGACTCGCTCGGTGGTCTCAGACACACCAAGTCTCTGTTCTGAGGGCCGGGTCTTGTGCCTTTCGTCCGGGACTCTGAAGTCTGAGTCCCCGGAGTCGTCCTTCTGTGGTACAGTCTGCGAACGTCCACCCCCGACGGGCCCCCCGGGTCGTCGACTCTGAGACTCGAGGGTGAAGCCCCCCGGGCCCGAGCTGGGGACGAGTTCCTCGCTCTCGGGTGTTCGACGTGGGCTTCTCAGGCGTGCGGCGCTGGCTCCTGGCGTACCGGTGTATTCGCACTGTCTTGTCTGTGGGTGCCGCCGCAGGAGCCACTGGTCTGAGGGTTTGCGGGGGAGCAGGAGAGGAGATAAAACTCCTTAACTCTCAAAGGAGATAAAGCTCTTAGTCTAAGAGTTATGCGTATTTACTGACCCCGCCCCTCTCTGAAAATTTTTTTATTGGCCACTCCCTATTTTAGTGTATGTGGTTGAGGGTCCTTCGTAATGGTTCGAAGCACCCGTGTCGCCCTCCGGCTCCCCTACCAGAGTCCGGCCCCGCCGCCCGTCTCCAGGGCCCCCTGCCAGACACGCCGTCTGTGGTGAGCGGAGTCCCCCGGGCCTGGGGGACCTGAGGGGTGCGCCCATGGCTCCCGGGCTCCACCACTCAGTCCGCCCGAGGGCCTCCGGGCACCTCGCCACGACTCAGGTCCCTCACCGGCCGCCCCGGACGACGAGACGGGGGGTGCTCGAGGAAGTGTCGTCGGAGGGGCGGAGGGAGACACTCGTAGAGCCGGGGGAGCCGACTGTCCTCCCCTCTCCCAGGGTCGGAGGAATCCTTCTTCCGGTGTCCCTTCCGGGGTCTGGTCTTTCTCGTGTCGTGGGACTGTGTCTCTCGACGACCGACGCACGGTCCCCCTCCCCCGCGACGGGGTCGTACACACGAAGGCCGGGGATTCCGGGGGCCGGGTCGTGGTGCGGGTCGTCTCGACCCTCCACCCCTCCTACCTACCTGGTCTTGTCTGCACGACTCGGGCCTACTCCCGGGACGCGAGCCGACCCTCGGGCGGGTAGAGGGCAGACTTTCGTTCCTCTCGTCTTTGGCAGGACTCGATGTCGACCACAGACCCGGCGAAGTAGTTCGCGCACTCTGTACCTCGGCTAATAAAAAGACCATTGTTCCTTTCGTCTTTCCGACTCTCGTGTCAGACAGAGGTCGACGAAGACCTCACCAAGAGTGTCCGGGCCGACCCAGCCCCGGTCCGCCGTGTCTCCCGGCGAGCCCGTCGGGTGACGCCGGTCCGAAACAGGAAGTGAGGGGAGACCTAAAGTCCCGGGACTCAGCGCGTCTCGTGTGGACACGTCCCGCACGAGGAGCCGGGAGTCACAGAGCACGTCTCTCGGGCATTCTCCCTGCACCCTACTCTCTTTCGTGCGCGCGAGACCGGGACGACACCGAGGGACGGGGAGGGTCCTGCCGGGGGCGGGGACGAGTCGGGCGACCGGCTCGAGACGTCGGCGGGGCTCGGGGGCGCGGAACCCACCAAAAATAAAAGGAGAAGAAGACGACAAAGGGTTTTGACCCTGTTCTTTTGCATGAAATGCTGTTGACGTTTATGAAATATTACTTTCGCTGATGTATGATTCTGTGATCACACCTCTGCGAACCGACGCACAATGGGCGAGTCTCAGGTGGGGTCTCCCGAGACTGCGACGGTGCCCCCTGTCAGACGGGGACGGGGGCCTTTCGAAGGTCGGAGTCACGGGTCGGGACGTCGGGTCGGTGTCGACGTCGGTGTCGGTCGCCCTCGTGGCCCGGACGAGACTCGCACCGGGTCGGTCGTGGACGGACTCTGGGACCGGAGACGTTCGCCGTGTGTCCCGGGACCACTCGCGAGGACCCTCCACCCCCCTCGCCCGGCCCACGGTCCCTCCTCTCCACACCCCTCTGGGGACACGTTCGGACTCCCCCGGCGGCCCCCCACGAGGGACCCGGGGGGACCTGACCCCGCCCTCCTTCCGGACACGTCTGGTGGGCGACGAGGTCGCCCCCGAGTCCTGCGGGCCGGGCTCGCGTCGCGACCTAAACCTCGACCACAGGTCGGGAGCCGGACGCCACCTGTGCTGTGCGGGGTCACGTTCGCCCCGGACCACTGGTCGGTTGGAAACTACAGGGAGGTCCGGTGTTGGCCGGTCCAGGAGTCTAGACAAATAAAAAGGACATATTGAAAACGTTACAAAGTTGATTTGTCTGTCAAAAATAGTTGTTAAGGGTCTCGTTCTTTTTATCGGTTTACGAACCAAACATTGCCTTCGGTCCTCGAGACGCCCCGACCGCCGGCACTCTTGTCGAGGGCGAGACTCCCCGACCTCTGGGTGCTTCCCGGGGGCGTGGGACGGGCGGTCGGCGGGTCCCGCGACGAGAGGGGGCCCTGGGACCAGGGTCGAGTCGGGGGCTTACACCGTCCTTGGGACCCGGGTCGCGGTCCGTGGCCGACCCGGGTCGACCGGTGAGTCCGACAGGACACAGAAGCCGTCCCCGCGACTGGCCGTTTTTCCTCGCTGCGACTCGTGGGGCCCGTCGAGGTCTTGGTGTGTCTCCGTCACCGGCCTCCGTCCGGAGCTAGGTCGACACGGACTGAGGCCGGGTGTTTGACGCGACCGAGGTTCGTCGTCAAACCCACCCTAAGGACGGAAGCGGCTGCGTCTGGCGTGTCGTCGTCCGGAGTGGCCGAGACGGGGGAGCCGCGGACGGAAACCGGAAAGTCCCGCAAACGGTTCGTCGGGGTCACGGTCGGACGTGGGAGCGGAGTGGGTTGGACGCCCCCGGCGCGTGGAGGCCGGGACTCGAGAGTCCCGACGCGGGCTGCGGCGGAGGAGCCTCGGGCTGGGAGGGCCCTTCCGGGCCTCCGGAGCGACACGGGCCAGGGTAGGATTTGCGTCGCCTGAGTGGGGAGTGGGGGTCCCGGACTCAGTCGACCTGCAGTCGGTCCCTCGGGTGACCCGCACGCCTTCGGACCGGCGTCCCTTGCAGGTGACTCGCAGGCACACGTCGCCGGCGCCGAGCCCCGACCTCAAACGCGTCTCGCAACGGCGGTGGCCCCGGAGTGCCGGGTGGAGGGGTGGAAGGCGGAGCCAAGAGGTGGACGGACCTCGGGTGGGACGGCGGGAGTCCGGAAGCGCTACCCGTAGTGGCGCACCGACGGAGGCGGAGACTCCGACCCCTCGGAGAGGGACGACTGGTGTGCGGAAGAGTTACCGTGGACTGAATGTCGGGAGTCCTCTGGGTCTCGGGTCGTCAGGGGTCGGAGGGGGGGGCTTGGTTCCCGGGGAGCCCCTCGGGGTGACGGCTGTGGACGGCGTCTGTGAGACCCCAGGGGACTGCCGGCACCCAGACGAACCAGGGCCGGGCGTCTCTTTTGTGAGAGTTTCCACGGCGGTGTCCGACTCCGTCTTAAAACGAATCTGTGAAGTTTACTACATTGAAACTAGTCCGTCTAAGGTGGCGTTGCCGTCCTTACACGGGGGTTGTTGTCATTTTTGATTGTTGTTCCAGCACACGTCTCTAATTCTACCGGTCCCACGTGATGCTTGTCGAGCTCAGACCCTGGTGGTCACCATTGGTCTGCTAGTTGTCGTTTGACGGGGTCCGGACCTGCCGGAGCTTCCTTCGACTTTGAGTGTCGAGTGCGGCACGAAGAGTGGTCGAGTACGCTGTAGTCGCTAGACAGTGACCTACTAAAAAGAATCCAGCTTTAAAAAAGAATAGTTTAGCGTCATCTTATAATTCCTACCAGGTCTTTACGGTTCAGTCGTCCCTGACACTCCCCGCACGTCCGCACGGGGCGACGTGTCGCGGAGGGGGTGCGACGCGGGAGGTCCGGTCGTGTGTGCACAACGTGCGTGTGCGGAGGTCGGAACGGGTGCCGAGCTCGTTCTCATGTCTCGCTCGCCGCACAGGCGTCGGAGTTGTCAGCCACTCTGCCCCTGTCCGACCCTTCTGAGAAGACGACAACACTGCTCGACGCTGTAACTGAACCCCAGACCTCTACTCGAGTCGGGGGCCGTCTCTCCCCCGGAGGGGAAGTCGGGAAGGAGGCCCCGGACTACTCCTGGGCCTGTCGTAAGCTCCGACCACCGACCAGTGGGTGTGTCCCTGGAAGACGGACGGGACCCCGGGCTCCCCCGGTGATTGTACCCCGACGTCTAAGACCGGTCTCCTTCCTGGGTTGCGACGGACCCAGGGGCCCGTCAGGGGGTCTCTCCGCGGGTCTTGCGGAGCGTGGCGTGCCCGGTGCCGTGACCCACGGCCTCGCTGAGCGCGACACGTGCGACGGTTCCGACGCGCCACTCTGCGCGCCCTAGTGGCACGGTGGGACTTCTCCCGCGTCCGCGTCAGGTCCACCACGGGAGCTCGGGGGCGGGGGCCACGGTGTGCCGGTCCTCCGAGTTCTCGTCTCGACACGAATCCTCCGTGCCCCGACGGCTTCCCGACCGCCGCGAGACCGGGGACTGCAGTAGTCGTGCGGAGGGTGAGGTCCCTCCAGGAGGGATGTCTGTCGGTAGGGCCGGTGCGTCCACTTCGGTCTAGCCGTCCCGCTCTGAGCCTCTTTTAGTCCAGTTTCCCATTGTTTCGGAGGCCTTCTCGTTCTCAAAGTCTTTTCAGTCTGCGCACACGTACCGGGAGAGGCCGCAATCACTCGCACCCTCTCGACGTCCGGTGAATTACCAGATTATTTTGCAAATGTCCGGTTCGAAGAGCGTCTGTTTCCGACGGACTCTGGTCTCGTCGGACACGACCCCAGACCCCGGAAACTAGTCCGTCTAAGGTGACGTCACCGTCCTTACACGGGGGTTGTTGTCATTTTTGATTGTCGTTTCAGCACACGTCTCTAATTCTGCCGGTCCCACGTGATGCTTGTCGAGTTCAGACCCTGGTGGTCACCATTGGTCTGTTAGTTGTCGTTTGACGGGGTCCGGACCTGCCGGAGCTCGCAGAGAGCAGGGACTCGTGGAGGCGAGGTGGGATTCCACGGAGCACGTGGGCCACTCGTCTTCGTAGGAGTGCCCCGTCGGGACCGGTGTGTCCTGTCTCCGGGCGAGGGGATGTCGAGACACCGTGCCGACGCTCCGGACACCGGGTGACTAAAGACGTGTCGAGTCACGACGATGCCAAGGTTGGGTGTCATAGGGGGCTCCACACCGACGTCTCGCCATTTTCGAGTCGGTGGTTCCTCCCGAGTGCAACCACGAGTCTCTCCCCTGCAGGAGGACACAGGGGGCGGTGCCCTAACCTCCGGCCGAGTGTCACCCGCACGCCATTTCGGCCCTACTCGTCCCGTCTCCGCTGATTCGAAAAGTCGGGGTCCAGACGTCTGGGGCCGTACACTCGACCGCACGGTCCCGTCTCTTCGCCCATGTACGCCGGGACCCTGAAATCTGTGTCGGAAGTAAAGGAACTACCAAGTCAAGTCGAGTCAGTGGGTCAGTACGGGTTGAGACGCTGGGCACCTGACGTCGTGCGGTCCGGAGAGACAGGTAGCGGTTGAGGACCTCAAATGAGTTTGAGTACAGGTAACTCAGCCACTACCGTAGGTTGGCAGAGTAGGAGACGGCAGGGGAAGAGGAGGGTGGACGTTAGAAAGGGTCGTAGCCCTAGAAAAGGTTACTCGGTCAAGAAACGTAGTCCACCGGTTTCATGACCCCAAAGTCGAAGTCGTAGTCAGGAAGGTTACTTGTGGGTCCTGACTAGAGGAAATCTTACCCGACCAACCTGGAGGAACGTCAGTTTCCCTGAGTTCTCAGAAGAGGTCGTGGAGTCGAGTTCGCGTAGGTAAGAAATCGCGGGACTACCACTACGTGAATCGAGTAGTGAAGCTATTTTGGTTCTGTTTCTCACGCTGGTGGTCCACCCACCGTATCGACAATGTTGCATGAAAGGGAAGTCAGAGACGAAGATTCTGTCTCTGAGAGTCTCTAAGGTGTACCACGGGTCTCCACGCAAGTCGTCTCGTGTGTCGGACCTGTGGTTCGCGACTGTCGGACGACGCACCGCGGGTGCCCGGGACTCCCGCCGTCCGCCGAACCTCCTACCCGCGACGCGCCCTTCCGGGAGGAGGCGATCTCGGGGCACCGGGTCCCAGGGGTGCACACGTCGGTCCCGAGTCGGTACAGTCGTGGGTGGGACGACGGGTCCCTCGTCGAAGGACTTCGGCTCCCGTGCCGACGGGCCAGGGCACGAAGGCCGACAGAACCCTCCGGATTCCGAGAGTGACTTCTAGGAAAGAACCCTGAATCGAAAATAGTCTATATTAAGTTCGTCTTCTTGATAAGGGTCCTCCTTTACGACTTTCTGGTAGCCTTCTGTATTTGAAATTTTTCTGATTCGATCGGGTTTCGTCTGTCCCGAGGTGGTCGAGACCTGCTGCCCTCTCCTACCTGGACCCGCGGCCGAGGTCTCGACGCACCTTCGTTCGCACTCACTCCGGGGCCCCTGCACGCCCGTTCCTGCTGGTGACGGGAGGGTCGGCGTCGGGGCTCGGGCTGTTTTGGTGGGTCCCGGTGCCCGTAGCCTCGACGGCCCCTCGGTCGTGAGCAGGTCTTCGGGACGTGCGCCCCTGTCGCCCCGACCTGGGCGTCTGTGCTCCGCTACCCTTCCCCCCGCCCCTTTATTTCCGAGCCTCTACTTTCAGTGTCCGTCTCTGTCCGCCGAGGCGAAAAATTATTGACTTTTGTGCTCAGTCCGGACTTACACGAGTAACAAGCCGTCTCCCCGCAGGTGCGTCCGCCCTGACCGACCGCCGTCACTGCGGACGGGTGGTCTTCCTTCCCAGGGGTCCTCCCCTCCCCGGGTCCGACGAACCCCTCCCGCCGCACCGGTGCCCCTCCTTCTCGGTGCCGCTCCCCGTCCCCGTGCACCTGAGCCCCCGGCCACTGGGTCCCGAGCGGTGCTCGGGACGAATCCCAACCCGCGCGTCCGTCCAAGACGGAAGACTCCCTTGGGCTACCACGCCTGTCCTCCGCACTTGTGTGTGCACGGGCACCGGGACGTCACAGTGCGGACACGCGCTCGGGGCGCCTCATTGGGTCGGGTCGCGCCGGGCCACGAGCCCGAGTCGGTCCCGTGGCGACGAGGTCTCGTACCCCTGTCTTGGTCTCAGGTCCCGGCCTCCCCCGCCGACTCGTACACGCGTGAAGACGGAACCACGTTTCCCCCACGTGTCGCCGGGGGTGCGTGTGCGTCCCGTGTGCGCCCACGCTCTCTCCCTGCGTGTGTCGTCTCCCTTCCGCCGTGAAGTTGTGCTCCGGCCCCGATCCGCCGGCGACGAACTGCGAGGGCAGGGTGCCTCGGGCGGCCTGGCTGACCCGGTGGTCCAGTGTCCACCCCTCGGGTCCGAGGCCTCGCTCGTCCTGGTCCCTCAGTGACACCCGAAGGCTCGTGTGCAGAGACTCGGTTCCGGGCAGGCGACAGGGGGTAAGTGTACTACCCTACGGACGCCCACACTTTGGTGCCACGAGTGTCTTGCACTAATTACCACACCCCTTTTGACGGATCTTATGTTACCGCTTCACAATTTTCGGCGTCTTTTTTGCATGTATTTTAAATATTAAAGTTGGTACAGTTGATCTACTACTGAAAGAAGGAATATTAAACGGATAATAGGTTTAAAAGATTTTATCCAGACATAATCAAAGTGTCAGCCTTTTGTTACCGAAACATAAACTCTGACATACTTCCCGGAGACACAAGGGCACAGTCTCGTATGTGGGGTCGGTGCGTAGGACACTCGGGTCGTTGAGGGAGGACGAGGTATCTGGGGTGTGCGCGTCCCCCCGGTCCTCTGCGTCGCGTCCTCCCGGTCCTCCGGGTCGCGTCCCGGTACACACGCACACAGGTAGCGCGTCAGGTAGTACTCCCCAGCAAGGTAGGCCTGAAAGAGAAGTGCTCGGTAAACCCGACTCTGTTAGGGACGTTTCCCCGACGAAGGAGTAGAAAGACGGACCCGTGGCTGGGAGTGTGTTCAACCGGCTCGCCGTGGCCGCGCGGAAGACTCCGGAGGGACGACCGAGCCCGACGGGTGAGAGGTCGGGGTGTGTCCGTCGGCCACTGGGCCCAGGTCGGGCCGGTCTCGACGGAGGTGTCCGGACCGCAGGGCCGGGACGACCCTCAGAAGTGGAGAACGACGTCTCTGTCCGGCCTCAAGGGGGGGTCGGGTCAGACCGAGAGCCCGGTGGCACCCCTGGGGTGGAGTGTCGTTCAGGAACGTCGTCTGGGGCCGAGACGGGAGACGGGTCGGGGGTCGGGTCGAAGGTCCCGGTCGCGGTTCCAAGCCCGTAGAAACTCTTGCCTGTCGAAGGACGTGGACGTCGAGGCGGACCCTCCGCGGAAGACGCCGACTCCTGGCTCCCGGGGGGCGGGGCGTCTGCCGTCTCGACCGTCGTTGGTACCGAGCCCCCCGAAACCCTGCGAGGAAGACGTCAGTGGTTTGCCGCGAGTCGTTCTGGGTCCGAGTCGAGAGAAAGTGCGCCGTCGACGAAGACACTTGAGGCGGGGAGGTGGCGTCCGTCGATTGGCACCCGCTCGAAGGTCGGGGCGTGGAACTACCGCTCAGTCGACACAAAACCCATAGAGTCTCTTCCTTCTTATAGAATTTACGAAATCATCAATTTGTTTATGCTCCTTCTGTCTAAAAGAAGTACAAAGGAGTTGTTTTCGGTGTCTTGTCGGACCGGGGCTTTGGAATTTTACGCAAATCTAATTTCCTTCTCGGGGTTTAGCGGTTGTCTGCGTCTCGTTTCTGGTACGCTCCACGGCGGGACGGTTCGTCCGGGATGCGTCCCGACTCAGGTCCATGGGCCCACCCCTCCTGCCTGTCTGACTCCTACGAGTAGTGTCTGTAAGCACCTTTGTTGCACCCCTCCCTTTGTTGGCCCTCGTCGGGGAGGGCGTAGAACCGGCGCCGACCCGTGACGACGCCGCGGGAGGCGCGCACGGACCCAGACACCCCGGCCCGTGACGACGCGGCCCGCCCTCGCCCTACGGCCCGGACACCGAAGTGAATTACAGTGTGAATTACCCGCAAAAGGACGAAATTTAGGGAGGCAGTTGTGGCAAAGGTCCTTCCCGCCGTGTCCCCGGAGCCGACGGGTGGCCGCCGACGACACCCTCCGCTCCGGCAGAGACTCGTGTGCCGAGACCGAGGACAGCTACAAAGGATCTTCGACTTAATGCTTTAGTGTTTATCTTAAATAAATTCCGAGATCTCTCTAAAAGGTGTTGGTCGGGGGTCTTTCCGACCCGGTTCGGTTGAAAGATCATTGACGACGACTTACCTGGCGTCAGGGGCGGCGGGACTTCCACAGACTCCGAGTCGGGACTCACCGGCACAGGTAGGACGTCCGTGTCCTCTGCTCCGGCGGCCGGCCGTCTCCCCTACGGCGGCCCTCCCTGACCCCTCCGTGCGCCCGCCGGGACGCCCCGACCCTCGCCAACGGGCGGGGTCGGACGGGGTGGACCTGCCGCGGACAGGGGACGGGTGGGGGTCGGGGCGGTCGGGGCTCCTCTTTGGAAGGAAATCTCTTTCCCGTAGGGACGCTGCGGGAGGAACATCCCTCCGACAGGAGGGTGTCCTGTCGGGGAGGAGATGTGGGTCCTCTCCCCGGGACTGTTGTCCACCCGCTACGACCTCCCCACCGAGGGCCCGTCGGGCGGGACGAGGTGCCCGCTTTACATGTTCCTGCGAACCTTTAGCAGTTAATCTACACTAAGACACCTTATTATTACGGTTTCCAGGCCCACCTTGCGTAATCGGTACGTAAGGTTTATGGACTAGGGGCCGGACCGGACGTTCCGTCTATGAGAGGGTAGGTCATGTTTCCCAGTTGTTGCCGTGACGCGGTTCGAAGGCGGGTCTTAGGTTCCCGGCGTGGACTGCCCGCACTTTGTGTCGCCTAGCCTCGGGGAAAGTAGACGAGGTGCTGAGCCCCGGGGTGCGGCGGGACGAGAGCGTGGGGCCCAGGACGGCGGACCGGGGTCCGTCTTCAGTCGTGGCCACGGGTCGCAGACGAGGGCTGGGGTCCGCGGGGGAGGGTCAGAGGGTCGGGGTGGTGTCGGGGGCCGGGGTCCTGCTGTCTCGTGTAGTGTGTGAGCCTGTCCACGTCGGTCTCTCGGCCTGCTGGCGGTCACGACCGCTCCGACACCCGAGGTCTGGGGATGCGGTGACCCTTTCGGCCCGTCGACGACGTCTCTCGTGCGGCCCCCGGAGTCCTTCGTCCCCGTCCCTGACTGCCGACTCGTCCGTAGGAGTCTTTCGTCCCCGCCTCAGACTACCGAGGCCCCCCACCCCCCTGGGAGTCTTTAGTCCCCGTCCCAGACCCCCCCTGGGAGTCTTTCGTCCCCGCCTCAGACTGCCGACCCCCCCGCCAGGAGTCTGTCGTCCCCGCCTCAGACTGCCGACCCCCGCCAGGAGTCTTTCGTCCCCGCCTCAGACTACCGACCCCCCGCCCCGGAGTCTTTCGTCCCCGCCTCAGACTGTCGACCCCCGCCAGGAGTCTTTCGTCCCCGCCTCAGACTGGGTCCCCACGGAGAGGATCCATATTTAGGTCCTCTTACCTTTGTATGCAGGTGTGTTTGTGGACTTGCGTTTACAGGTGCTACTGAGTATTGACAGCCTTTGACTTTTAGTCAGTCTGCGGGGAGTCTACTACCTGTGTGTCTTGCGAAGGACAAGTCTGATGCCCTACAAGAGACCCGGGTTTTCCTTTGCTTCGGTCTGAGGACGGCGTCCAACCTGCTCGGGGGCTTCGTGAGACGAGTCGGCTTGTTGGCGTGGGTCTCCCGGTACGTGGCGTGTCCTAAGGCGAATGTGCCTTGCGGGCCGTCTCCGCGGAGGTCCCTGTGTCTCCTGCGACGGGACTAGTCGACGGCTTCCGTCTCCTACCCCACACCCGACTGCCACGGCCCGGCGCCAGAGGAAGACCCCCCCCTGATAGGACTGCCACCACCACGACTGCGCGTGCTAAGACACGTGCGGTTTGCGGGGACTTAGCTATGAAATGTACCGACTTAACATGCCATATACTTAATTTGGAGTTATTTCGACGATATTTTTCAAAAGTTTTTATATATAAATGACATGTTTCCTTACAAGATAATGTTTAATTTCTACAGGTGGAACATAGTAATTCATTTTTCCTCAATGAATTCATGAAGTTAATGGTCTAATACTTATGTAAAATTTTTCAATGGGTATCTTTCCATTAAGATGTGTTTACTTTTGTGTGGTAAGTAGTACATCCCTGCGTCGTCCCTACCCCGTAATTTTAATGGAGACAGGTATGATTTATCCTCTTTTATTTTTCAAATATTCATCTCCAAGCATTTATCGAAAATGTTTTTCAATAAGTGTCGGAGTCAGTCAAGTCTAGTCGAATGTAGACTTTAGGGTTTTCCTGTGAAACTTGAAGATCTCCGACACCCTAAACAGAGTCTTCGCCACCCAGACGGAACGTGTCGTGTGTCGGCGCCGCCGAGTCGGCACGTCGGTTCGCAGAGCCTCCCGTCACCGTGTCTCGTCCGGTGTGCGAGGGTCACAGGGGCTCTTTGCGACGGTCGAGGTCTGTGTGCGTCGCTCAGGGTGTGTCGCTGAAGACGCTCACCACTCGTTCGTCTGTCGGACACGAGTCGCGTCGGGTTGTGCTGCAGCGGTGGCTGTTGCGACCGTTTCCGGTCCGTCCTTGTGCCCGCTCTCGCTCGACATGCAGTCTCGCTTCGTGCCTCGAGGTCTCTGCCGACGCTCATTGGACGCGGCCGTGCGTCACGCACGAGTGCACGAGTCGGATGCAAACCTTCCGGACCTTCTCATGCGGGCTGCCTCGCGGTGAGTCGCCATTTTTCCTCCCTTCGACGGTGTGTGACGTCGTGCCTGCTCGGGGCCCCTGTCCCGGACAGCCCTCCCGACACAGGTGTCGAGGACCCCCTGAGACGAAGGCACTCCAGGGCTCTCCCCGGCCCCGTGCCTCTGGGGGCTGTCGCGCAGGAGCTCGTCGGAACCACACGCGACGGACGGGGCCGGGACGGTGCCCGCTGCCCCGTCCTTCGCTGAAGCCCACCCCAGTCTTCGAGTGTAAGGAGAGGTCATCAAAATGCTTAACCGGTCCATTCTTCTGTTGTCGGTGATCGACTCTCACACGGACGACCCTCGGTGCGGGTCCCCAACGACTCTGTGTACGCCAGTGTCTGCACCTTTGTCCACCGTCGTCTGTCGTGTAGACAGGGTTCAGTGCACCCAGGGGCCATGGGTGTGCGTGTCTCCGTCTCCCGTGGGACTAAGGTGTGGGGCCCTGGGTGCGCGTGTCTCCGTCTCCCGTGGGGCTAAGGTGTGGGGTCCTGGGTGCGCGTGTCTCCGTCTCCCGTGGGGTTAAGATGTGCGGTCCTGGGTACGTGTGTCTCCGTCTCCCGTGGGGCTAAGGTGTGGGACCCTGGGTGCGTGTGTCTCCGTCTCCCGTGGGGCTAAGGTGTGGGGCCCTGGGTGCGCGTGTCCCCGTCTCCCGTGGGGCTAAGGTGTGGGACCCTGGGTACGCGTGTCTCCGTCTCCCGTGGACCTAAGGTGTGGGGCCCTGGGTGCGTGTGTCTCCGTGTCCTGTGAGGCTAAGGTGCACCCTGTCACTCGTCGCAGTGGGGTCCCGTCGAGGGTCTGTACTCCGGTCTCCTGCAGGACGGGGACGTGGGAGGTCCGGGGCACACGAAGGGAGGTACCCACACTCCACGGATTTCCTTTTGTCTCGTGGAAAGTATTTTGGAGACCTAGGCAGTGAAAGGGTGACATATGACACCCCGTGGGAGACTCAGCAGAGAAAAAGTAAATAATTTTTGGTTGTCGTTTGTGTTTGAAAGGAGGGGCTTTAGAACGTCCCTAGTCACCCCTGGCGCCTCGCCTCGTCCCTGAGTCGTCGTCGAAACACTGGCAGACGGCGACAGGCGTCTGAGTTGGTTGTTTGGTGTGTCCTCAGCTGGTGCGGTCGGGACGTCACGAGTGCCAGTGGAGAGTGAGGAGCCTGGAAGGACTCCCATCCCTCGGCGGGGGGGTGGGGGCGGCCCGACCCAGCCTCAGGTCCCCTGTCCGGCACGGCCCGGTCGTGTGAGGAGGTTCTGTCTGCACAGTCTCCTCTCTGCGAAGGGTGGGCTAGTGTTCGAGCGACCGACGACGGTCCAGGGTGAAGGTAAGATGTAGTTCCGAGAACGAGACGAAACACGCACACGACAAAAGGGGGAATTTAGACTTTAGTCCGACGTCCGAACGTCCTCCTGGGGAACTCTTGGCTCCTGTTACCGACTTTTGTGTCGTCTCACGGGTCTTTCGCGTGCCAGACGGTTCGCACCAGACGACCCTCCTTACAGTCGACCTCGCGCTCAGGACCACCTCCCGCCGTCCGTTCGCCCGTCTGCGTCTCGCGCGAGGCGTGCCGTTCCCGACCCCGACGTTGCACTGGCGCCAGGACCGGTCGTGGCGTGGGAAGTAGACGTCGTCTTTCCCGGGCCTCCCTCGGGACGCCGGGCCACGGTCCCTCCCCGGTGGTGGGTGCACACGGGCCTTGCGCCGGGCGCAGAGGGTACACTTCCTGCACCGTCCGGTCGGCACTCACGGCCCTGGTACAGGGGTTCGCGGGGGTGCACCGACCCCGACGGGCGAAACTCCCCTCGAGTCCGGGACCTTTCCCCTCTTAGTGGAAGGTGGTCCAGGGTCAATCCGTCTGCCAGTCCGACCTCGAGGGTCTTCCTCTCCCGAGGTGTCTTTTGTGTCTTGACTTCCGACAGCGGTGGGACCCTCGGGAAGAGAAGTAAAACGAAATTTCAGCATGCACTGAAACTTTCTGACTTCTCAGGACGACATGGTCCGGAGGGCGGAAGCTCTTAGTCCGACGCGACACCTCGTCACTGGGCGGTCGAGGGACTCGGCGCCGCCGACGTGGGGGTCGAGGTCGGGGTAGTGTCCGGAGGGGAGGGCCGGGTCAAGTCGTCGAAGAGGGCGAGACATCCAGACCCCGCCCCGACGGCCCGGTGGGCGTCACAGTCGAGGGGTCCGTGTGCGAGGAGGAGCGGGGAGACGTTCCAAAGGGCAAAATTTCTGTCCCCTGATGCCACTCCCTGCGAACTGGGGCCTGACGTGTCGGAGCACACGTTCCGAGGCACAGGTACTCTTTGTCCAGCCCGGCCGACCCTCCGCCCACACTCCCCGACGGAGCCTGTCCCCGACCCGACTAGGCCCTTCGTCCACCCGGTAGTCCGAGGCCTTTGGTGCCGTCGACTCCCGCGGCCCCGGTCCAATCTCCTACGTCTCTGTCTTAGTGTGACCCGGAATGCCCTACTTCGTTCAAGTCCACGAACCTGGTGGAGTCAAAAAAATGTTGTTTCTTTTACTTCAAAAGAGGACTGGATATATTCGTTTTGGTTTTGTTGTTGTTGGAGGGGGGTTTTGGGTCCGAAGGAGATACGGTGTATCGTACGTCTATTCTCTCGTTAAAAAGGGGGCAAATTACGTTAATAAGGTAGCACACGCAAAATGACCAATTTTAGACGTCAAACTTCAGCAGTGAGAATCTACCCTTGGAGTTTGTTGTCCAAAATAGATGGAGGACCTTTCACACCTAGTACCCCTTCCTCAAAAAAACAGGACTATTCTGTCATTAGAGGATGGAACGACTGAGTTTACACGAGCGTATAATTAAACGAAGTCTGTGGGGGTTTGGGACGACTTGACCGATTTGACACCCGGTTTAAGTTATTATGTCGTTGGAGGTAAGTTACGGAGTACTTCTATTGAGACGTACAAATTAAATCTTCATGGCTAGCGAAAAGTCACTTCACGATTGCGGTCGGTCGGGGAGACGCGCCGGGTCCCGACTGTCCGTGTGACGTCTGGGGCCAGACTTGTGAAGCCTGCTGTTCCCGGTGTCGGGTGTAGAGAAGGCTCGCCACAGACAAGCAGGTTTAGTGACGTGAGTCTTTGCACGGGGCGGTCCAATTAAAGGGACTGCATGTCCGTTACTCTAGCTCGAAGTCTATGTGTTTATAATAGACCCGGCTAACATAGACTAATCGTTCTGTATGAGTCAGGAGGCCGGTTGCGCTTACGTGTCGATGAGTCGACTTGACTGGATTCCGCAACAAAGGAAAGAGAAACCGTTGACACAAGGTACAAACTGGGGAGTTTAAATAAAATTCATCAAAACGTTTGTCGAAGGAGAGGGGGAGGAGGGGGCACGGCGGCCGTAGAGTGAAAAGAACACGTGTCTTGTACAAAACAAGTGGGACCCTTCGCCGTGAACCCCTTTGCCTCTCTGAGACGGAGGCAGTTCAGCCTCAGTCGTTGTCCGGGGTAGGTTGGGTCTCTGAGTTTGCCCTGGGTCCCGAAGGAAAGGAGGGTGACCTGTTCGGCCATGCGAGTGACCGTAGGGGGCCTTGACCCCAAGTGCCGACGGGAAGGTCCGACACTTTCGTTCAGAGGGAGGGCCGGCGCTCCGCGTTTACGGGCGTTTGGTCCGGGTGAGGGCCGCGTCGGAGTGCACGTGACCCGGTTTTACGGGACGTCGGAGAAGAGAGCGCCTCTGAGTACGACCAAGTCGTTCTCAAAGAGGTCCTTTTATTGTTAAGGTCATTGTTGTCGTCCCTAACCCTCCAAGTCGTATTCTTCCGTCTCGATAGTGACTCTTCGCCAAAGACCCGGACCATTTCTTTCCTCCAGACGCTCGACGAGCCATCTCCTCGCCCTCCGGTCAGAGCGAGCCGAGCCCAGGACCCGAAGACGCTAGTGTCGACAAAGAGCCCTTTCTGAAACCCTTCGACGTCACTACTCGAAGTGTCCTTTCGTTCCACACAGAGACTTGACCTTCAGACACACGGCGGAGAGGGTTGTGCGGCCGGGGGTCTGCGTCGATGGAGGTCTGTCGGTGTCAGTCTTTGCGGTGGCGACCCGATCGAGCTCAGACTTATGTCGACTCCATGGCGCCAGTGCCGAGTCTCTTGCAAGCGGCGTGCCAGTCAAACCCACGACGACTGAAGGCCACTTCAGTAGAAGTCTTCGACTTAAAAGGCACGAAGAGTCGGGGGTTTATATTCAATGAATACCTCTGACGAAGGTCGAAGTGAAGTATACGACTTTTCTAGTGCCCCGTTTTTACAAATTTTCAAAGGTAACTTCCTTTCTTCTGTCAAAAGTATGAAGAGTAAACGGGTTCTCTGAGAGGAAATTTTGTTGGGGTCTCAGGTCAGCGAGACATTCTCTCCGGACCTCCGGGCTCAGCACACCCAGGGCCCCTGGGGCCGAGTCGTGATACCCGACGCGCGTGGGACGAGCCGGGCCCCACAGGTCCGTGTGTAGCTGGGGAGGGCTCGGACTTTAGGCGAGAGCCCCCGGTGCGTAGACACCCGCCGGGGAGACCTCTGGGCCTGTGACTGGTAGATGTGGTTCTTGTCGATACGTGCCGAGTGCCGCACTGCGGATGTTTGTTCGGGACCTCCACGGTGCACGGGACAGGGAAGACCTGTGAAGCAGGTGGAGGAGCGTCTAGTTGGAAGGACAAATATTTGTGTCTGACCTCGGACGAAGAGGTTCTGTGTTTGGAGATGTGGCATTGTCGGCGGGCACCGGAGTCGGTGGACGCGGCGCCGTCTCCCTGCCGCGCGTCCGAGAGTCAAGTGACGTCACTCTGACCGATGGGCCCCCGGTGAGCCTCCACACCAGACGGGCCGGTCCGTCTGTCTCGAAGGTCTTTAAAGTGTTCACGTTTAGGCCCCCTTTGCCTCTTAGTCGTTCCGGCAAATTTTTGGGAGTTTTTCCCAATTACAAACAATCGAGCTTTTGAAATTTTATGTAGTTATAATACATAATACAAACTATATGACCCTTTGTATGTACAGGGGGTTTATTTGTCATTTGAGCCCCCCTTTAACAAAGGGGTTCACTTTCTTCCCGTGGGGTAGGTCAGAAACCTTTTTGGACTTAAAAGACTTAAAAGGGGGTCCACATGTGTGTCCGACTCGAGTCCAAAGTTCCTGTAGTCCGAGACTTCTCGGAAGACAGAACCATGATTTTAGTCCTCAATTGCTTTTCTTGAAAGGTTCGTTCCGACTCAGTGCACTTGAGTGGATACGCGGAGGGAGCTGTGACTTGACTACCAGGTCCACAAGCAAATGTCTTCCTTGGTCTCACAAAGTCCCTTCGGGTGCGGGTGCCGGTGTCTCTGCCCCGGACGGCGGCCCCCTCGTTACGAGGGTTCTTGTGACAAATGTCTTGCGGGCAGGGCGTGGTCGAAGCAAAGAAGGGAAGGAATCCTGCTGAGACAGGATAAAACGGTTGGCCTTCAGGTCCGGGGGCATTCAGCCCCTTAGACAGGTTCCAGTGTGTCGATTGCCGAGTTTAAGTCGAAGAGTCCGAGCTTTGGAGTGCGAAAGATTCGACGAGGCGCAAGGGCGCGCACGACTGCGCTCAAGGCACAGGAAGAGGACGGCGCCCCTCCGGGTCCAGTGAAATTTCTGTCGAGCAAGGGGTAGTGCGTAAAACCTAGGCGAGCGCACGTCGCCGCCGTCCTGCTCGCTCCCGGAGGCCGTCGGGCCGGAGAGGACCGTCTGTCTCGTGTCACGAAAGACTGTTTACAGGCGCAGAGAGGACGAAAGGCCGACGAAAGGGCGACACCCGGGAAGGAGGAGGGTCAAGGTTGATGGAACGTCAAAATGTCGGTCTAGGTGCACTGCCTCGTGAACATGAAACACCCAGGTTAAGTCGAAGAGGGGTCACTGTAATGCCGGCTACTGTTTCATCTGCCTGTTAGAATGTAAAGGCGGTACAGTCTACGGTAGGTGGCCGGAAAGAAAGGGTGGTCTATGTTCCTCTGAAGACTGTTTACCAAATAAAAATGTACTTTACAGAAAATTTTTAATTTCGTAGTATAGTATGAATCGACGTCAGGATCATCGATTACGGTGAATGACTCTGGAGCATCCAACGTCTCTTGAGACAGTCAGAGTTCTCAGCACACGACTCTATTCCCGCTTCCGAATAGACACCTCGGAGTGTCTCGGGCGCGGCACTGAGGAGTAGAACTTCTGCTCCTTTGACTCCGATACTCGTCGGTGACGGGGGTTCCCTAAGGGTGAACGCGGGACAAGGGGTCGGGCCCGACACGCTTCCACACTGACCCTCCCCCGCGACCTGAAATACCGGGGGCTCTGTCGGAGGGGGCCGCGGACGGTGGGAGGCGGACCGGACACTGGGGGCCGAGGGTCCTGGGTCGCCAGTCGGGGGTCGAAAGACACGTACAGGTGAGGGGGCGGGTCGGGACCGGCGTTCGTTCCCTACCGTGGGAGGGGTCCTGTCCCTCGGAGAAACGTTCTGGGTTCTCGTCGGGCCCCGGTCGTGACCAGTGGGGAGACGTTCGTGTGTACTCCACGACTGGTCCTCTGGCCTCTCCTTTATCGGGTCGCAGCCGTGTAGGGGTCACGCCCGTGTAGGGGTCGCGCCCTGCGGCAGGGTCCGGTCCCGGACTCGGGCTGACCCCTCTCGCCCCGAGACAACGTCAAACCATCCTTCGCCCCCCTCCCTCTTTCTCTTTCTCTTTCTCTTTCTTTCAGTCGGCTACTACGGTGACGCCCCCCTCCCCCCCCCCCTCACGTCGGTCCAGGACGTAGGACACCTTGGCGGTTCGTTTTGTTACTTAGATAAAAGGGAGGGGAAGAGACGGACTTTTTTACGTTCTTAAAGCGAAGGAAGAAACTTTGTATCGAGAACGTATTAAAGTCTCGAGCGAGAGTGACAGACTTCGTGACTCCCTTCCCCCACGAGCTGAGAGTGTTCCCCCCCACAGGGCACGGCCTGGGAGTCTCGACCAGACGTGCGGGGACCGTCCCTCCCGTGGTCCAGCCTCGGCTGACATGGTGCCGACGGTGTCCCTGGGATTACCGTTCAGGGTAATTGCTCGGTGGTGAGGAAAGACGTCACACACTTCTCTGTTCCCAAGTCTTTTCAGTTTGCCGGTCAGTGTGTTGTTCGGTCGCGGTCTGGGTTTTAGGGGAAAGTCAGGACCATCGGAGTCCCGGGACGGGCCGTCAGAGACGGGGAGTCCCTCCAGTCGGCGCCTGGCGGGCCTCCTGTGCGTCTCCAGGGTGTCACTGGCACAGACGTTTGGTCTTCCGGACTGACCGACGTTCGGACCCGTAGGACCCCGACTCGACTGCCGTGATGCCCTCCTCTCTTCCGCGGGCTCGTGTCACCCACGTCTCCTCCTTCTGCGTCCCCTTTGACCGGTCCCTGCAGCCGAGGCAGGAGACGGGAGGTCCGGACACTCCAGAGTCTCGTCGGCGGGGGTCGCGTCGGGGGTCCGCGCCCCCGTCTGGGGTCCTCCGCCCGTCTCCGGTGTCACCCGAAGAGGAGGTCCGGCGTCCCTCTGAAGGGGTCGGAGGAGACGCAAGGGTCCAGGTGCGTCGGGGAGCGGGTGGGCTCTCCGTGTCCGTCCGGGGCACGGGAGAGTACGCCCGTGTGTCGGGACGGGAGACACGGGCCCCGGTGTGAAGTCGTGCGGGGGAGGTGGGCGCCGACGGAGGGCCATGACGCCCCATAACCGTTAGTCGAGGTCTCCGTCTCCACGCCTTCGTCGGACACCAAACTTCCCGCCTAGTATTAAGTCCAACCTTCGACTGTGATTAGCCAACTACAAGTGAACTTTTCCGGTCTATCCGACACGTCCTCGTACCGTCGTCCCCGTGGCTATTCCGCTCCCTTCACTTTTAATGACCACAAATGGGCCCGACGTTACGGGCGCCTTCCTGAAGAAAATTTTCCCTCGTGAAGTCTTACCGATAAGTTAGACTTAAAAGGTCTATCGCACCCCTTGGACGCGAGTGCCTTTCGAGGGATAGACACGGTAGCGTGCAGACGCCTCGCGGCGAGCGCCGAGGTGCCGTCCCTAAGAGTCAGACACAACGAGGCAGTACTCGACTGCCGCTGGGCTTCGTGTGTGCCGTGAGTTCTTAGACGGCCCTTTAATGACGGTTCCTCGCAGACATGGTAAGGGACGAGCGTTGGGGACGGAGCCCGTGGCTTCTACCTTCGGTCGAGTCCTGGGTTCCGTCTTCGCCGCAAGGCGGGGGAATGTTTGGTCGGAGGGGACCTTCGCCTCCCAAGGCCACAAAAAGCGTTCAACACAAGGATCTCTTCGTACCGGACTCCGAGAAAACTTTCGGACTCGAGTCCGAGGGACGACTCTTTTCGACCCTCTCCCCGAAGTGTTCCTATGCTCGCTCTTCCGGTGGGGTCCGAGGTCGTCCCGCCCGTGTCTAAGACGCAGTCTGCGGCGACTAGATCCTACCCGGGCTCCCCTGTCGGCACGAGTGTGCGGGTGGTACGTGCGACGCAGACAGCACACCTGTGTCAGTGGACCCCTCTACCCACGACACTGATCTTTTCCACTTTGCGCCCCCTGAGTGTGTCCGGTTCGGACCCTTGGGTTGAGAGGAGGGCTGCCGAGAGCCTCCGAGGTGGACCTGGGGGTGCCGGCCGGCGTCGGTGCGTCTCCCTGGCCGGAGTGCAGGCCGTGGGGGTCGGGAGCCGAAGGACACCGCCCCGTCTCCCCTCTGTGGTCGTGTCGGAGAGGTGGGAGCACGGCCGCAAGGACGTCGTGTGCGAGACCTTGTCGGCGGCTCGCTCGCCCCACTGGTGGGCGCCGGGTCCACACGACGGCCGCCCTGCCCCTCGCCCGAACGTGACCCGACGGTCTCCGCGCCGCCCGGTGTGGACCCGTGGTGGGTGAAGGTGCCCCCCGAACCGACAGGGGAGGGTCTCCGTGGACTTTGGACGTACAGGTCCGACTCCCCTTGTTCCTCCGACACTCTGGGGCTTAGACCCCCCGTCCCCTCGTCCTCCCGACCCGTGGTCCTGCACAGGAGGTCGGAACTTTCGGAGGGGCCCTTTTGTGGTACCTCCTCGACTCTTGTCCGTTTAGGAACATGTTCTCGTCTGTGCCGGCTCAAGTCGGTCTTGACACTGGGGTCCCTCCGTCCGTCTGGTGGAGAAAAGAGAGGACCTTTCAGGGACGAAACCGATTATGGTGTTTGAACGTCCTTTTTTCCTTATGGCGCACTGCTCCCGACCGTGGACTCGGGTGTAGAAGTTTGCGAAATTTTCAATTCGGGCCATTAGAAGTGTGACTACGCTTTCCCCGCCGTATATGTAAACTGGGGAACGAAGTTTGTCTTTGGGAGGGTATACCGAAAATTAACCTTCCGCCAACGAAACGAAGGCGTTGTGAGAAATTGGAGACGGCAACATGCCTGTTCCGACGTTTGGTATAAAGGTAACTAATTTTTTTTTACTTTTTATTTGCAAGTTTCTTTGTTATAAAAAGAAAAATTCCTTTTTTTTTTTTCTGTCGTTCGTCGATAAAAGACCTCCCCAGTCGCGAATCTCCGTATGTACCCTTCGGTGGGACCGACGCCGAATGTCAAATAAAACAGAACCTTTTCGGGCTCCAGTAAGATTGAGGCGACTGGACAATGGGGTGTCCCTACACAGGTGGGTCCTGGCGCTCGTTTGTGACGGGAGAACACGGGTTTGTCCGGGCTCAGCCGTCCCTCTGCCCCTGCGGCGGTGGGTCGCGCCGGAGAGGCGCCGGGTCTGCGCCAGTCCTTTCCCACTATGTGTACACAATGGTCCCTCGAAGGAGGTCACAGGGGACGACCCTGTCTGCCGCTCCATTCTCCTTCTGTCCCTCTAAGCCGACTGCTTTGGCTGGGTTTTATTGACGGAGAATAGAAAGGATCTTCTCAGCGAGGAGCTTCTCTTCGAAGTAGCCAGAGGTGCCAAGAAATTCTTGAAAATCTTTGTTATGACTTAGACATTTTGTTCACATATCATGAAGAAAAATAGATCCTTTATAAACGGTCCTTTTATAAGGTGAACTAAGGTCCCCCTCTTTATTTGTCCACCCCCCCGGGTCCACGACGAAGAGCCTCCTCGGGGGTCTCGAGTTATTCCCGAGAAGAAGGACTACCCGGGGCCGGACGTCGCACTGGACGTGGGACCCCGGGTCCGAGGTACGGGTCTTCCGGTGGGGCCGTAGAGTCTCTCGGAGTGCCCCACATTCGGTGACTGGGAGTCGTGTCCCGGGCTGCCCTCGTCTCCGGTTCCAGGTCGGGGCGTCCTCGACCGGACGGTCGCCCTCGGGTGCACGTCTCGGGACCCGAAGAGGCCGTCAGAGGTCCACACGAGACGTGGTGTCCGGTGCGCCTACGACGTGGGTGTGCGTGGGAAGGTCCGTGTTGTCCTACCCGGTTGGGTGTGCGGTTTGAGTAAAACCCCCTTTCACTTTTTCTTTCACTTTCAGCGAGTCAGTACAGTCTGAGAAACACTGGGGTACCTGATATTAAAAGGTCCGGTCTTATGACCTCACCCATCGGAAAGGGAAGAGGTCTCCTAGAAGGGTCGGGTCCCTGACTTGGGTCCAGAGGACACAACGTCCACCTAAGAAGTAGTCGACTCGGTGGTCCCTCGGGTGAAACCCCCTTCTTTCGTGTTTCATTCATGTTTCAGACGGGGGTCGTGTGGGGGAAGTCGGGTCGCCCGTGGGTCTCCCTTCGTGTCCCCACGGCCGCTGGAGTCGAGGAGGTCAGGGGCGCGCGCTACGGGTCGCGAACCGAGCCGTCAAGTCGCAGTTACCGGCTGATGTCAGGACCGTAGGACCGACGACAGGTCGAGTCCACTCGGTCCTCATGGACGGCGAAGGACAGAGGGGCACCAGGACGGGAGGGGGGCCCTTCTTTTCCCCCAGGTCCCGGTCTGCGTCCTGAACCGCGTACGTCGACCGCCCGGGGGAGGACCGGAGACCGGACACTAGTCCTGGTGTCCTGTGCGTGACGGAGCAGGAGACCGTTTGGACCCTCCTTGTGTCCGAGGTCTGTCAGAGTAGACAGGTCTGGCCGGTCGGGTGTCGTCGAAGGACAACACCTGTGGCCGAGACTCTCAGTCGGTCTAGCCGGAGACTGTGCGTCCCGCCGGAGTCCTGGGCGTACGGCTGACGAGGTAGAGGTGCACGGGCCGAGTGAGGAGGGGCGTACGAGTGTCGCGTGTCGTGACGGGGGTGTCGCCTGTGCCTCGAGGTGAGACAGGGCGAGTGGGTCCGTTTGGGGCGAGGCTCGCACGCACACACCGAGTCCCAGACGTCTTACTCACTTACTGACTTGCGGAGTCGGCGGAAAGGAAGGAGTTTCAGACTGGTGTTCCTTAGTCCAGCGGATCGGTCTAGGAGTCCCGTGATCCTCGGGGCCCTCCTCCCTTTCTTTCGGCACCCCCGCCCGGCCCCCAGGTCGTCGGGGGTCCGAGGACGTTTCTCGTCGACGGTCCTGCGTCCTCGGCAGTCCTGACCACCCGTCTCAGGCGGAGTTTGCGGCCCCGGGGGTTGTACTGGCTCCGTCGTGCGGGAGGGCCCCAGAGCCCCGGGAGGATACCCCTCGTGCCCCTCTTGGGCTACCTCTGGACCGGGGCGCAGGTCGGGTCGGGGAGAGGGGTCCTCCCACGTCAGTGTCCGCACGGGACGGTCCCACCTCCCAGGGCCGAGTGTAGGTCGGAGGACCCAAGGACTCTTGGACGACGAGGTCCTTCCAGTGACCCCTCTTGAGCCCGGGGTCCGACCTGGTGGTCCCCGTCCTTGACGAAAACCAGGACGACGGCTGTTCTCGACCGGATCCACCCAGTGGCGCCCTTCGGTGGTGCGGCCGGGCGGGGCCTCCGGGGGTGGAGGTGTCGATGACGTCCTGGGGTGCCCCGGGTGTCCGAGTGTAATACAAGTAAAGGGGCAGGGGCTCGAGCCCCCGTTCAAGTCTTCAGGAGCAGGACAACGTCTAGTCCAGACTTAATTCTTGAGGTCATCGTTTCACCTTTGTCTGTGCGGTCTGTTACCGGAAACTCTCGGGGCCGTCCCTCCCGACCACTGTTACTCCGGGGTCCGAGAGGTTCTTTGGAATTCCAATTTCCAAGCGTCTCCGTCTCCTTAATGGTTTCATGTTCAAACAAGTTTAAAGGAGGCCGTCTAAATTTGTTGGCCCCAGTTCGACTTCTAGCGGCCCCTTTTTGGATACTCTGTTGGGTCGGGGAAACTTGACGCACCTCTTTCCTTTTATATGCCACACCCTCCCTAGACACAACATCGAAAATTTTTACAAGAACCTTTCCAGTGGGACAATTGAGGTCTCGCGGCGCGACTTCCTACGGACTCTGTCGGAGGGATTCTGTTGTCCGACGCCCGGGAGCGGCACACGCCGCTCGACGTGCCCCAGCGGCGCCGGGGCCGGGGCCGCACGACTGGGAGACGCCCGGTGCTTTAATTGGTAGTCGTGTCGTCTTTAGACGAGGCTCAATTTGATGAAACGATGCGTTTCACCGGACTTTCACTTTATGCTCCTAACTTAAAGGTGACTTTCTAATTGAGCAGACTGGAGGTCCGTCCAGACGACGCGTACTTGGGACACACCGGCTCCCGGGGGCCGGGGCGCCCTCCGTCCCACGCCCGCGCCCGCCTCCCCGGCCGGGCGCGCGACGACGCGGGACGCGGACGCGCCTCCGGGACGGGAACCAGGACCTCAGCTACCGCCGTCCTGGGGGCGGAGCCTCCGGGGCCGCGCCGGTCGCGCGACTGGTGGGCCCCTCTTGCGCCCCAGGCCCCGGGTCGCGCGCCCAGTCCGGGAGGGGTGCCGGTCGCACCGCTGCCCCTCCGAAGGTCCCTGCCCCGGCTCGGCCCCTCTGGGACCAGAGACGCAGGTCTCGGCCCGTCCGTCGAGCAGTTCGGGCCCCACGACCCTCCGTTCCGTGTGACCGGGGAGTCCTTCCTGGCCGTCGGATCACGGCTCGGACCGGGAATGTGGTGGCCTCTCTTTTGCTTTTGGAGAGTCCGTCGCTTTATTTTGTCCGCATAATCGGCAAGTCTCTCTCAGGAGGCCCGCCCTTCCCGTCGAAGGTCTCCCCGACCCGGGGCTCTGCGACGTCCGCCACGAGCGGCTCGCGCCCCACCTGCCTCCGGACAGGCCCTCGCCGGCGCGACGACCCGCACGCCCCCTCCTCGCCCTCCCGCCGCCCCCAGTCTCTCGCGGGGCGGGCCGACACCTCTTCGCCCGCGACGAGTCGCACTTCCCCGGGGACGCGAGACCGCCTGTCCCTCAGGCGTCAGCGACGCCGAGGACCGACAGCGACGTGACGCGACGCTCCCCTGTGCGGCCGTAGGGACTCGCCGGACGACCGCCACGACCCGTGCGGGCCATGACCGAGAGGTTTCTGCGGGGCACGTACGGGAGGGGCGGGTCGGGTGCGGCGACCCCGGGGGTCGTAGGAGGGCCGGGGGACACGAGACGGGCGGACACCTGGGGTCTGCACGAACCCCTTTCGTCGCGGTAAATGCCTTTCAGAAGAAGGAGACCCCGTCGTCCAGACTCTTGGAGGAGGTTTGTCTGACATAAAACCTCTCGTCCCTTGTGGTCCCAGTGTGTGTACCCTCCCAGAGCCCACGGGTCCCGTCCCCGAGACGTCAAGTGGACCTTCACCGGGGTCGTCTCGTTCGCGGTGGGACGGTGTGTCGGCCCTCCGCCTGTCGGAAGTAGGGCTGTAGTCCCCTGTCTCCGGCTCGGGGGGTAAGGTCCTCGAAATACGGAGGCTCACTGGGGTTCACCGTTTCCTACCCCGGGACGCAGGTCCCCCGGGTCGTCCAGTCGTGACCGTAAAGGGTCATGATTGAGATTTTCCCTTGTCAGTCCAAATAGACGTCCATCGTGGACACGCACGGTCGTTTATCTGCAGGAGCCCTTCATCCAATCTCTGCTTCCTCCGCTAGCGTCAGAGGAACTTCGGGGCTCTGTCTCCGTAGTAGGATCGTGCTCTCTATGCCGTCTCCCTTTGAGTTGAAGAGAGAGATGTCGTTTTGAACAAAGAAGAGGACGGTTCTCTCCTAGTGGAGTAGTTGATCCAAGGGGGGAGGGGTCGTCGGAGCCGGTGAAGTTTCGTCGTCCTCGGATTAATTTCTGGGTTAATTGTTGTGTGTCTTGAGGTTATTAGGTCCCTCTTACCTCCGTGTTCAGACACGAAAACTGTTTGACTGAATACATGTTTGACGACGAGTCCTCGGCCCGAGGGGGGTCTCGTCACACCCGACTCCGGGACGTGTGTCGGACCTCGGTAAGGGTGGCTCGTCGTGTGTCGGAGGAAAGCTCCCGCTGGGAGTCACACCTCCCTTTGGGGGTGGAACCCCGGCCAAACGTCCTGCCCCACTCCGCTAGCTAGCCCCGGGTCTTCTCGTGGGAGACCTACCCTCTACGAGGGTCCGCGGCACGGGCAAGACGGCGTGGAGGGGTCCGAAGGGAACTGTCCTCCGCGGGGCACCTGAGACGTGACCTCACATGTGAGTGAGTGTGGACTTCGTCACCTGGAGACTCGACAATGTATTTTCGAGGACTAAAACTGTACGACCGTTACTTAAAAATACTTTTTTCTGAAATTGTGTCCCCGGTAGTTTTGTGTGGACGAGTTCTGGGGTCACACCCCGCTCTGGGAGGTACCCCGCCTGTCCGCCCTCCTCGGAGGAGGACGGCCGCGATTCCTGCCCCGCCCGTCCAGGTCCTCCTCCTGACCTCCCACCCCCCTCAGGTCCTCCTCCCACCCCCACCACCACGGATTCCCGGAAGGTTTTTGAGCGTTTGCCGTGAAGGTCTGTGGGGAGTGGGGAGTGGTGGACTTATTACAACCCGTGTGTATTAGGAGAGTTTGATGCAGGTGAATTAAGTTGAGTGAATAAGCAAGTGGAGTTTATAATGACTCATTTCTGTTAGGTCTCTTCCCCTCTTTTATAAACGGTTAGTCTATGGATTATTTCCTGACCATAGGTGTTATGTATTTCTGAGAATGTTGAGTCATTGTTTTCGGTTTACTCGGTAGACTTTTTTCCCGAGTCCTGGACCTATGTGTCGAGAGGTCTTCTTTGCATGTTTACCTCGCTCTTTTGTAGGCTCTTTACGTTCAAATCCACAGCCACTCGATAGTCGAGTGCGGGTGGTCCTGCTGCCGCTACCAGGTTTTCGGTCCGTCAGTGCGCACGACCGCCCCGGCACCTCGTCGGTCTGCGCGTGGGCGACGACCACCCTTTCGTCTCGCCTCGTCGACGACGCGCCCCGGCCGCCGTCGAGGAGCTCTTCGTCTGTCTCGACGGGAGACTGGGTCGCTGAGGTGAGGACGCGTGTCTGGGTTCTCTCACTTTCGCATGCAGGTGTCACCTCAAAGAGTAGTAGCAGGTCTTCACTTTTGTCGGGTTTACAGGAAGTCGACTACTGACCCAAAATTTTCCGCTAGATAGGCATATTGCCCGTGACGACGACGACGATTCAGCGAAGCCAGCACAGGCTGAGCACACTGGGGTATCTGCCGTCGGGGGGTCCGAGGGGGTAGGGACCCTAAGAGGAGGAGTCGGTATTTTTCCTCCCCCACGTCCAAATTGTTCGTGTCGAAACGAAACCACTCTTCTTTCTCGAGACCTCTACCTCCGATGACTTGACGTCTGAATTTTTACCAATGCTGCCATGTAAAATGCATTTTGCACAGAATGGTGTTAATTTTTGTTTTTTACGCAAAAATTTTTCCTTACTTCATAGGGCGTGTGAGACTGTACCTACTCGGGGCCCTCGTTGTGCGAACTGCCTTCTTCGGTCTGCGTTTTCCGGTGCAGTGCACACTAAGGTAAACATGCTTTGAGGTCTTGGCCGTGTGCCTGTCTCTGCGTCTCGTCCGCTCTCCGAAGGTCCGGACCCAGCTCCTGTCCCACCTCTGGCGGCACCGAGCCGGACCCAGTCCCTCGTCCCACACCTGGCGGCACCGAGCCGGACCCAGTCCCTCGTCCCACACCTGGCGGCACCGAGCCGGACCCAGCCCCTCGCCCCACCCCTGGGGATACCGAGCCGGACCCAACCCCTTACCCCACACCTGGCGGTACCGGTCCCTCGCCACACACCTGGCGGCACCGAGCCGGACCCAGTCCCTCGCCCACACCTGACGGCACCGAGCCGGACCCAGCCCCTCGCCCCACACCTGGCGGCACCGGTCCCTCGCCCCACACCTGGCGGCACCGAGCCGCTCGTCCACCCCTGGGGATACCGAGCCGGACCCAGCCCCTCGTCCACCCCTGGGGATACCGAGCCGGACCCAGTCCCTCACCCACACCTGGCGACACCGGTCCCTCGCCCCACACCTGGCGGCACCGAGCCGGACCCAGCCCCTCGTCCACCCCTGGGGATACCGAGCCGGACCCAGCCCCTCGTCCCACACCTTGCGGCACCGGTCCCTCGCCCCACACCTGACGGCACCGAGCCGGACCGAGCCGCTCGTCCACCCCTGGGGATACCGAGCCGGACCCAGCCCCTCGCCCCCCCCTGGGGATACCGAGCCGGACCCAGCCCCTCGCCCCCCCCTGGGGATACCGAGCCGGACCCAGCCCCTCGCCCCCCCCTGGGGATACCGACACACCTAGAAGAGTGTGACTACGTCGAGTCCGACGCCGTGACTGATGTGCCCAGACCCTTGTCCGACTTCTACGAATTTACACGTAGACTTTGCCCGTCTAAAATACCCTACACTTAATGTAGAGTCTTGTTTACAAATTGTTTGGTCGGAACTGCCAGGTACGACGGACCGGGTTCTCGGTGGGCCTCCGGAGGTCCGAGCGCCCTTGTCGTCCACCTTCCGGAGAGCCGGGAGAACCCAGGGGTCTCGAGGTCTCTGACAAGAGGGGTAGTGGAGGGTGTCGCACCGGAGTTTCCGGACGACCAGTCTCCCTCGGAGTCCGGGTCGGACCGGGTCCGGGTCGGTTACGTTCCTGGTCGCACGTCCCTTGTCCAGAGTCCGGAATTGTCTGACCAGCCGAGGACCCTGCGGACGGGTTTAGAATAAGGTTGGACCTACCTCATTTAGACTCCAATTCACTCTTCAAATTTTCGTTAATTAAAGCTTACTAGTGTCGAAATGGTTTTCGACACCGATACCAAAGGAGAACTGAAACTAGTATTGGAAGGTCGTTTTGTAAGCGGAGCGGTTTCGTCCGGACGCAATAAAAGATAAGGACCGTGCTGATCTTTTATAAGAAACTAAATTGTAAACTATACAAAACAAGAGTTCCCGTTCGGGGTACTCTTCTTTTTACATGGGGTCGTCTTACTCTATACTGATGGACGAAGGTAAAAAGAAGGGCCAACCAAGGACGAGTTTATAAGACGTAAGTAAATTTGAACTCCGGTGCAGAGACTGCAATACGCCGAGGGTGTGACAGTGGGTTTTGGGTCGTTTCAGTGGGCGACCGGCCGCCGACGACGACGTCCACCTCGAACTGAACCCAGAGGATCTCTGCAGCTCCCGAGACCCGAACCTTCTTCCCCAGGGTGGGCCGTGGCTCCTCGTCCCCTGCTTTCGGTTGCCTAAGGTCCTCGGTTTCCTCGATCTCGGCTCCTTCGCGGAGGTGAGAGTAGTGGCGGAGCTTGTACGGGGCCGCAAGCTCCTGTTCGCACTCTACGGCGCTGAGTCGTGTCGCTCAAAGATCCGTCTGGGTGACTTTCTAATCCCACCTCTTTTGTTCTTCACAGAAAGACAAACCAACCAAAGTGTACTCCCCTTGTGGACTTGAGGACCTCACCGGTCCGGGAGGCACACCATGGAGACGAACCCGGTGCGCCGGACGAGCCGTGATTTACGTCTGTCGGTTGTTCGTCTCAGTTTTGGACCCCTTTTACGTGCCAGTAGGCGTGTGCTCGGAAGAGCACCCAGGTCTCTCTCGCAGCGTCTGTCCGACGTCCGCATGAGGACCTCTCTCGCCGACTTCCGTGGCACGCCGAGGTACGACAGGGCACTCGAGCCTCTGCACCTTTTTGTCTCTTGCCTCCTTCGAATTCGCAGTATTTCTTACGGGGGGGTGGGGGTCCGACGTCTCTGTCGGAGGGCCCCCGACGGGTGACGGGAGGTTCCGGTCCTTGGGGTCGGCGTGCGCATTCCGAGACTGTCGAGTCATCGAGACCGGTCCGTCCGGGTCTCGCCCCGTTCGGACCGTCTTCGTGGTGACTTCGTCCCCGTACCCCCCGGTCGCTAGTCCCACTGCCCGCCCGTGTGTCACCGGCAAGTAATGGGTGTCCGTGTCCTCTGTCCCTCTGTGGCGCGACAATTAGGACGTCGGTGTCTGCTGATGTCTACCGGCTCGGGTCGGCGGTCGTAAACAGTCTGGAGGAGGAAGGACGGTCCCGTTCTCGCTCCTACCCAGGTTCAGGGAGTGGGGGTGAGTTCGGGGTAGTGACTTAGAACGGCTTCAAGATTGACACTTTCTAAATATGAGATTTTACCTAGTCTCCTTTTATGGCGGGTCTTTGTGGTAGCGTCCCCGGTCCCGCCTACCCTTGGGACAGGTGAGTGTGACTCTGGCGGTCGCGAGGCCCCTGACCAGTCGTGCCGAGCCTTGCTCGAGACTGGGAGACTGGACACAAGACGAGTGAGAGACGAGACGACAGTCAGGCGTCCCCCTCCTGTGGGACGACCACTGAACAGTGGTAGGGACCGTCGGAGCCCCGACCGTGCACCGAAGTAAGTGGCCCACGGAGGGTGTCCGGACCGAGACCAGTACCGTGGCTCTTGTGTGACCACTCTGTCTGCGATGAGGGCGAGCGAGGGTCCCTCCTGTCTCCGGAGTTGTTCGTTCGTGGTGTTCGCGTAGTCTGCCGTGCGTCCCGAGCGTCCGTTGTTGCCCTGCGCTCCTTCCTCCGCACGTCTCTCGGTCCCCGAGGTCCGGTCGCCCAGACTCCCCCGGATAGACTCCTCCCCTGTGAGTTCGACTCTGAAGTCACTCTTCCGCAGTCTACCAGGCTCTCCTCCGTTGTCGTCTACGTTCTGCCCGGGCAGGTTGTTCCTCGTCCGGTCGCACAGCCCTCCCGCCCTCTGTCCCTGCTCCGAGCGCCGCCCGTCTCCGGTCTGACGCCAAGGGTGCTCCCGTCGCTCGTTGGAGTCCCGCCAGAGCTCCGACTCTCGCCTGGACTAGACTGCTGGTAGGTAGGGCGCTCACTGCCTACTCGGCTCCCTCCTCCTCTCCCGTCCCTCCTTCCTGTTCCAGGTCCTGCGTCCTCGGGCCCCTGTCTTCGGTCCTGAGTCGGAGGCCTCGGCAGAGTCCTTCTGGTTCTGCACGCTTCGGAGACCCGGTACTCCTATTGCGCCCCTAAGTGTCTGGGTCCAGTGTCCGTCGGCTCGCCGAAGGGTGGGGACAGGTCCCTTGAGGTCGCAGGAGTCGCCTCTCGGCCCCGGCGTGAGGGGGTTGTGCGGGGAAGTGAGTCGTAACGACGTGTCTGTGGCCAAACATCGGTGTCCGACCGTCTGGGAGCTTGTGGCAAGGGAAGGTGAGTTTTCTTTTTCGGTGAAAAAAGATGAAGGGGCTCCCCTTCCGCCCGTAGACTAGATAACTTCCTTCTTCTCGTCGTCGGACCCCGGGTAGCGGAGGTACACGAGTCCAGAACGTAATTGTGGCCATTCTTCACGAAGGCAAAGGAGAGGCCTTGTGTCCTTTGAGAGTCTGACGGACGTCGTACCTGGTCAGCCCTCCACTGTTCCACCTTCATAAACTGTGAGTAGTATGTCGGCCCTGGGGCATGCGGGTCACTCCGGCAGGTCGTCGTCCGGTTACTTTAGTAGACTTGTTAGGAGCGAGGGTGTACACGGGCACCCGGGTCCCTCACGGCAGTCTTCCTTGTCCTCCTGTTCTGTCCACCCGCTATGGTCCCAGGACCAGGTGTCACTCTTCCTCCCACAGACTCGATGTGCGGGAAACACGGTACACGAACGCAATTTCGTGACAGAAAGATATATTTTCCCTGTACAAAATTTCGGGACAGGCACCTCAGGTCACGTGACTTTACCCACACTTTTCCATTGAGGGGTCTCCATGAGATCGTTGAAGGAGACGTCCCTGCCCTCCCCATTCATCCCCGGAAGATGGACCAGACACTACAAGACAAAAAAGTTCTCATCTTACATGAGCACATGATACTCATGACAATTTTAATTACTTTGCCATGTAGTGTCCTCCCGTAGACTCTTCGTGGGTGGTTCTGGGAGACGGGTCCGTACAGGCAAGATCCCCGAGAGGAATGCCTGTGTGTTCGTGTGGGTGGTTTCTGCAGACAAGGTCTTTTGAGTGACTTCTTCGTAGCACTCGTTTTTACCATTTCCTGTGTTTGCAGGTAGCAATTCTGTAATTCTTTTACCACCGCGGTCACGCGTTGCCTAAAGGTGCACTACGACTTTTTGTCACTACACAACACCACCCACACACGGATCAACGAGTCAGTACAGGCTGAGAAACTCTGGGGTGCCTGACATCGGGTGGTCCAAGGAGACAGGCGCCCTAAGAGGTCCGTCCTTGTGACCTCGCCCACGACGAAATGATGTCCCCGCCGTCGAACCTCCCAGGTCACCTTGTCACGGACGCCACAATGGTCGAACAAACGTTTTTGTCTTTTCCTTCTTTTTCTTCTCCTCCTCCTCTGCATATGTGTCCGCGGGGCAGAGGTGCACCTCGGGCCTCTGCCGCGCCCTCGCGCGCTGCCCCGGGTCCCCTGCCGCTCGCCTGCGCGAGGCCCGGGGCACGCCCAGAGACTCGAAGGCGTTGAGCACGACGCTCGCTCACCCGCTCACAACGGTGCGTGTGTGCGCCGTTTCTCCGGGGTGTGCGAGCCGCAGCGGCCCCGCCGGGGGGGGCGGGGGCCGGGCGCCGGGGGCCGCGCGAGTGGCGGCTACTACCAGGCCTACTCCCTGCGCACCGGGCCCGTCAGCTGGTCGCACTGGACGTCGGCGCCGAGCCCGGGCCCGGGCGCGAGGCGGGGGCCGCGGCCGGCGTCCACGCGCCCGTCGCCGTGCGTCTTCGTGCTCTTCGGGTCCAGCTCGCACTACGGCGCGAGCGCCGAGACGCCGACGAACAGCTTCCGCCGCCACCTCCGGCACCACGACTCGCGCGCGCGGTCGCGGCAGAACGGCGACAGCTACACCGGGTCCTGCGGGTGCAAGTGCAAGTGGGCGGCCGGGCGGTACGGCGGCGGCCAGGAGGGCGATTCGGCCGGGCCGGCGGCGGGCGCGGGCCGAGCGCGCAAGGCGGCGGCGTCGAAGGCCGGGGCCGGGCGGGCGGGCGGCGCCGCGGCCCCTCGGCCCCGGCGGCCCCGCGGCCTGCCCCTCGGTTGCGGCACACAGGCGCGCGCAGGGCCCGGCCCGGGCGCCGCGAGTGCGAGACCGTCCCGGCGGGTGTCCTTTCCCCACCGGGTGCCAGTCGCCGAGCCTGGAGTGAAGGTTTACGGACGGACCCGGGCCGCCCACCGAGAGTCCTCTCTAGCCGTCGCAAACGTCGCGGGTCTCCCCGGGACGTGCCTGCCCGACGGCGAGTCGAAGTCGGTTCGCCCCTGTCGGGGCGGACAGTTCTCACAAAGACATACTTTAAGGTCCTTGTAAACGGACCACTTGGGGACTACGGACCCCGACACCCGACGTCGGTACTGGCCCGGCCTGAATGTGGGTTTGCGAGTGGCCGCCGTCCCGACGCCGAAATCCGGTCCACGAGGACAGAGGTCAGGGTGGCGTCGGCCGAGTGTGCGGTGAGGAAGGGGTCGTCACCCGGAGCCCCACCCCGGACTCGGGGCACCCCCTCAGGTCGGGGTAGAGGTGTTCGCGGTTCCTCTACCGTCGAGACCCAACAGACTTTCAGCCGGTCGAATTCTGACATAGGACCCCCGCCGTACGGACCCGTGGTCGTCCCTTCGTGTCTCGAGACGGAACCGTCCACACGGGCCTCCGCACACTCCCTGTGGGACGTCCTTGACCTCGCGGTGACGGTCGTTCTGCGTCCAGGGCAGTGCGGACGGAGAGACGGGAAACAGAGACGACCGAAGATGGGGTCCCTTCGGTGAAACGAAATCTGGTCGGACCACGAGACCACGAGCGGGGACAGGGTCACGCGACTCCTGGGAACGTATAGAAACGAACGGGGGTCCTCTCGGGCACGTTTGACAAAGAACTCACCTCGGTGACGGTCTGGAGGTCGGGTGTTTCTGTGGCAGGAGACGGTGTTTGAGGACTCAGGGTCAGACCCAAGGTTCCGACCCGGGTCAGGGACCCTTTACTAACTGTCCCTTGCCGGACGTCTTGACGCTAATGAACCCTAAAGAAGAATTACAATTACGTTACGCCCAAGGACAGACAAGAAAATTACGATAAAACATAATT
This sequence comes from Capra ibex, assembly GCA_006410555.1. Classification (NCBI taxonomy): domain Eukaryota; kingdom Metazoa; phylum Chordata; class Mammalia; order Artiodactyla; family Bovidae; genus Capra; species Capra ibex. The sequence continues at coordinate 52,854,791 of SJYO01050590.1, forward strand.
CCATCAAGTTTCAAGAAATGTTTGTCGATCATTAATTAAGTTAAAGTAATTCTGGTTAATTAGGTCCTAATTAATATTTAAATGGGTCTCCTTCAATAATATGAAACGAGAAACTAAACTCAAAACCGAAATTTCTAAGAAAATCCTCACTTTACCTTTAGAGGCAGAAGAGACTCCGATAGGTGGAACGGTCACTGACCCTATTAGTACATGGAAGGAGCCGCACAGGGTATGACTGGAGCCTAGTCCAACAGTGGTCCGGTGGTGACACGAGGTACCGTGACGGTCACGACTCGTCGAGACTATCACGGGGGACTCGATGTCCCGCCCTCGACTGCAGGACCGTTCTTAACCAGGGGTGTTCGACCTTAGTGCGGGGCACCGGGGTGGACGGAGGGTGGGGTAAAGAAGGTGAACTTATACCTATGTTCGAGAAATTCCAGACGTCCCCAGTCGCCGGAGAGGGAGGAGTTGACAGGAGTCTCCGTAGTGCGAGAAGAGGAGGCCCAGTGGTACCCCCGACTGGGGTGAGATCGAGGTCCCTACCTGGACTCTGAGTCCAGGAAAGTGATCGGTACCGGTGACCAAGCCGTCACACACTGGGTTCAGTCGTGTTAACCTCTTTTTCGCCTTTAGAAAAAGGTCCTGTTCGTCAATGTTTTCATACGACGAGAGACTATGCCTGATTTTGGACACCTTTAGTAGACCCGACACTGCCCTGGGGACGCCCCCCTCCGACCGGCACGTCTTGTCACTGGAGGTTTCTACAGGTGCAGAATCTTGGACACTGTCACAACCGGACGTGTCATTGTTCTGGACCACCTACACTGAGCCAATTTCTAGGACTCTACTCCAACTCCTCACTCCGAATAGGGTCTAATAGGGCACCCGGGACCCTCTCTCCTCCCTCCTTTCCTTGGTCTCTGCCTCTTTATTCTTCTGCAGCGACCGGCAATGACAGAAATGTCCACCTTCGTCCTGGACTCAGGTCCTCGACCCGTCCGACATCTTCGACCTTTTGCGTCGGACACCCTCGAGGGGCCTCGGAGGTCTTTCCTTGGGGCGGACGGGTGTGGACCTAAATGGGGTCACTCCGGACAAAACCTGTGACTACCCGTCTTGACATTGTCTTGTGCACCCTCAACGGAGTACTGTGTCAAACATCCTTAACCAATGACGTCCGTATCATTTGCTTATGTCTGTAAATTGATCTGACACCTTAGATAAAAGTGTAAATAATTCAATCCCTTACCGAGTATTAAGGGAGGGTGGACCAGTCTCCTAGTGTCAGACTATGTGGTCTTTGTCGGGCTGCCGGACAGGAGACCAGTCTGGTGCGAGGGGACTGGAGACTGGGGTGACGGTGCACTGTGGCACCCTGTCCCCACGTCGGTCTCGGGACCCCTGGGCGTCCGAAGTCGACAAGGGGGCGGCGTCACCCCGTACAGACGACCGTACCTCTCTCCGGGGTCGTCTCTTCCGACCGACTGGACTGGGGTCGGGGTCGGGGCGAAAGACGGAGTCCGACGTGTCGTTAAGGGTCCTCTTAGGAGCCCCGTTTCGGCCCGTCCCGCTGACCTTCCGTCGCGTGTGTCGCCCGTCCTCGCCCGTCCGCCGTCCCCGTTCGGACCCGGAGACCCGACGCTCGCGCCTACGGTGAAAGGCGCGGCGAAGGTCGAGTCCGGCCCCCGGTCCGGGAGTGACTTGAGAGGACTGTCGGGAGCCACCACGACGACCCCGATCAGGGGCCGTCTCCCTCCTGCCGGCGCTCTCCTCCGAACGAGTCGGAGGCGAGGGACGGTCGGCTGGGGGCAAAGTACGGTCGACAGAGGTTTGGGTCACGGTACTCGGCGGAAGTGGTAAGTGCGTTCTAGGTCCGTCTGTGTCGAAATTCCGACTGAATTTATTTTCATAAAGGGGTATATGCCTTTTTGTGATAGTGAAAGGTGTTTATCGACCCTGGGTGTTTTCAGAGTTATTTTTCACTCTGATCGTTCATAATTTTTGCCTCTCAGTATGAGGTGGGGGATTCTAAGTGCCTTAATCTTAATTTTTCCGCGTCCTTAAGGGACCGGTCTGTTACCAATGCTGCACCCGAAAATGACACCACTTGGCCCTAAATTAGGGACCAGTCCCTAGTGCCAAGCTAGGTTCGACACGTCGGTTTTTTTTTTTCCCAATTTTTTTTTTCCCAATTCTTCCGTCATTACAAGAGTGATACACCTAGTTGCAATGAACCGACACAAGAAACGTGGTGAAGGTTCCACGGTCGTATTAGTAGAAGGGAAGACGGGGGTCTTTAGTTGGACCTCTACTTTATTGTTCACATGGTCACGGGGACCGGTGTCAGCCTTTCCCTCCAGCAAGGTTTACGACCGCTCTTACGCCCTTATACTCTGGTCTCTACTTCGGTCCATCGAATGTTCCCCCGGAGGGAGTTGTCCCTGAAAGAGACCGAAACTCGCACTGACCAAACCTAGAACCCCCAGTACCGAGACTTCACGTGGGGTCTGGGACCCCTAATATAACGAATGTTAGTAGTAGTGTTAGAAGTATCACGTAACATAAGAGAGTTTTCGAAATTTACGTGCAAGCGTCGGTGATCGGTGGTTCGTTTACTAGAGGGACTCTGCCTTCGCAGTCTTTTTCTTACTTAATGACTCCATTTCTTACACTTGGGCTGCAGCACTCGACACTCGTGGCGTCTCCAAGTCCCCTTCGACGTTCCCGAGGTCTCGCCACCGACCCTCATCGCGATTCCGGAATTTAAAGGTAGCGTAGAGAGTCCGACTCTTAGCCAGTCCTCCTCCTTTAATTCTTTGTTTTGTTGTCCGGGGTTCATGTCAGCGAAGACGATTCGGGTTTCAGTGGTTTTGGATTAATGTCAAAGTCGAAAGGGGACGCTTACCGGAACCGAGGGAACGAGCATACGACTCCGAATAAAGACCTACGAGATAAAATAAGGCATCCGGACACAGACAGGAGTACGGTGACGACGTGACAAACTACCCGGTAATAATTTACAAGATAGTCAACTCCTATACGAGACTCGCGAGTCGACTCCGACCTCTTGTACTACCCGCGCACCGAGGTGTCCCAGGGACTCACTGACGGAGGGAGATATGAGTCGTCAGAAGAGTTCCACACCTCTTCCGTCTCCGTCCGAACTGGACCTGAACCCCCAAGTTTCCAGTCTACACTTTCTGAAGTTTCGTTTCTCCCTCGTCTTCGCAACCTTTGGTTCTCCGACTCTACTAATCCGGACCTACTTCTGTACTCCCCAGTTCCCTGTCCGCCACTTCCTCGTTCCCAGTCCCCCAGCCGCACTCTCTCGCCCGGTCGGCCGTCCGTCCGCCCGGTCCCGGGCGTGTCGTGTCCGACCCCGCGTCGCAGGCGGGGCCTGGAACAGACACAGTGACGAGTCCGGGCACCTACCCTGGGATTGAGTTCGAGAATCCGGGGTCCCAGACGTGACGAGTGGGACGTTCACCCCGTTCGACCGACCCCGACCCCTGCATTTCCCGACGGAGTCCCCAGAGACGGTCGACTGGACAGGAGACACGACCGAGGTGGGAGTCCACCTCGGAAGGGTACTTCGCCGTTTCTACTGCGCCTCTGGGTCCTGGTTCCGAGAAAGGACAATAAAGGGCATTTCCACGTCCTGATTCACAGTGACCTGACAGGCGAGTGTAAAGACTTGGTTAGTGATAAGACCCCTGCTCTCCTGTGACTAGCCGGTCCGGTTCCAGGGCACAGGTAGGGCCTTTGCTTCGACTCCCTCCCGGTTGGGTAAATTCGGTACACCACGGGTCTCCCCCTTCCCACCAAGAGATGTCTTTTACTCTCACTCCCCCCAGTCCTCCATTCTTCCCACGACCCGTCCGTACTATTAGTTCAGATGACGACACCGGAGTGACTGGAAGTGCGTGGAACCTCGGACCGGACGATGTAGTAGAAGACGACTTTGTCTTCCTTGACGGACTGAGACGCCGGTCCAGGTCAAAGAAACGTGCGACCTGGACGTCAGATGCGGACCTTTCCGTAAACGAGTTAAACACTAAAACCTGTTTGAGGTAGGAGGAAATCCCGGAGTCAAAGGCGTGGACATTTTTCTCTTACGACCCAGTCTAGTCTAAAGACTTGGGAAGAAATCGTCCTTTTTTTTTTTACGTTGGCGAGACCACCTTCTCCTCCACCCCCTGTTTTCAAAGGTAAGTGACTGTCTTTGGTAATGGTTCAGGTCAATTCTAGGTCTCACATTTTATGTGCGTCGTTTTGACGGACTGAGGTACACTTGCACCCCCAGGTTTGGCCCGTCTTCGGAATCGATACTCGGTCTGTGACTGCGATTTTACTGCCTGTCGTCGCTGGTCCAGACGCGAAAGTGTTACGGACGTCAAATCACCCTCTCTGACTGTGCCTGGGCTATCAGTACGTTCATTGACCTTTGGATCTGAGTCTTCACTACTGTCTCTTCGTGTTCCTCTCTACTCTCAGTCGTTGGTGACGTCGTGCTACACCGAAGTCCGGAGAGTCGGGGCTAGGTCTTTCCGAGGGGACTCGAGACCCGTTCAGGGAGCAAAGAGACCTGGACTCAGGTGAATGGACGCTGTACCGTTTCGTGGTAGAAGAGGATTCCTGCAATCGGACGGTAGTCCCAAGGCACACCCGTAATGGTATAGTGGAGGACCACGGAAGGATCCGAGAGGTCGACAAGGTCCACCGGACGAGCCCCGAACGTGTGGAGTGGTAGCGTTCGAAGGGTTGATTCCTGATTCGAACAATTCCGACGTCTGAAACATAAATTCGGACGTAGCACCTCACAGGCCGAGTCCCGTCCACGTTTGGTTACCAATAGCTCGCGTGCCCACCTACCCTTCTCGTGTGACGAGGTCCGCCGCGACTGTAAAAGTACCTTGCCTGTCCTGCGTCGGCGCCCTACTGGCAGGTTAGGCTCCCGACCCTACTCCCAGGGTGTCCGACGGCACGGAATTCACGAGTCGTCTTTAAGGTTGACGACTAACGAACGACGCGCGAGAACCCACTCAACGCCCCGGAGAAACGCGGGCGTAGAAGTAGGCCTGATCCTTAATGTGATTCGCAGTGGGTGTCGGTTGAATTAGATTCATTTCTCTCTCCACCTCCGCTCCCCTGCGTCTCCTGTCCGGGGGACTCGTGCCGGAGGGGCTTCTGCCGCCCTCCTCACCGACAGTCTTTCGACGAGTCGGCCGCGTCCAGCTTCGAACTCAAGATTTGGACAGACAAGCAGAGGCTGTGGCTCCAGCTTGAACTCGAGGCGTCTCGCCATAGCCAAGCTTGCGCGAGTGCCTGGCCTTCCGGGCCACTTCTCGCCCTGCGCGCGGGGGTCACTCGGCGTCGGGGCGGGCCGATCAGGGATGGGTCCTTCCTTCGCGGCCGGCGCCCCCTTCGGTTGGCACCCTGTGGCGGCCTTCGACCACCCGCCCGGGATGGCCGTCGGAGCTGCCCGCGTCGGTCCTCGGTTACCTCGCGCCTCCGCAAGGGCGGCGCCGGTTACCCTGCGGCTGGATCCGCCCTGGTTGGCGGACCATTGCCGGAGCACCACTGCCCCACGCGCGACGGCCCCGACACGCCCGAGCCCCCGACGCCAACAGTCCTACTTCTAGCTCCTCCACTTCTCGTGGTGCTTCTGAGTCGCATAGCGGAGGGTGTCGGTACACTTCCCCGACCCCGACCTGCTCTCGCCGGACCGGTTCGTCCGCCGGAGCCCGGAGCACCCGGTCCTCTTGCGCGCACTCCACACCGCCGCCCGCCGCCCCGGCCCCGACGCCGCCCGCGACTCCGCCCGGACCGCCCCGACGCCACCCGGACTCCGCCCGGACCGCCCCGCCGCCCCGGCCCCGACGCCGCCCGGACCGCCCCGCCGCCCCGGCCCCCGACTCCGCCCGCGACTCCGCCCGGACCGCCCCGACGCCACCCGGACGCCGCCCGGACCGCCCCGCCGCCCCGGCCCCGACGCCGCCCGGACCGCCCCGCCGCCCCGGCCCCGACGCCGCGCGGACCGCCCCGCCCCGCCTTGGGACGAGAGGGCCTGGCGCGCAAAGCCTGTGTTGCAAATTTGGCGGTTTGCCCTCACAATCTGAAGCCCCTGCCCGAGCCCCCCCAAAGACTCTCGCGTAACGCTCCGGGACCCTAAAATTTCGGCCTTTCACCGGTCGGAGCCGTCCACTGCCCATGGCTCAGGAAAAACTGGTAAGGTGAATCCGGGCATAGATGGCTCCCTACCGCCACGGGCCAGGAAAGTGGATGTAATAATAGTGTCTTGATAAGTCCGAGAAAAAAAGAAAAATTAACAACGAAAAAACATCCACTTTTTTAAGTCCCACTCTCTGGACAGGTGAGTCAGGTGACCGCTGAGTCAAATCATTGTGACCTCAAACACGGACACAAAGACTGAGGACTCTGTCACGACAGACACATCGTCAGGGGGAGTCGGGCAACGGTCCTGGAGACGACACCGAGTCGTCGAGAAGAGTCAGGTCCAGTTCTGAGAACGGGAGATCGGATTGACACGATTCTTTCCCGGTTTCTCTTCGGAGGTAAGACCTGTGGTACGAACATCTCCCCTTTGACACCGTCCTAATTCCACTGATCGAAGAGAAATAGGTCGGAGTCGACAGACTCTCCGACAGTGACGCTTATCAGCAACGCACTAAAGGTACACGACTCGTCGGGGCAAAGGTAGCAGGACAGCAGGCGAGGTAGGAATCTGACAGGGAGAGACGAAAAAATACTGAGAGAAGACTGCATGGTGTTTTGACTTTCTCGACACATGGACACACGGGCCCAAGATGTTCGCTGTAAAATGCGGCAACGAACAGAAGACAGACAAGTAAATCGGGAGGTCGTCCGACGGAAACGTACAGTCTGTAATCATATGAAGTGGTATTTAGGCAATCGTAAGCCCGGAGCTACAATGCTTAAGACAAAAGTCTACTCTTTTAACACAAAGTGTCTCTAGTCCAATACCCAGAGTCTAATGAGTCGACCACGAACCGTCTCGATCCGTTCCGTTCGACTGAGGTCTTAGGTACGACAATTGAGTCGACGATACACGGAGGTAGACTTATACTCGAAGGGTTCCTATCTCTGGCCCACCACCATTTATAGGTCTTGGACCGAATAATATCCCTGAGTCTTAAATACACGACTAAATAATCAGTAGGATGGCGACGGTGGTCCAGGAACAAACCCAGACCAGTGTAGTGGTCGGAGGAACCACAAATTATCCGAGTGGACTTTTTACTCTCAATGTCAAAAGATTTCCGGGAAGGTCAAGTATGAAAAATTTAGAACCTTAAGTGACCTTCTTCGAGTGACCTCTCTTCCTTGGATTTACCTTCTTATAATTGCCCTTCTCCCTCACACACTCGTTCTCGTGTGTCTGTTCCGAACTTTTCAGAAGGAGGAGAAACTTAGCGGGTCTCGAGGTCACGACTCCCAATACTCACCATAGTCTCCAGTGACACCTCCCTGGAGTCACCGAGGAAGTAGAAAAACCTTTACGCTGGAGACTTCTTAGAGAAGACCCGACACCTTCACACGGCACGAGAGGGTCGACTCGGTCTTTACCCCACCTCGTGTAGGTGTACCAAAGGAACTTGGACACAAAACTCCCCGACAGATTCACACTCTCGTTCTATGTAGAGGTGTCAGGTACCCCTTTTCTCTCTCTTCTCGATCGACACAAGTGTTCTGTAACAGTCGTTCCACGACAGGTCCCTCTTTTCGGCACTGGACGGAACTCTGTTTACCTTACGCGGAGCCTCTCTCCACACGAAACTTAGCACATTCCCTAGAACACATCAGAGTTCTATGTCCTCAAGTCCCTCACGCTGAAAGAGTCGGAACGAGGTCTTCACGAGATTTTGCGTATGTTAGTCGTTGGGCAAATATCTGAAATATCTGACACTACCTGTCTGTATATACACAGTCATATGTCAGCCGGGAACTTGTCGTACCCAAACTTGACGTACTCGGGTGGTGTACGTCTAGAGAAAGTCACATACTCACAATCCTGGGAACCGACGACAGTGCCTACACGTCCCGACCGACATCTCAATACACGACTAAAAACTGACACACCTCTAACGCGTAGGGTCGAAGTTCCCAAGTACCCAGTTGACATATGTGTATATCTACATACACTAATGTGTATATTTATGTGTGTGTTACATATACGACATGTTTTACCGAATTATGAGTCTTACAAATTTCATACGATTGTTGATTAAATTAGAAATCCTAGACTTTCCGTCAAGAACCCAGAATACTACGGTATCTAATTTGTAGTGTACATCGCGAACGAACGTCGTAGGACCCTATCAATTGACTACCGGTTGATCATCTCACACAGTAACTGAGAATCATGAAACACCCAATTAAACTCTTAGATTGCTTTCGACACTTAGGAGAGGGACCTTTCCACGTGTACACTTCTATATGTGTCAAAGTAAAGGCCAAAGATCTCCGGGGACCGCACACACGGCGCCGAGGGCAAAGGTAAGAGGTATACCGTCGGTAGTTCTTAGAAATTTTTGCTTAGAAGTCTTGTACCGTACATCGACTCTGCAGAAGTGACCAAAGGGTAATGTACGTCTTACTTCGGTCTGAACTGACCCCTGACCGTCCAGGACAAGGTTCAGGACGGGGAGGACGGAGGTGCTGGAGCAGAGGGAAAAGGCGAACAAGAAACTTGAGACCCAGTCCGTCGGAAAGACAGGGAACCCACACGGTTCGAGTAACGACATAAAACTTAACGGCCCTTGTGACTGAAGACGAGGCGGACCTCAAAGTACATAGTTTATATTTCAGATCCTCCGGAGGGGTCGAGTGGGACATCTCGTTGGAGACGGGGGTCGGTGAGCGGGAAAACAGCGGGAACGGAGAAGGACCACTAAACACAAACAGAGGAGGTGGTCCTGTCCTCGAGACGCCGGGAGCACAAGAGGTCGTGGATCTTGTCGGAGACACCACAGGACCGTAAGTCACTTACTCAGACACTTAACACACGCGGTCTCTGACCTGAAAAAGGAGGACACTTCGTAAAATTATAACTAAATGATAAAGAAAGGTAACACCACAGATCCGTACACCACACTATCATCTTAATTAGTTTTCGTTCTTTTACCGACCTTCTCGACAGGACAACCGTCCTGGAGGACCTTGACCGTTCCATGAGTAAAAGAGAGTAAAATTTTTAGACGGGTTCTCCAACTAAAATTACAGATTTGGTTTAACTTAAACACAGAATTGATCAGAAACAAATCGACTTAACCAATATACATACAAAAATTTTGACTACACGTCCTTATGTTAACTCATAGATTTTAAGTACGAAGATTTTAAGTCTAATAGGACCGACTGGAGGTCTCTTTTCTCTTACTTCAGGAGTCTCCCCAGAGTAACAGACATTAAACAGAAAATAGAGAAAGTTCAGAGGAAACGAAACCTTTATATAAAGACAACCGGATCCCACAGTATTTTAGAACCCTTACTGTAGAATAAACCCTCCCTTTCTTTTAGTCAGTCGTCCGTTAAAAGGTGTGCGACTGCTGCGTTGGGACACGATCGACACTCTCTACCGTCTTCTTCCCTTTTTCTAAAAATAGAAAAATAGCGGTTCCCGGATTATCCGAGAGGCCCCGTCTCTCCTCTGGTACCGTCGTCCTCTCAGAGGTCAACTCGTGACTCGACGTCCCGCAGTGGACCGGCATTTACGTCGACCGTAACGTCGTCTTCCACCGTGAGCCCGACCATGCCGACCTCCTCAACTCCGAACTGTAAACGAGAACCTCGGCCCTCTCCCAAACCGAAACGTCCTTTCCTTTCCCGGAAGATCCGGTTCTACGGATTGTCGGATACCCTAGACACTCCCCGAACCGGCCCTAGAACTTTGTGTGGTAGACCCGGACAAACAAGAAATTCTCCCGACGAACTACGAAGGGAGTATCGAGTCGGCCATTTCTTAGGTGGACGTTACGTTCTCTGGGACCAAACTAAGGACCCAACCCTTCTAGGCGACCTCTTCCCTATCCGATGGGTAAGGTCATAAGGACCCGTAGAGAATCCCAAGTCGACAATTTCTTAGACGGACGTTACTCCCTCTGGACCTAAGTTAGGGACCCCACCCTTCTAGGGGACCTCTTCCCTTTCCGAGGGGTGAGGTCATAAGACCGGACCTCTTAGGGTACCTGACATACCAGGTACTCCAGCGTTTCTCGACCTGTGTCGACTCGTTGAGTGAGTGAGTGAATTACGTCCTCTCCTCTTCGAACCCTCACTCAAACATTTCTTCCCCGAAGGTGGGGCCACGACTCTGGGGTCCGTCCAGGGGATCGGAAAGACTTCGGGAGGGGCAACTTCTCAATAATTCGACCATCACCATTCTACCACTGGAATGGCAAACCTTCAGTATACTAACTTAACGGTCATATAGAATGCAACTACAGAATTTCAACTCCTTTTTCACGACATAAACACTTGTTCATTCGAAATTTCCCGACATTTGCACTTGAAGTCAAAGGAAAGACGAGTAGTGGCACACACACAAGCAACGGGTCAGGGATCTGGGGTACCTGACATCGGGCGGTCCGAGGAGACACGTACTCTAAAGGGTCCGTTCTTTGGACCTCACCAACGGAAGGAAGAGGCCCAAGCAGTCACATAAATGGTAAATAAACGAACGATAAGGAAAAGCATAGAATCTGCAAACGAAAGGAAGGTAAAAGAAGAAGGATTTGACGTAACAATCACTCAAGGAAGACCTTCAAACATTCAGTCCAAACACATTTAACATAACGGGAACAAAACTCTCTCTCAAGACAACCTACACATTGAGTCGACTGTCCACGAGAGAGTCGCGACAAAGAGAGTTACCACAAAGGACGGAAAACTGACGATCACAACGAAAACAGAAAAAAGAGGCCCACAAAAACCCTATAAAACCCAAACCACGGAGTGACATCATACAGCTTCTCACCTAAATAAAGTAAATAGGACGAACTGCACCTAGACTCACACATTACATAGAGTAGTCAAGACCCTTGACCGATCGGAGAAAAAGGAGTCTGCGATGGAAACAGACCAGAGAAAGGAGAGGACTTTAGGTCACTGACTGCGAGGGGACGTCTCCAGGAGGCGGACCCGGTGGCAACGGGAGACCCCGGGAAACCGTATTGACTCGGTAAAAGCTAGCAACGTGAACCACCCCGTCGCTCACGACGACCGGAGAAGAGCCACCTCCGGTGCCCCGGACGTCCCGCAGGACGTCTCACACCTCGCCGGGGGTGGCGCTCGAGACGTCGGACTTCGCGGGCCCGGTCCCGGAGGGTCGAACAGGAGCTCTGACGTTGGAGAGCACACACGAGACAAAGACACCGGGACGACGTAAGACCCATCGAAGAAATCCGGAGAGAAGGTCAGACGGAACATCGGACACTCTTTCGATGAGAAGTTACGTCAGGCAACTTATAAAAGGTAAAACGTTGTAACCTTTAGATGTTTTCTCACCTTTCTTGTCAAACTACTTGGGGAGACATGGGATGAGTATCCATTGATTACCATTTATAAACCACTGTAAACACAAAAGACATAAAATGAAGACTTGGTAAACTTTCATTCGCGGTCCTGGAAGAAACGGTACTATGACAATGGGTGGGTTCTTTACATTACAACGATTATCATAGTCGATTACAAACGAAGTATAATTCTATAGACAGGCAGCAAAGGCAAGAACCGAGAAAGTAAAAAACACGAAGATAAAAACAAAGTAAAACAAAAGTAAAAAATAGGAAGAATAAACTTAATATTAGTGTGCGGAGTGCAACGTAAGTGCCATCAAAGAAATCAGAGAAAATAGATCTTGTCCGCGGGAAGGGTCGTAAAAAAACTAAGGAAAATGTCACCACTGTAAAAACTTTTCGGGTCCTGCCAACAAAACATGTCACAGGGTGTCGCCAACAGACTAAAACAGACTTCTTCGTGGGTCGTGAAACCGTCTCGTGACGCGTCCACCGTAACGCAGACCTTGGACGGAGTGTCGCCTTCCGACCGTGGGGTGCGTAAGAGAAACTCCCCTGACCGAGCGAGACTTTGTCAGAGGACCCTTCACTGTGACTCTACAGCCCTTACAGGAAAGTGGGCCCCGACGTCGCAAGAAGTCACCAGAAACGGAATAGTCAATGGTGTCACCACCGACGCGTCACCGCTGAAGGATTTCGAGACATAGGAGACAATTATGTGCGCACGACGCGACGCAAGTCAACGAGCCAACACAGGTCGAGAAACGTTGGGGCATTTGCTGACGTCGGCGGTCTCGGGAGATAGACCCCCAAGAGGTCCGTTCTTACGACCTTACGTAACGGCACAGGAGGAGTAATTATGTATATAATCGGACGAAAAAAAAAAAAGAAAAATGAAAAAAAACATTACTTCTTCGGAGAGGGAGGAGGATAAAAATTTAAAAAAGTAAAGAAGTTCTAGACCGATAAAAACTATCAGAGAACAAAGAACAAGTACTTTATTAAAGAATAAGTGAAATATAGGACACAGACGAACACCTGAACACAAACTAGTTTAGACTCCGAAGGGACTAGAGGACCAATCCCGGCTCATGAAGGACTCTCCTGAACACTCCCCGGGACGAACGGTGGTGGGGGCCCGTGCACTACCCTTAAAACACCGAACCCAAAGGACCGGCAGTCCGGCACATCTCACGTGAGGACTGAGACTCTCGAACGATCCCTCCGGAGGAGTCGGCCTCGACACGACTCTGACCGGTCGAACAGGGACCGGGAACCTCTCGAGGAGGGACGAGTCGAACAGACGACTGTGCACGAGAACCTCCGAAGAAACACGGGTACCGAAGACCGCAGACAGTGCCCGGGTCGGGGGGCCCGTACCGTCGAAGACGAGACCTAGACAGAACTGACAAGGAGCAAGGCCGGCAAGACACTGTCCTCCCTCACCGACACCGAGAGAGCCGGTCAACGACCCTGGCTCCCAGGAACCACGAGACCATCGTAGCGTGGCAAAAGGAAGACCCTCTGTGGTCTCCGGGAGCCGTGGACACCCAATGGGTCAGGGGGAGGTGTGCAAGTTCCGCGCACCATTGAGAGGACGCAATGACGCACGGGTACCCGGGGTTCCAAATCCGTCGAATTGACTCACCGGCCGTCCTCACACCACGAACAAGTCTTACACTGACAAGGGGAGAATTCCGACGTGTGAGTATTATTACCCCGAAACACAAACCCAAAAGCTTTTTCCACAAGTATACTCTAACTTTTATGTCAACTGAAAGATTAGAACCGTTGTCGGAGAAACACGGTGAACGAACCCCCACCAGTACGTCTTCATCCAGGATCTCTAGCCCCAAACGTAAGACCGGGACCACGAACGATTGACTGAAACTCACTCAACCTTTAAACTGAAAGTCAAAGATTTAGGTATTTTACACTCGATCTGGTAGTTCAAGTACCCGACCGACCCTCCCGAGTCGTCCTAGAGAACACGTTCAGTCAAGTCAGTGAGTCAGCACAGGCTGAGAAAACTGGGGTACCTGACGTCGTACGCTCCGAAGGGACGGGTAGTGGTTGACGACCTGAGTTACCCGAGTTGTAGGTAACTCAGCGGCTACGGTAGGTTGGTAGAGTAGGAGATAACAGGGGAAGAGGAGGACGGAAGTTAGAAAGGGTCGTAATTCCAGAAAAGGTTTCTCGGTCAAGAAACGTAGTCCACCGGTCTCATAACCTCGAAGTTGAAGTCTTAGTCAAGAAGGTTACTTATTGGTAGGAAATCCTACCTGACAAAAGTAGAGGAACGTCAGGCTCCCTGAGAGTTCTCAGAAGAGGTTGTGGTGTCAAGTTTTCGTAGTTAAGAAGCCGTGAGTCGGAAGAAGTGTCAGGTCGAGAGTGTAGGTGTGTACTGGTGACCCTTTTGGTATCGGAACTATTCTGCCTGGAAACAACCGTTTCATTGCAGAGACGAAAAATTATACGACTACTACGAATAGTGTCGAAAAGAAGGTTCCTCATTCGCAGAAAATTAAAGTACCGACGTCAGTGGTAGACGTCACTAAAACCTCGGGGGGGTTTTATTTCAGAGAGTGACGAAGGTAACAAAGGGGTAGATAAACGGTGCTTCACTACCCTGATCTACGGTACTAGAAGCAAAAGACTTACAACTCAAAATTCGATCGAAAAAGTGAGAGGTGAAAGTGAAAGTAGTTCTCCGAAAAATCAAAGAGAAGTGAAAGACAGTATTCCCACCACAGTAGACGTATAGACTCCAATAACTATAAAGAGGGCCGTTAGAACTAAGGTCGAACACGAAGTAGGTCGGGTCGTAAAGTGTACTACATGGGAAGTATCTTTAATTTATTCGTCCCACCGTTATATGTCGGAACTGCATGAGGAAAGGGCTAAACCTTGGTTAGGTAACAAGGTACAAACCAAGATTGACAAGGAAGAACTGGACGCATGTCTAAAGAGTCCTTCGTCCATTCCACCAGACCATAAGGGTAGAGAAACTCTTAAAAGGTCAAACAACACCAGGTGTGTCCGTTTCCGAAATCGCATCAGTCACTTCGCCTTCATCTACAAAAGGACCTCAAGAGGACGGAAAGACACTAGGTCGCCTACAACCGTTAAACTAGAGACCAAGGGGACGAAAAAGACTTAGGTCGAATTTGCAGACCTTCGAGTGCCGAGTGCAGCGCGTCGGAAGCACGTGCGGTGAGACACGGCGAATCATCCACGTCCATGTCAGGCATGCCATCGGCGCAGAATACGGCAGGAGGACTCTCGGAAATCTGCCTCCGTCGGCCTGTGGTGGCTCCGCAGAGCATTGGTGCGTGAAGAGTGACAGTGTCCTTGCGTGGCCGACAGAGAAGACACAACCGACGACACCCCAGACGGGACGTAGTCCGCACCGGGACAGAGACTCAAGTGTGGACTCCCCCCCGCCTCGACCCGGACTTCACGACCCCCTTCTCTTTCTTCTCTCTGACCCTTCCACTCGTCAAACCTATCTTCCACCCGGACCGGTCGGATGCCGAGAAGGGTGCCCTCAGGACCAACTCGCACGACGATGGAACGACAGGGCGAGACCTCTAAAAGGGAAGCAAGAGTCTTATATCCTCCCGTGTCGAGATCTCCATCGTCGGAGCTCCCGCGTGTGAGCCCGCGGACGAGTGCACCCGCGACCCGGCTCACGCCGCGGGCCCCCGACCGCGCTCGGGAGCGACCCCTCGCCGACGGACCCACACGTGAGTCACGCCGGCACACCAGTGACCCCGGGCGACACCGGTCTCGAAGAACGAAGAGTCTTCTTCGACGTATTGACATAAAAAGACACTTCAAAGGGTTTAAGTTCGTACCCGTTGTTGATTCAACTTTTTATGTGGACTCCGAGACGTCCGGTTTTATCCTCGTCAGACACCCGTTAGTCGAACGATGGTCACTGATTGGGTCCTAAAAATAAACTGACTACTCTTTCAGACCGTACACCGACAGGGTACACGAGTCCCAGAGTGACTTGTAATTTGGTAGTCGTCCCTTGTCTTCTCCGTAAAAAGGACCCGGTCAAAATTTTGACAGAGTCTCTAGGTGCAGTAAGAAATCGTCGATCGAAGAACAGAATCGGACACGTGGAACCCTCGACTGGAATGGACCCGAAAACACAGTCTCGACTCCTTTCGACTCTCGTCGCAAATTCCAAGACCGAGAGACGCAGCTACAAACTCGTACAAAGACAATTCAGACAGACAAGTCGTCGACACCAGTAAAATCGTTTTCAGTAAAGCATCAAATATACCGTGCAAGTTCACACTGAAATGGTTGAGCATCGGCGTCTTAGGGTCGGACCCACAGTAAGAAGGGCTAAACACCCCGGTGAGCCGTATTTTACTCGTAGGCCAGTGGACAGGGAACTAATGACGAAAGCCCACCCGACATCAACTACCGAAGGACTCAGACATTTCTATCTTTCGTCACAGCGCCTCTGGGTCGTCTCGACAGGACGACGCTGCACCCGTCCCGGCACAAAACTGTAACTCCCTTGTCAAAACCTTCGGAGACGACTGAGACTACCCTTGTACTAGAGACCTTGGGGCGACGGTCTGGAACTCCGAGGCGAGACGGTAAAAGATCTAATGCCATGGTTCCTGCTCAATAAATTAGACACAGAGACGAAGGAGTAAACACTTCACCCCTCTCATCACCACAGGTCGAGTATGCCAATCGCCCTCCCCGCACACGTCGGGAGCCTCGACCTGGACTGGCCGGCGCGGAGTCAGCACGGTCGGCAACACTACTGTCCCTGGCGACCTCTGCGGTGAGTGTAGTCTCTAGCTCACACGTTCTCAGCAGTCTCAAGTGACGCTCGGCACGTTCGTCCTAGTCGCGACTCTCCTGACATTAGGGTCAAGGATCAACTATTGAAGGCGAATGTCGTACACAAGGATTCGATGACGTAAAGTTCTCACACTTGGTTCACGTAGAGGAGACAAAAGACACATCTGTCGAGATCGAGACCGATAACGAGTCCTCGACCCCTCATTCCAGGGAAAGACGGGCTACCACCCCTCGCTTCACATGAGGTGCCTCTAGTTCTTCTGCCTTCACGACTACCTCTTGAAGGCGTCCCGGTAACCACTCATGGGCGGGCGCGGACGGTTCCGGACGGGAGTGGACGGAGGAGACCCGCCTTGCGGAGACCCTGAACGCAGACACCGCGACGAGAAAAGACAACCGTGGCAGTCACAATAGAAGCGTTTACTGTGTTTTGGGGTCAAGAAGGTCTTTCACGAAATCGTCGGTCGTTTGCACCCGGGGTCATACCAAACCCCAAAGTAGACTGTCTCGTCTAAGAGAACCGTCGGAAGAACACGAAAGTCTCTACTGTCCGGGGACTTCTCCAAAACCTGCACTCGGTCGTCGAGACACACAGCACGACAACGTCGCGGCCCGGACGTGCGGATCGGTCAGTCGCTCGCTCCTCGACACACCCCGACGTCTCGAAGCTCCGTCACCACGGCTGGAGCGTCCCGGACGTCGAGGGCACGAACATTGCACAGTCCGGGAGAGGACTGGCACCGGAAAGTGACGGGTTCTCCTTCAAGAGACGTAGAACGTAGACTGTTTTGTCTCAGAGTATTTCAATTTATTGAACGGACACCACTAGCTGGGTCTTTCATCGGCGTCTTCGTATCAGACTCGCATGTGGACAGACCGGGACCCCGGGTACGAGACTAATTGTATGTCGCTCGTCTTTCCCTGACGAAAAGGCGTTACAGGGAGTAAGGTCGGTCCTGAAGACCCCGGAAGAGGACCAGGGTACGGACGCCCAGACCCAGATCCCTTTAGATCAGAGAGAGTCTGACCGCAAATAGAGATCCTACCTGAACAACCCATTACCCACTGCTTGGCAACAGTCTCGTGGACACAGTGACACCTCAGGGAAACCAACAGTTTCGTTCCATGTATAAGAGTTCTCCCTGTAAATGATCTCTTGAATTTCCTTCAAAAGAAGTTTCAAATTCTTTCTCACCCAAACAGATTCGGGTCTTAAGAAAGGAGTTCTTAGATCGCAGATCAACTTCCCATACAACTTATCCCGAAAACGTTTAATACGACTCACTTTTCTCTTCGTCCACTTCCCACCAAACCCCAAGTGCTCTTGGGGAGACCGACCCGACCTCTCACTCTCACCTTCGTTCCTCGGCTACTCCCCAGACTTGCTCTCTACAACGCCACACCTGGTCGGAGCACCTCCACCTTTCTGCACCGACCCAGGACCCAGGTCACCCTACCACCTCGCTACTGTACAGGACTTTCCACTCCGCACCCCGACCCTCTCTCCTGCACGCCACGGACGGCCCACGGCGGCAAAAGCCACCTCCCCGTCACACCTTCCTCCCGACAACTTACGGCGACACCCGCGTCGCCCGGGGTGGGGTCACCGCGGGAGCAAGGGCCGGGCACCGCCCCCCGCGAGCCGCGACGAAGAGCCTCACTCTCCTCCGACGTGAACCTCGTCCACCTTCCTCTGTCTCCGGAGACGCAGAGGCGAGGCGCAGACTGGCCGTCCACAGCAAACCGAATGCGTCACAAAAAGTCATTGAGAGCTTACGCAACGGTCACAAACCTTTAACCCTATACAGGACATTTTACTCTTTTCGAAAGTAAGGACGTGTCGGTACCCCCAGGGTCGTTTTGTCCGATTCGAGACCTAAAAAAGTTTGACGTTTTATGAGACTGACTTTTATAAAAAAATGGGACTTTGTGACCTAAAAAATACATGGATAAAATTAACTTTATATTCTATGTGTATCGTTTCAAATTTTTATTGGATATAAAATTGTCATCACTTCATCGACGAGTGCGTCGGTGGCAAGTCGAGTCCCATCTCTCGCAGTCTGTACCGAGTGCGCGGGGGTCCGCATCGGGGAGCGGGGGGTGCGCAGGGGTGTCCCGGACTCTCGGGACCGCCACCGAAGACTCGTCGGCGTCGGGGCGTGTGGACACACACAGGGCCCGGCACACCGAATCAAAACGGGGAAATATTTGAAAGAGACCTGTCTCAAGTGACATCCGCGACACAGAACGAAGGAGTGTCGGAAATAGAAACATTCCAAGCCAAGGACAGTCATGTACAACCCGAGAGGGACCTTATTGTCACCCTTACCGAGTGTTCTGGGAGAAAGACCAAATTGAAGAAGGACTCATGAAAAGTTCTTAAACTCCTTGTACACGGTCTCTAAAATAAATTGAGTCATCGACTACTCTATTTGCCATTCTACAACGTCAACCAAGGTCCATAGACTCATGAAAATTTTATACAAAAATAAATAGATCTTTTAATAAAAGACTTTAACCATTTTCTACTGTTTCGAGTGGAAATGTGCTTACGCATACAGACTTGACGAAATTCAATTAAATTTACGGAATTTAAAACTTTTTTTACTTCTACTTAAAGGGCTCGGAGACAGGTCACTAAACGGCAAAAACTCGGCTCCCCTGTTACACTAAGAAAACTACCGTCGTTCCACTTCTCCTTAAAGAACTAGGACGGTGTCTGATCTTTCCGTCCGGTAACTGACGGAAGTTTTCCCTCGGGATACGCAGAAGGAGACGGAAACTCAAGGACACTTCACCGTCTCCCCCACCCCTCCTTCGTCATTCGACTGGTCTTTACTTTTCACTCCTCAGACACGACGAAGGACTGCACTACTTCTAGGGACAGTCCCTAAATCTTTGGACTCGGTCGTCTACTTTGGACACAGCAAGAGCTACAGCAACGGTCTCTCGCGCGGTCGGGCCGGGGAAAGGACCGGTTGTCGGCCAGAGTAACAGGCAGGTGTGTAGGGGACGGACGAACAGTCGTGTCTCGTCGAAGATTTGTTTACGTCCCGACCACTCTCTGCCCTTACGGAAAGAAGGGGTGAGTCCTTGGAGCACAGTGGCAACAGACGGTCCTTTATCTTCCTTCGGAAGGTAAACTTCCTCGAACAGAGACACCCGATATTCAAAACTAAAAATTTTTTTAGTTTCAAGTAAAATTTTCATGTCTTTAAAGGTACAACAGTGTTAGAAGACCACGCAAGTACAGCAAACCTTTTGAAAACAGAAGTAAGAATCCTTGATCCGTAATCCACACCACCTTTCCTCCAGGTCGGAGAGGAGACCCCGATGAGACTCTGAGGGCAAACATCAGCAGCCAGTCCAGCTTACTTCCTCCCATTCTGACAAGGAATTGAGATTATAGACTCAGAAACAGGACTAACCCAAAGACCCGTTTCTTCCTTTGGTTGGGTCACTATTACGACCCAAACTTTCACCCTTCACGGACTCTCAGACACCTCGGTGTCCGGGCACCCTAGAAACAGACAGTCCTGTCTCTGCGACTACCACTCCGTGGGTCGGTGGTGTCCCGAAGGGTAGGAGTGGTCGACCACGGCGGTGCGGCACTCGTCTCGTCTCGAGAACCAAGTAAGACATCTACTCACAGAGTCGACTCGAACACACAACACTAGTAGCCCCCTCGAAATTTGAGGATCACCACTGTCCCGGACTGGGGACTTTAGCCTTACGTCAGTCCCACCCCAGTCCACTCGGACGTCCCACTCGTACACTGACCTGTGTCACCACTGAGCCTCGACACGAGAGTCGAAGTGGGTCGCCACAAGAAGGAGACGGACCAGGACGACGATAACAAATGAACTTCACTTCAGTTGCAGCGAGTCAGCACAGGTCGAGAAACGCTGAGGTACCTGACATACCTTAGAGGTACCTTAAGAGGTCGAGTCTTATGACCTCACCCCTCGGAGAGGGAAGAGGTCCCCTAGAAGGGCTGGGTCCCTAGGTCGGGTCCAAAGGGCGTAACGTCCCTCTAAGAAGTGGTTGACTCAGTGTTCCCGTCGGGGTAGCAAATGAATCTGTAAAGAGAAGTACACAAAAATTTCACTGAACCATCAACCCACGTGTGTAGGTCTTCTCACGTGCCTTGTAACCACACATAGAGCCACCCAACAAAATTCAACTTTTCGGCACTTTGGTCGGGGGTCAGTTCTCTCTCTACCGGCGGTCACGGGGTCTCGTAGACATATCCCCGCCGAGGGAAGGCGAAGACTCTAAGTAGGGACAACAACGCTCCTCGGTGCTAGCAAAGGGCAGCGAGACACCATAAAAAACCATACTTATGTAGTGTCGCGTTCACCGGGGAGGTGACGCCCGTCTGCACCCCTTTACACCGGTCACAAACCGTTCATTCTTCCTGTGACGCACTGGTAACGACCGACACAGGGACGCACGTGTGCACGTGGCGTCGGAACTCTCACATTTGGAACCTCAACTTAACCTCCCAGTGTCTATAAGTACACAAGTCGAGATCCTCCACTATTTGTGGTGTAATTAAGGTTTGGTTGAGTGTGAGGGTGGTCGTCACAGGACGTAAGAATGGTTGAGAACCACAACGGGCAGAAAAATTAAAATCACTAAGACCTCCAACATTTCATCATAAAGTAACAAAAAAGAAAATAATTTTAAAAATAAAACCTTTGATAGTTCATAGGTTCTTTTCATCAGTTCACCATCCTTCCGAGGGGTATCGGGGTAGACTAACGTCTGGACGAAAGACTGGATATTTATAAACACATAGAGACCTTTTACTCCTGAATTTTTACGGTAAAAGTGGGGTCTCCTTTAATTGTTATTTAAGAATTTACAGTCGTGTGCGCACCAATTACAAATTTAAGGTCCAACAGGGCATTCACAGTCTTACACGACGAAAATATCGCAATAACACGCTAATCCTACGTTTCTTTCCAGACATACTATCTAGTCGACCGCACAGAATGGAGAAGGCTCAGGCACAAAGGGAATACAAACATAACCATGGAAACCCGTTTCATATTTGATCTATCTCTCCCCCCTCCGGTATGAGTCCCCGACCGTCTTACCCTCATTCCCCCGGACATCCGTGTACAACTGACCCTCCCCTTCCTGTCCCGTCCGAGGTACCCTTTGCGACAGTCACCCAACCGGGACATCACACCAGCCTCCTTTCCCCAGGACCTCTCCCTGCCTGGGAAGTGGAGTGGGACCCCGACGCAGACACGTCACGAAGGGAGGGGTCCCGACACACACTGGCTCCGACTGAGCTAAGAATGTTGCACGTCCAAAATACCGATTTTTCTGAGCTTTTTCACTCTCCTGCGGCGCAAAGAGTCGTGCCAGACAAGACGGCAGAGAGAAGGTCCCGAAGCCTATTTCCTCTGGTTCCTCCACATGCTTCCCCTCCAGTGCCTCGAGTGGGGCACACTCTGCCTCTTGGGGTACCCCCCGATGCCGTTCTGGTAGTCGGTGCACTAGTATCCCGAGTTCTGCCGGTTCCCGTGGTTCGTCGACTTCCACTCGTGCACGGACGCCCGCGACGAGACGACCCCGTGGGGCGACACCCTCGCGCAGACACGTCCCGTCGTCTACCGCGGACACCCGTCCCGACCGTGTGTCTGCCGAGTCACTCCTGCCGAGGAGGAGCAACTGCGGCTCCTTTAACACACACACCCCTGGACTCGACACACCACGTAGGACGCACGGCGGTCCCCTCGCGTACAGAACCCGGACCGGCGACTGCCGACCAAGGTCCCGACCGCGAGTGTCCTCTGCGTCGTGACTCACCAGACCCCTCCCGACTTCTCGGACCGTCGCGCCAGAGCTCCCCGGGTCACACCCCGGGCCGATGTCGGGGAGGACACACCGCCCTGGAACTCCGGGGCGACCGAAACGACCACCAAGACGCATCCGGGCCCCGAGACACCTCTCGTACCGCCGCCGGCACCTCTGCCAGGACCCACTGGAAGGTGGGGACAGGGCATTCGGAACTCCTCTGAGAGCACAATTCTGCTACTGACTCAGACTTCCACCCTTCGCCGACTCTCACTCTGTGGTGTCCGGTCACCGGCTGCAACACTTGCCTCGTTAGACTGACACCGAAACGGAACAATCATCACTCCTTATTGGAAAAGAAGTGTCGTGAATGAATAACATACACGGTTCGGGACCCGACTCACGTAGCTGTCTAGACACACACACACATGAAAGGGAATAAAATGTCTATTTTCTCGAGACTCCGCGTGCTCCTCCAATCCGTAAATAGGATCCTAGCGTGTCGATCAATCTCCGCCCCGTCTAAGAGCCTCAGGACGGCTGACGACAGACGCGACATTGAACGACACCCGGGAACTCCGCAGTCGACTCGAGAGACCCCGAGGTCGAGGGACAGACATCTGACGTCGTCCGGCCCGTACATTACAGAGGTAGAGACGGAAGGAGACGCCAGAATGGCAAGAAACTAAAACACGCGCCCACAGAACCAGTGACGAAATACCTCTAGTATTTTTGCAGCGGAGAGGTTTCGCGATAAGGAGAAACAGGATTGTCCCGAGGGTAGAGTCCTCGAACGGAGACGTTCATAGCGAGAGTTTGGAGGGGGAGTAGAGAGGGCAGGACATAATTAATGTCAAGAATCGTCCTAGACGGTGGAAAGGTCATTAATGTAGAAGTCAGTTAAGTAAGCCCTTTAATTGACTATGTTTTTACGAACTACGGTTTTTTTCTTTTTTCTTACACATGATAGGTTACATCCCATCTATTGTGTCCCACATGTCAAATTTAAAGTCAATAGGTATTTCGACAAACCGTGTCAAAGAGATTCTTTTATTGTTCTCCTACTTACAAAACGAAAGTTTTACTCATGAAGGACGGTGTAACTCGTAGACACGTTCGACAAACCTCTCTGCCTACAAAGTCCCACCTCCTGTTCGGAGACGGCAATCTCACGGCGGGAACAGGACCGGGGTGCAATCCCCGGGCGTGTGGTCGGAGCCGGAGCCGTCACCAGGTCCTCCCACGTCCGGACCCGAGGACACCAACGACAAACAGTGTTGAAGTAACTCCAGCGTAAAATTCATTTTAAGTGGGTAAAATTCACGTGTTGACTTCCTTAAAACTAGCCAAATGTCTCACCATATCGGTAGCAGCGTTAGGTTAGAATCTTGTAAAAGCAGTGGGTCCTCTCTTTGGAGTGCCGACAAAGTCATTGAAGGGCAGGGGTGGGGGTCCGGGACCGTTGGCGACTAGCTGAAAAAAAGAGATATAAACGGAAAAGACTTGTGAAGTATTTTTATCTTAGTACGTTGTACATAAGATAATACATACCGAAAGGGAGGACTCAGGACCATTCAAAAATAAGATTAAAACAAACCCTCAACTCTCAGTATCGAGGGGAACTTCAAATCGTCTCTCTTTGTAAAGATTCATGTCTGAGGAATGTTTTCTACGCGAGGGCCTTGTAGCCAGCGGCTCCGCCGGGCTCAGACCTGCTGGACCCCTTCCGTCGACAAGGGTGCACGCGACGAAAGGGAAGACCTCTACCTTCGTCGACCCGGGCTCCTCGTCTGCGACCCTAAACCCAGGTGACCGAAGTCTCTCTGGGACCAAAATACAGGGAAACTTACTTAGCGTAGACACTACACTGATGCGGACCCACGACAGTACACCCACTCCTTTCACTTCGAGCCTCTCGGAACAGATTTCGTGTCCGGACGGCTCCCCGTCAGCACCCCTCATTTGTCCAAGACAGGGACGGAGACCACGTCTTTGACGGCGGGGGCGTGCTCCACCCCTCCCGGTCCTAACGTCGTCCCTCTCGTCAGAGCTTTCCCCCACAATCCCGGAAACCAGGGTACCTGTCGCGCCCGGGGTGGACCTTCACCCATCTCGACACAAACGGTCAACCGTCGGAGACCTCCTTTTCCTTCCTCCTCGAATCCAGAGGAGAAACGGGGAGGACGGACGAGAGACCCTGTGCGTCCGAGATCTCGGGCGGAGTGTGTAGGAGCGTGTCCGCAGGAAAGAGGTGCACTAGTGACTGATGGAGTTGAGAGTATACCCTTCGACGGAATGTCATACAGTCTTATGCACGTAATATATATACTATGCACGTAATATATTAGGAACCAGTGAAGAAAAAGAAAAAAATTCGACCTGGGGTCGTAAAAACTTTCAAACGTCTTTCTCGCTCATCTTCGACCTCTACACTAAATGTAGCTTCGGTTGTCACCCCGGCACTTCCACGCCGGTGTCCCCCTCGGCCCGCCCTTTGCCGGAGAGAGAAGTACCCCAGACCCCCACCCTCCCCGCGACCTGGACGACGAGGAAATACCAATCAGTTCGAACGAAAGGGAAATAGACGTAAGAAATTGGAAGAGTACTGTTTTTGTCTGTCAGACAATCTTTTTGTGACATTGGACAAACCTTCCCCTCTTGTCACTCCTCCACTTTATCACCATCAGTAAAGGTTTAACTTTACACGTCCCATAAATTAGAAGGAAAATAGAGAAACCATAAAAGAAGGGTTCTACATACGTACACCTTTCCTTACGACGTAATCATAGACTAAGGGCCCCAGGACGTGTCTCGGGGAGTGACAAATTACCTACCCGTATGATGAAGTATAGCACGCGATTTAGTGGGTGGATGTTTCCTCAGACTCGTCGGGGAGGCAGAGGTCAATTAGATGACCCAAGCGGGAAATAGCCCTTAGCGTACGTCAATTTTGTTCCCCCTCTAAGACCCTCTTTCACAGCCCACAGGAGGAGTCGACCCGAACACCTCGGGCCGCTACTCGTCGATCGCGGAAGAGAACCGTCGTCCCCTGGTCCGGTGCAAACCTCAAACAGTTCCGCGACGACCGGCGTCAACCCGACCTCTGAACACAGAGCGAGACTCCCCGCACCCCTGAACCGTCACCCGAGGGGTCCGTGAGTCCGAAGAGAGACAGAGACATCTCCGTCCCGTCCACACTGTGGATGCGGTGTCTTAAACTGGAACTTCGACTTCTCATGCAGGGGGACGGGTTCCCCCTGCACGTGTTCTTCTTCCTCTAGTAGGTCCTACAGTGAGACGTGCTGAATCTGCACCGGTTGCGCGCCGGGGTCCATGGCGGGGGGCCCAGGACGACCCGTCGGCGGCGGCCGGGACGACCGTGTCCCAGGCAGACACGCGACCCCCGAGGACCTGCGCGACAGCCAGAACGGCGAAGAGTCGCGTCTGTCAGGAAAAGACGGACAGTACAAGCCGTCAATTGTAGCGGTTCTCGCTGCTCCCCGAGGAAACAAGGTCAAGGCTACGAGATCAGTGTCTACGAAGGACGTGCAACGAGGAAGAGGGTCGGGTCGGAGGCCGGGCTCGACGGTCGAAGAGGGACCGAAGGGAGGTCGTGACCGAGCCCGGACCCCACGAGACCCACACTTACCATCCCCCGTCCTCACAAGAAACTCGGGAAACGTCCTAAAGTCTCTCGGAGTGTTTCACCAGAAGGGGACGGGTCGTCTTGGGGGTCAAAATATCGAAACTCGACCTCGACAGGGACGAGGAGTACACTCATCTTCTACCTACGAACACAGGACTGATTATTTCGCACCCCTTCGCGCCCTACTGAAAGACAGTAGAGACCCCTTACACACGAAGTCTCCTGACTGAGAAAGGGGTGACCACCAGAAACCCAGACCAAAGGAGAAGCAGGATTTTCTCCGATAGGGGCGGTCGTTCCCTTCTCGAAGATTGGACTTTAGACTAGACACCCACAAAACAGGGAACCTCGGAACCGGTTCTTCGACGACTTCTTGGAGGCGATCCAGACACGTCGTCGACGGGGTCCGGTCGGACACCCTCGGTGAGCGGGCTCAGTCGAGTCCCTGACACACCGAGGCTGTGACTAACCGAGTCGATTACCAGAGAAACTCAGAAGTCCAAAAGATACTAAATCCCGGGAGACTAAAAGAGAAACGAGGGGACTCTTCTCCCGCATGTCAAAGGATGGACCGCCCCGACGAGACCCCTAGTCTACGGGAGTCACGGTCCTTGGTAAGCGGTGGACAGTGACGACACGCAAGTCCCCGGTGGACGCACGGACCATCCCGGACCGTCGGGGTCCACTGGCACCTCTCGGTCGAAGACCGACGGACGTGCCTCCCGGACCGTCGACCTCTCGGACGACACCTCGCCGGACGACGTGGAGGTCCGAGGTCCGGGACCCGGCGAGACCAGTGATCCGGACTATTCTTCTACGTGCGGGTCTCAGCTACGGTGGGATGTCCCGGCCCCGTCGCCCTGCCCGAACCTCGAAGGACCCTTCATCCTACACTAAGGGTCGTCCACCCGAGCTTCACTCAGGACCTCTCAGTCCACGGATCCCTTCCCAACCGTCAGGACACCTCAGTCCGTCCGTAAGCCCTGACCCTTCTCTGTACCGACCCTGCCCCAAAACGATCTAACACCGTCCCACCCCCTAGGAGAATTTTCGGGACACGTCTCTTCGAGGAGTTCAAAGGTCGCGTCCACGGTCTCCAGACACGAAGAGCCCTGGGGACGACTCAACTAGTCAACCACTCCCGGGGACCCCCTCCACCACTACTCCGCGAACGTCGACGGAATCCCTCGCTCCGACTGGGGACTCGGAAGAGAACACGTCCCCCCTGTTCTATAGGACAGATACTACCCGGTCGAGTACTTCGGGTTCTTCTGCCTCTAGTGTCCACTCTGCTCTGCGTCACGGCCCGGGCTCCGACCGCCGGACGCCCCAGGACGGGGAGGACTGTCGTCCCCGGCGCGACCCAGGCGTGCGCGTAGGGCTCTCCCTCTGTCCGCCGGGGCCCACGCAGGGCGGACGTCACGCGACGGGCGAGCGGGGCCCCCGGGGCCGGACGGAGGGGACCACTCCGGCGTCCGGCCGACGGGGAAGACCCGGAGACTAACTAGACGAGGAGAACGACTGACATAGGAGGAGAAGAAAGATTAATGACGTGCATCGAAACAATGAACTTTTGACAGTCGTAATCTCATCGACAAAAGAAAGTTTAAAGTCGGTCACCGTGCTACACTTGGGGGTCTCGTCACAGGAATAGCATTTACCGGAGAGGTCGGGGCGGAGTGTCGACACCGCCTTCCACGACCCACACACCCGACGGGGGCGGACGACTACCCTGTCCACGACCAAACCTCTTACTCTTGACACTGGAACCTGTCAATGAGTCGAAAACTCTACGAGCAGGGAGAAGCTCGAGACTCTACCCCGGAGAGGAGTCTGGAACGGTAAGAAGTGCCCGAAAGGAGGTCTCTCCTAAGACTTGAGTGGGATAAGGAAGATCCGCGAACTAACTTTCAATTAATTGGCTTCGAAACAGTGTGTCCGGTGCTCTTTCCCAGTAAATGAGTCACATCGTGCCCTTAAACGTATACTTTTGGCGGGTAGAAGGTCCGCCACCACACCACACTACTCCGGACCCCCCCTCACACTGCCGGTCCGGCCCCCCACACGCGGGACCACCTCTGCCCGCGAATGTTCGAGTCGGGTTCAGGTCCCCACCCGTCACGAGACCGAAAATCCCTCGGGACGATAAAAGTCTACTTTGACTTCGGACCTCACCCGAACATCGGACACCACCCCAGTCTTCGAGCGTGAGTTCGGGTCGCGATTTGAACCCGAGCCCACCCTAAGCCTCCGTCACTGCTCTTTCCACTAGCGGAGGGGTGCTGTGACTGCGGCGGACGGTGGGAGCAGCTGAGGATCTATTTGAGGCCCCCCTCTAGTTGTTCCACCACTTGTTCATGTAGCTGGTCCCGCACCGCCTCGACCAGGGTCCACACGACAAGCACCTGCTCCAGGTGTACGACCTGTAGCTCACGAAGTGGATGGACGTGGCGCGCGAGCTCAGGAGGTAGCGGGGGTAGCAGTAGAAGCGCAGGTTGGCTCCGTTGACGCAGTAGTCCATGGGCTCGGGGGGTCCGCGGAGCCGCAGAGGTCCCGGCGCAGCGGGCACGCAGCGGGCAGCTCCACCCCTCCTCCCGCGGGACAAGGAGGACTCCCCTCGCGAGCCTCACCGAACTAAAGTGAGGTCGTCAGTGGGGCAAAGACGCACCCTCCCGAAGGAGCACCATTGACCCCAAGGACACCCACACTGAACCAACCTTACCCGTTTCCTTTCCAGCCCACCCGGTCGCGAGTCGCTGTGCCGGACACAACTGAAGCAGGGTGCACTCGAGGGGCTCCACACACAACACTCGAGTGAAAAGTCTACTCCTTCGTCCTACTGTCGTACCCCGCGGGGACCCGTGTCTGTCCTGTTCTTGGGTCCGAAGACTGTCACTTCGGACAGGAAAGAAAGACCGGGTTTGGAAAAGAACCTCGGTGTGACCGTGGAGGGGTGGTTAGGGGCTCCGGGTGGAAGTCCTTCCCTCGGGTCCCGGCAAGGACCACCAGGTCCCCAACTTTAGACGGAGCGTCACGTCTCCTGTACCCGAGAAGGCACCGGGTCGTTCTGGGGTGCACGACGTCCTGGCGACTCGGGCACGTGGCACCGAGGACTCGGCCTCTCGACCTCTCGTCGGGGGTGGGTCACGTCGTCTCTTTCGGGTGTGCGTCGTCGTTTCGGGTGGAGTCGAAATCTTTCCCTCTCCGCGGGTCCCCGGCACGGGAGAGGTCGCGGGCTCACTCGTGGCACACGGGTCATCAACCGACGGGCACAAGACGTGGGGGACCCACACCCCGGACGAGGGTCGTCACGACCCGACACTGTCCCACCACGTCCCCGGAGACGTTCGGACGGCATGTCGCCGCTCCCGCCGTCCCGGGCCTCTGACGTACGAGGACCGGGTCCCCCTCGCCCTTAGACTTCTCTCTGGGGTTCTGGTGCTGACAGAGTCGTGTCTCGACGTCGGTCTCGCTCACTCCTCGGATCTGGTCGGGCTTGGGATCTGGACGGAGACGTCTCCACGAGACAGAGGCGACTCGAACGTGCCGTCGTCACGACAACCGAGACCCCGTCCGGGGCGAGTCCACCGGTAAGAGCGGGTCTCACTCCCAGACACACGCGCGACGTGCACGTCCGCCGTCGAAGCACGTCGGGGAGAAACTTAGGGACATTACGACAGAACAGTTCTTGTGACGAGTAGTGACAGTGTCGACAGAAGACCAGAACTTCCCTTCCGTCGAACCTGGTCCAGGTCCGGTCGGTCCCGGACCGATGGACCCGTCGTAGACCTTTACTGTGGACCGGACCTCTCGGGCCACAGGCCGGTGTGTCTGGGGCACATACAAAAGACCTGAAGCGAAACCACCCAATCCCAATGCCCGGGTCGGACCTGTCTACCACGGGGGACGGCTCCCTCGGGGCGCCGGTCTCGGCTAGGGCCGACTCTCGAGAGTCCTAGTCTCAGGAGAAGTGGAGGACGGCAGATCCCTTTTTTCTCCGTGCCCTCCCACCGGCACTGGAGTCTTGGGTGGGTCACCCCGGACCCCTTGAACCGGGGTCGGGGTAGGTCTTCCTACACACAAGGTCTTTGGTAAAAGAGATTATGCAACAGACTTTCTTTAAAACACGGATTCTCAGTCTCGAACTTGTGTAAAGGTGTCAGAAACCAGAAATTAAGGACTCTTCACGAATCATAAAGAATTCGTCTCAAAAACAAAAACAAAAGACAAATTTAAAAATCAAAATACCTGAATTTTGGTTTTCTTTTAAAAATTGTGTATAACTGTTTAAGAGAAGGAGACACAAAAAAAAGGGTAAAAAAAGAAATCTGAAAAATATAAATGACAGAGACTTTACTTCTATCAAATAGTACTCACAATATCTTCACCCCTATAAAATTCTACCGCTTAACTCTAGTAAATTTGAAAAGGGTCCTCTTATAGATTTATCTTTCTCTTTTTATGTCGGATTTGTCTTAGTTTATTGACTTCTAATTTACTCCAAAATCTCCAATAAAACAAATTATACTGCTAATGTCCATATGGTTTATGATTCTCAAATTAGTACTGTCTTAAAAAGGGAATGTTAAGAAATAAAAAAAATCTTTATAAACAACCACTTTTTCTGAGTAAAAAAAGATCACCGAAGAATCGTAAAACGTAAACGATGATCAGACAAAGGAAAAAACAAACTTTTCCAGAATTAATAAAAATTCATAATCTAAATCGTTAATAATTGCATCGTAAAATAAGAAAATAAAAAAGTGACACCATTTTACGTATCTTGTATCAAACGGCGAAATCAATAAAGATTCACAACCCCTCCGGTCTTGACCCCCGGACGACGACACCGGAGGAGTTCACCTCCGTCCTCGGGGGCCGAGTCGAGCGACCCGAAGGTCTGCGCCGACTTCGGACTGTGCACACGGCGTCCCAGACGGACCGTGTGTCGGGCGACCCTCGACCACGACAAGTTGGGCCACCCCACCGGTAAGTGACCAAACCGACTCCTAAGCTCTCTCTCTGTCCGTTTTCAATGCTAACCTGTCAAGGGGTTTTCTTTATTTTGTTGACTACCTGTGTTCCCTTCCGTAAGTCTGTTGAGTACTTATTAGTCCCTGCGCGTCTCAGTCTACGCCGCAATCTGGAAGGAAAAGGATCTTGAAGTCCGTCGTTTGACACTCCGACGAGTCACGACCGGTGTCACAGCCCCCCGGTCCAGCGAGTGCGCCGACGTCTGCACTCGTGTAAGGAACCAAGTCGGCAGGTACACAAATCCCTCTACAAGTCCCAACACAGGCCGAGACACTCTCTACGACTCCTTTACAAGTACCGTCAATACGGATTCTGTGGCAATCAATATTGTCATTGTGATCCTTGGCGATGTCCTTACGGGTCACCAAACCCAGGTCACTCTGAGCAGTACCCGACAATTATGACTTTGTCGTCCCTGCCCTCGCCGGGTTTGCCTAGACGTGTGAATCCCACCGCGCGCCCCCACCGTCTACGGCGGCACTTGTCGGAGTGGCGCCGACGTCAACCGGAAGAGGAGGAGGGGGCTGAGGGGCACCACCACTATGAACGTCTTTGTTACCGCACCAAAGACCACGGTGGGCTCACTCAGACAGGAGCGCCAGGACGAAGACTGAGAGTCCTACTCTTGATCGACGAAACAATAGTGGCCCCGGAGCCGGCACCAAGGTGACAGGTCTCTCCGGGCTCACTGGACCTTGAACAGCCGGAACGTCCCCGTGCCTCCTGCAGTGGAGAGGAGTGCCCTAGGGAGAGCTGGAAGACCTGGCTCACTACTAATAGGCCTGGTACGACATGTGGGGCGTCCTCTACTTCGTCCACCCGTCGCGGCGGGGAGGAGGGGCGGGAGCGAACGGGAGCCCAGGGACTGTGGCCCGCCCTGACGTCCTGCCTCGGGCACTCACAGAGACCGGGGGGTGGCGGGGGTTGCCGCGACGGCCGGTACCCGCACAGAGGCACGAGGGCTCGGAACCGGGTGGACTCACTGCGCTCGGTCGTCCCGTAACGGAGGGCACAGGGTCGCCTAGTCGACGGCCCTCAGGACCGCCAGGAGAGAAGATGGGGTAAGGCGGACCATTGGAATCCTGCACCCTTTTGGTTGACCTCCTGGCGGTCATTCGTCCGGGGTCGAGACTCTCTCCGCCGTCTCGTGGCGAGTCACTACCCGGGTGGGTCCGCGGTCGGGCGGCCTCGGGCGCCGTCGGACCGAGGGCGTCCGTCTCGGGTCCGGGGCCGTCTCCCTCACACCCAAAGCCGGCACCTCACTGCGAGCGTCCCTTCCATGCGTCCCCGCGCGACTCGAGTGCCGGCGTGCCCCCGAGGTGGACACGACTTAGTCCTCTCCACTGACCGGCGCCCTGACCGGAGCAGGCGTCCCGCGTCGGGGTCGAGAGGTACGTCTCAGCCTCGGCGTCGGTGCACGGGCGTCGGAACCGTCGGGGCAGGGATGACCCGGAAGGCTCGGTAGGAGAGGGGGCCACGACCGACTCGGGATTCACCGCTAAGGTCCTGTGTTTCGGCCGGCACGCGACGCCCCGGGTCGGTAGACGAGACGGGTGGGACTGGGGTCTGTCAGAGCGACCCCGTATCCAGAGAGTGACACCCAGGGGCATACCGGTGCCGACCCCTGGACCCCACGGGTCCCGGCGTGACTGTAGGCCCCCTGAGACGGTCTGAGAGAGGAGGTCTCGTAAGAGAGCCTACCCCATGACTCAGCAAACTAGGGCAGTGAATTCCATCCCGTCTGCCAATGATGACTACAAGAATTTCTCGCCCACGACTCTACATCTGACCAATCGAACGGGCCCAAGTGTGCCGGGTAGACACCGTCCTCACCCTGACCCTGGGTCCGACAGAGTAGGACTTCGGGGAATGGACTACAGAGACGGTGGTCGGAGGAGGGGCACTCTTTACAGGGCAGACCCTCCGCCAGAGACACCGTCAACCGGTCGTCCGACGAGGAAAGCCTCGAGTCTCCCGGAGAGGACCTGGGAGGTGTCGTCGTGGGGCGGACGGACACCGGACAGACCGGACCGGGACGCACAGGACAACTGGTCGCGGGTCCTCCGGGCACTGCACATCTCGGTCGCGAGAGGGACGCACTGCCGTACCCAGTCTGGGGTCCACCAACATCAACCGCCGTCGTCGACCCACCCTCCACCCCGGGTGCCGACCTCCGGAGCCGCGGTGTGTTCTCCGAGAGCGAGAACCCACTTACGACCCAACTTCGGTCCGAGAGCGACTGATCCTCGTCTTCACTTCCGTCTCCTCTTCAGCCAGGGAAGGAGTCGGGTGATAACACCGACCCCGCCGCGGGACGTGGGGCGCCGTGAAGCACCGACGCACCACAGGAGACACCCGGAGGCGGAGGGAGGAGGCGACCCTCCGGGGCCCCTCTCGCGGCCTCGCGTCCCTCCTTCCCGACGAAGAGTGCCCGAGGAGTGTCGTCGAAAGTCACTGGTCCCGAGGTCCGACCGTAGCGTACTAGTCGGTCGGTCGGAGACACCGAAGGAAAGGTGGGTCTCGTGCGACGCGGGGGCGGCGCGTACACGCACGACGGGGTCCCAGGCGTCCGAGTCGACCCCCGGAGAAGAGCCCGAAAGAGAACCCGCCCCTCTACTGTCCGGTCGAGGTCCTGTTCGGACCAAAACGCGTACGGCAAGTCCCCTGTCAGAGTCGCAAAGAGGACCTCGAGCCCACCCAAAAAATTTTTGTTTCACTACATTGAACACATGAGACGGTGGTCGCGGCTGTGGGAGTATTTGATAGGGGACGTCCAATAATTTACTAATTTCTAGATTAAATACTCGACAGCGACCACTCGCCAGACCTCGTCCTCGAGGACCGTAACGACACTGGACGAGTCCCCCTCTCTCTCGCGTCGCAGGGGTCGTGGGAGGCCACAGCCGGCGGGCGCGACCCGAGAGGGGTGGTCCGGGACCCTGGGGTACAGGGGTAGAGGACTCTCAAGGGACTCCGGAACCCCTGAAGGAACACCGTCTGGGTCGACAACCCGCTCTTCGAGAAAAATGAGCTTTCGCGTCTCGACGGGACGAGACTACCCGCCCTGGCCTCCCCACAGGAAACCGCCCTCGGAGGCGGGGACGAGAGGGACGGCGGGCGCACGGGCAGACCACTGAGGAGACGAGTCGACGTGAAGGGCGTCGTGGGTCTACCCGGGGAGTGCGTGTATCTACGAACACTGACTCCAGTGTGAACCGTCGGGGGCCGACTTGACTGCAAACTACACCGGTCGCGTCGCAAACACTTTACAAATCCACCTGTCGTAAAATCGCGAGTCCTGTAAAGTATGGTTTCAGACTCGACTCTGGAAGGACGGTCGTGGACCGGGGACCGGGACCGCCGTCGTGAATGACGTCTCGCCGACGGAAGGGTGGGTGGAACGGGGACGGGCGAGCAGTGAGTCCAGACGCCCTGGACGAGGGCTCGTCCCGGAAGGGACGGTTGTCGAGGACTGGGAGGCCGGGGAGGTGGGACCGCTGTGAACGCGGACCCGAGGCAGGGGGGGTGAGGGCACCGATACAGGGCCCGCGCGCAAATACCGAAGTTAAATTTGCTCCGGGAGAACTATAGAACAAATGCTTCGACGGTCTCACTTTTTAAGGACACAATATGCTCCGAGCTGCAGGGGCTCAATAGAGTCGATGTGTTGTGTGTCGTAGTAAGGGGGCGACGGGGAATAGTGAGCCGTGGCGACGCACCGGCCCGGGGCCACGGTGCGCACGACGGTCGGGGTGGGTCGGACGGCGGGTGGTCGGGGACCCGAAAGGTCCCGTGCGCGCGGTCGGAGAAGCGCCGTCTACACTACAGTGGGTCACTCACTACAATACTCCCGACGACTTAGAAATTTTCATTGAAAAATTTACATAAATTGGTAGTAAACAGTCCGTCTCTTTCCCACAGAGAGAAACGGTTGCACGAATGTCCACCGTCACGGGCGGGACCCCTCCCTCCAACCGACGGGACTCCCTCGGGGGCTCCCCGTCCCGCTCCCCCGTGGTCGACGGAGGAACACCCGGACACCGACGCAGGGACTCCCCACCCTCCGGGAGTCACGGGTACCCCCACCGAGACGGGGCGGGCGGGCCCAACCCGGAGATGCGAGAGTCCTCCACCCTGCTCTTACGACTCCAGCCGGTGACAACTAGTGTTAAAAAGAGGGTTTCTAGTAATTCTAGGCTCGGGTCTGTCTTCCCTAGTTGTAGTCACTCCTCCGCGACTTGGTGGACCCCCTCTAGCCTTGGTTCTGGTGGGACTCCACTCGACCGACGGCCCGGGACTGACCTACCCCCAGGGACGGACCGGGTCCCGGTCTTGCCGGGCGACCGCCACAACCCTTTCGACTCGCCGTCCGTTCAGGAGGCAGGGCTCTACCCGGGGGACGGGCCGCCGGGGACCCCACGTCCTCCCCAGTCGTGACCCGTCCCCCGCCCCGTCCGCGGGGGACGTCGACGCCGTGGAGACGGACCACCGCCCCTCCCCGCGGTTGTCCGCCGACAGGACTGACGAGGGTCGCCGGTCTCCGGGGAGTCACAGGACTGAGGAAGGACACTCAGTGCCGGAGAGTCACGAGTCGGGCCGGACCGAGGGAACCACAGCCGCGGAGCGAAGAGTCCCCCTGCGTCCCGACGTTCGACCGACCCACCGTGCCACGCACGTCTTCGCGACCTGAACGAGCGGAGACCCACCGCGGACACGAGAGCCCGTGCAAAAGGAGAGGGGCGGCACACGGGGCGGGGCAGACCTGGGACCGTGACCGAGGGGTGGGGGCACACAGGGGGTCCAACGCCCGGGGAAGAGCATCTCACCCGTGGAGGACGACCTCGCGAAGTCCGCCACTGTCCGTCCGGCGCCCCGAGTGCCGCAAACCACTGAAGACCGAGGAGACCAGCCCACCACCCAGGTCGCGAGACCCTTCACTGGCCACAGGAACAGACGACGCACGCGTCGTCGACCGTGTTCGAGGGTCCCGAGTAGTCGCGAGGGCGACCGTAGCCGTTCCCGACGACGGGCACCGGGGCTGAGTGGGGGCGGGACCGGCGAGATCCATGCGCCACGTCGACGACTGGGGTCGGTTGGACGACCGGTTCTAGTTGCCCTTCCTGCCGTAGCTCTTCCTCGTGCACCTCCTCTAGTCACTCGAGAAGATGCTGCGGTTCAGGAGCCGGTTCTAGGACCGGCTGGTCGTCCTGTTCATGTACTTCACTCCGCCGGCTCCCGGAGAAGCGTCCGTGTCGCCAGTCGGTCCGGGGCCCGGCCGGCACCTGTCCTCCGAGGTCGGTGCGGCCCACGACAGGGGCGAGCCGCCTGTCGTCGCGACACTCCAGCCGTACCTTTGCAAGGGAAGTTCAATGACACCGAGGAGGGTGCCGACGAAACTTCCTCGGGACGGGGACCACACAAAAGATTATTTGGGACTATCCAATAAAACCACTGTACTGAGGGAATTAAAAATTTTTCCGTGGAAACACGAAACCTCGTCGACCTCTCCACCTCCCGACACTTCTGCCGGGTCGCCAGGGACCGGCGGTCGGGGAGCGGCGGCGCGCACTCAACACACGCGACTCGGGCGCCACGTGTGGCACCCGAGACATGAGCACAGGAGCCGCCAGTCGACAGGCAACAGGTGGGGTCCTCGGCGGGTCGTGGTAAAGAGTGGACACCGAAGGAGCAGAGACTACCGGGCCTGGCAACACTCGTCACGGCCAGTCCACGAGACCGCACCGCGGGAATCACCCCGACGAAACCACAAAAAGAGTACTACTTTGACCCTAATTCCCAGTGATCCTCCTCTCGTGCCCCGAAAAGGCAGTCCAGGACAGCCGACACGGGCGACCGCCCCGAGGACCGACAACACGACCGGACCCGGGGGACCGGGCCTGTACGGAAGGAGTGGTAGGAGGAACCTTCCGCAGAGATTCGGGTCGGGAGAGTCCCCCGCCGTGGAAGTGAAGTGGAGGACCTCCGACTCAACGGGGCCTCCAGTAGACAAGAGAAAACACAGTTCTACCTGAAAACCCAAAAAATGAAAGTAATAAATTAAATAAACCGACGCAACCCAGAACCAACGTCGTACCTCAAGGGGTCGGTCCTGAACTTGTACCGGGGGACACAACCCTCGGGACTCTGAATCGGTGACCTGGTGGTCCCTTCGGGGACCCAAAAATAGTCTACGAAGCCCCAATATTGGGTCATGCTGCAATAGAACAACGAGTTCAACAAGTCGAAACTGGTGGCCCTAGGGAAAGTCGACCCGGGACACAGGGACTCGGTACGGGGGCGGTGACCCTGCTGCAGAAAACAGTCCGGGACCCTCCCTCCCGGGCGCCTCGCACCCGTCTGCGGCGGACCCACAGGAACGGCCCTTCCTCCTTGTGCCACGCGAGACGGCCCGGCCGGGAACAGGGACGCGGACGACGCGAGCCGTGTCCTCGTCGCGGAGTGCCCGTCCCAGAGGTCCACGAAGGCACACACGCTCTCCCTGGGTGGCTCTGCCCTTAGGACTCGTGGTGGCATTCAGCCGGACGTGCG
This sequence comes from Capra ibex, assembly GCA_006410555.1. Lineage (NCBI taxonomy): Eukaryota > Metazoa > Chordata > Mammalia > Artiodactyla > Bovidae > Capra > Capra ibex. Next base: position 52,892,228 of record SJYO01050590.1, read on the forward strand.
TGGGGGTAGTGGCCTCGGACTTACCCTTAGGTCCGTCCGCCCGCCTCACGACCCCAGGAACTTGGGGGCGACGGCCGTACCCAGAACACACCAGGGGTCGTACCCCCAGGACTCCGCCCCCCACACTCCCTGCACCAGTGTCCCACGCACCACGCCACGAAGGGCTCCGGTCCCGGTCCGCGAGACCGGAATCGACCGAAGAGAGGGGACGTAGGCGCGGGCAGAGACCAGAGGGTCGAATTCGGCACGACCCGGGTGCCTTCGTACTTGGCTTCTACTGCGTCGCTGTCGAGCGGGACGGCGCCCCGGCTCGCGGAGGACACACGAGTGTCGTCGGGGGACTAACCTGACCCCCGGGGGACGGGTCGATCGCTGCCGCGTAGCCCCCAACCCCCGGCACGAGGAGTGCCACGGCGCGACAGAGCCCCACCCGGGAACTCGGGACCCCTCCCACCCGCGCACAAGTGCCGGGGGACAGGTGAGAGGACCGGAACCACCACGGGTCTCTCTACCAGACGAGCAGGCAGCCGTGAGAGTCACTCCCCCTGCCCAGACCTGTCCATCCTTCCGACCCAATAAAAGTAAAGGGAGGATAAAAAGGGTCGTTTCGAACACTAATAATGTAATTAGAAGGTCCGCTTCAAAAATGCTGGTTAGGGAACGGCTGATACTCTTCAAAGAGGTAGGTAATGGCTCTCCCTTTGTCTGGGACCACCCCTCCTTTCATAAACAATGTAGAATAGACCGTCTGTGTGTTAGATGGTTGTTAATGTCGTCGGGGTAAAAAACGCGCTGAAATCGAGGCTGCACTTCTTCACAACGTTATAATTGCCCTCCGTCCCTCCGCCGACAAGTATCCTTCACCGACTACCAGGTCCGAGACCAGGGTCCGAAAGGACCCACGGAGGGTCCTTCGGTCGACCCACCCGACGGACACAGGGTCGGGGGACGACGACACGACTACCGGTCCGTACGTACACCCGGGTCCCGGATGCCCGAGAACTTTCCTTCCGGGGACGAGGGTAAAGGAGTCGGGCAGCAGTGGAAGTGGGGAGAATCCGACGTGGGGGTCCTAACCAGGAATCTCCTATAACCAAAAATCTTGATTTGTCTACTACTACTGAAGAACCGATCGTCTGGAAAGAGTTGACAGAAAGATTATTTTACCTCGCGGTGTCACCACCCCCACGCAAGGGACAACCGGGGGGGCAGAGTCTGGGGTCGTCCACAACGGGTCCTTTCGCAGTCTGAACCCACGGGGGGTCGCAGACGTGGTCGGACTCGTCACGGACGAGACCTCCCAAGGCCGTCTCGACCGTCCACCCGTCCCCGTCCCCAGCCCCCCCGGGCCGTCCGTCCCCACGTCGAACCCAACAGAAACTGGGAACCGGAACTAGGGAGACCAAGAACTCGAAACCAAAGGAGGACACTTCTACCCAACCACACGTCTGAACCCCCCAGACCACACCGACGTAGTTCGTGAGGGAAATGACTCTAAGTCACTTCTCAGGGCTGGGGACAGGAAGAACCTCCTTCTCCTCCGGTGTGAAGTAGGTTGTCCTCGGTCTTCGCCGACCCGCGACCCGGGACGGGGAGGACCAGGACTGTCGAGCAGGACCCTTCCGACCTCCAGGGGACGTCGACCTGGACAGTCAATCCGGGTGTCCGACCTCTTCCCTCTCCCGGTCGTCCCCAGACCCGGAAAAGGAGTTACAGGTGATGAAGGTCCTTCCAACACGGCCGGGAGCGACGGGGGCCCGGGGGAGAAGCTACTCCACGTCCGTCCCGACCCGTTGCCCCTACGCCCCGCGACCAAAGGACGAAACAGGGTCGGATCGGGACGGGGAACCGCAGACCTTTGTCCGGGCGACTCTCATCTTGCCCCAGGTGAGTAGGTCAGGAACGGGACGGGGGCAACTGTCGTCCGGGGCCCCTTCCCCACGGCCCCGCCGGCGTCCCGACCGACAGCGGCCGACCGGGGCAGTGGGACCGGCAGTGAGCGCCGTCCGCGCCACTAATTACCGGTCCGGCACGGCGGGCCCGGCGGCAGTCGCACGCAGACGCCGCTACCTACGCGACAGTCCGCGGCCCGGGCGCGACTGGGGCCGGGCCGGCCGCGCTAGTTACCCGCCGCGCGCGCCGCCGACCCGGCCGCGCTATTCTACGCGGCTACCCGCGGGCGGCCGGCGGGCGAGCTGTAGCGGCAGCGGCACACTAATTACCCCTGCGCCGCCACGCCCCCTGCGTGCGCGCGCGCGCGCGCCCCGGCCGCGAGGGTCCTGTGCGCACGCGGCGGGACGCGCTCCCGACCCGCGCCCCTGGCGGCAAGCCGGAGGCGGGCGCCCGGCGGTCGGAGAGGGGTGCCGGGCCGCAGACCTTTGGACCCCAGACCGGGCTAGCGGGCGTAAGGCGGGACCGGGGCACGCGCTGCCGCACGCCGGGCCTCCTCGCGCCCGGCCACGGCGCCCCGGCCGCTCCTCCCGAAGGGGCCCCTCCACTGCGCGCGCGCGTCGTCGGCCGCGCGTGGTCCGGGAGGACGGGCGAAGGCCTCAGAGACGCCGGCGCGGGCGGAGACGCTCCGGTGCCGCGGGGGTGCACCGCGGGCGCGGGGCGCGACGGCGGGACGGGGCGGCGCCGGCCCCACCGGTTCGGGCCGCCCGCCCAGCCCGGCAGGACGGGGTGCTGCCTCCGGTTCGGGCACCTCCCCGTCCCCTCGTCGCACGCAGTTTGCGGGTGCCCCGTTCTCGTAGTCCCTTGGAATGACTTCGGCCGGATTTAAGTTTTTTAGAGGGGACGGAGGACGGCAGTCGGTGGGAGACGAAAGATCGTAAAAATAATCCTCCAAAAAGTCGAGGTGAGGAAACGGGAAAAAAGTAACAATAGGTACAAGTGTATCTATGGCGGGTCCCGTCACGCTACGGGTGGGGGGGNCCGGGGGGGGGGGGGGGGGCACGGGGCCCAGATAAAGCCCCGTCCCCTCAACCCCCCGTGTCGGGTTCCCTGGGGTGCCCTGACAGACCTTGACCCGTGATCGTCCACAACTCCAGTCACGTCTCGGAGGACGACCGGGAAGCTCTCCTTGTGTACGGGTGGGTAAAGGGGACGTGCTCGAAGGACTCCGACGACCCCTCGACCGGGTCACTTCCGAAAGTCCTCTCGTCCGGCCCCTCCCACACCCCGTCCGTCCCCACCTCCCGTCGCCACCCGGACCCCGTCCCGTCGACCTGTCCGGGGTCCTCCGAGGGTGTACCTCTCCACCGCCGGCACGGGTCCGGGGAGAGGAACGGGGCGTCTCCGGAGGCCGTCTCCGTGGACGTCCTCGAAGGGCCCCACAAAGAAGAGGGCACCCCACCCTTCTCGGGTGGGAGGTCCCTTCCGGAGATCACCCCTCACTGCCGTCCCCCGAGGTCCCGAGGCAGGGCGGTGTCCGTCTCGGGTTGACGGTCCGCCCCTCCCGACGGCACGAGGCGGTCACCTCTCGCGGAGACCGTCTCGAGGACCCCCGACACTGCCCGTGGGGCGGAGAGCACGAAGTCACGGCCGAAGACGTTCGGTCCGGACTCGCGGGCAGGGAGGGTCCCAAGGTCCCAGGTTGGACGGAACGACCGTGTGGGGGACTCTACAAAGGGCCTACTCTGCTCGCGGTCCCGAGGTACACCTGTCGAGTCCTCCTTCCGGGACAGGTGTACAGGGGACTCCTCCACCCGCACCTTCCGGACCCCCCACCGGAACAGACCTACTCTCGTTGTCGAGTGTTGTGCCCGAGTGTAGTGACACCTTTGCGGATGGCAAGTCGAGCTACCTTTGACGACCTTTGAGAAGACGTGTCGTGCAGGGTCCCTCGTCGGTAGCGTGGACCGTGGCGACGGAGGTCACGACCCCCAGGTCCCGCCTCACCTCTGGCGGCTCCCCTCAGACAGTCGGTGGTCCACCCCTTCCTGCGCGCGACGTCGGTTCCGGACCTGAGCTTCACGACCTTCGACGTCAGCCGGGTGGCGGGCAAGGACCTTCCCGGCCTCCCCGGGCGTGCGCGCGCCGTGCTGTGGACCTGCTTCGAAAGGTCCAAGGGTGGCTCCCCCTCGGGACCCGTGAGGCACGTGTTCCTGAGTGCAGAGTGTTCCGGTGCGGAAGGAGTGGCCGAAGCCGTTGTCTCGACTTTTGGTTCTCTGGTGGTCGTCCGTCGAACATTTTTCAACCGAAATAAACAGAGAATAAGTGGAATAGAGTCAATACGGCGAACCCGCAGGTGTCACTGTCAGGGGACCTTCAGCCCCAGTCGGGCGGGGGTACTGGTCACTGACGCCCAGTCCGCGGGCTCGGCACGTACCAGTCTCCGACGCCCGCAGTCTAGAGGGGCACCCTGACCCAGCCTGTTCCGGCGCACACCACACCACCCACGGGACCGGCTCCCCCCTGCCCGATTCCGGGTAGGACCGAGACGACAGGTGAGCGGTCCACCACGACCCGTTCAGGGGAGCAGGGAGCCAACCAGACAAGGGGCCCGTCGTGTCGGTCACTCAGAGTCTCGGGGAACCTGAGCCTATCCGCGGTTTGAACGGCGGAGATGACCGAGACACGGGCGACGACCACCCCAGACCAGAGGTTCCCCGTCGTGCGTGGGTCCCCCGAGGGAGGTCCCTCGTGGGGAGTCCGACGTCGTGGATTGAGACGACCAGGGGTTCTCCCCGAAGGGATTTCCGGAAACTCTTCCACTATTAAGGATTCTAGATCCAGTGGATAATAACGTTTGTCTTAAACAGAGTCTGTATTAACAGAAAAATATAGTTTGTACCCGCTTTGAATCGTTTTTTGGTTACAGACTGGCACTACAGTGGCACCTAGACGACCCGCCAAGACCACTGTCACCTCTAGTCTCCGTAGGGCAGCAAATGAAGTGAAAACCAGGATTCATGTCATTTTTACAAGATTTTTTTATGTTTACCCTCAGAAGTCGGACCTTCCATCACACACCCCGGCCGGTGTCGAGAAGGGGAGAACTCCCCGCCCACCGCCCCTGCGTCGTGCCTCTCGTTCAAGTCACTACGGGTCCCGTTGACCTGGCGACCGTCGGGTCCCAGGAGACGTGTTACCTGGCTCGAGTCGGGCCACGCCGACGTCTCGACACCGAGTGTCGGGCCGAGGTGGTGACTCCTGTGGTCCAGTCGGCTGTCTTTCTGTGTGTCTACCCGGTCTTCCCAGAAGACCTTTAAGGAGAGAGATCAAATCTTCTTTGACAGAGGATTCCTTGATTAAAGTTTTCCCTTTTACTAACAGAAGGTCTCTTTGGCAAAATTTGGTCTACAAGGCCGGCCTGACACTGCCCGTGCGCGGCCACTCGGTGGTAGTTCGTGGTCTTTTCGGACAACGGCCCCCGGGCGGGAGGACGGGGGACTCTGTCTCTGCAAAGTTGTTATAAACACGAAGATTGGTTGCTCTACGAGGGAAGCTCGCCCCGTCGGCTCTGACGACGCCAGCGGTCGTTGTGACTCTTCCACGTTTCCGATTGCGTCTTCACCGCACCTGTGGCCCCGGCGACCGTCGGGTCAGGGCGGCGACCGTCGGGTCGGGGCGGAGACCGCCAGTCGACTGGTTCTGGGGTGAAGATGTCGAGGCGGCGGTTAGGGTCTCGTTTTTCGTCTTAAAATTTGACCTTTTGAAGATCGTAAAATGTTTCACCTTACTTTTCTTATACTTTGAGTTTGTGTGCTGACTTGGCTTCAGGAACGCGGAGTCGTCGCGGACTCTGTTCGAGGGCGTCGCGCCGAGGGGGCAGGGGAGCCGGCACCACCCCGTGCGGCGGAGACGGCCCAGGCCCTCGGTGTCGAGTCTTGTCGTCCCGGGGGTACGACGGCTGGAGCGAGACGAGGAAGTGCTTCTAAAGCTTCATGACCATCTACTACCACTGCCGGTCGTCCTAGGGCCACGGTCTGGGCTACCGCGGGTTCTTCAGTCGGTCTTGGCTCTCCCGAGGCTACGTGTCGGGCGGCTTCCGGCGCCGGCACCCCTACATGGACCCCTCCCCGTGGTAGTCGGTGTCCGGCGGGTCTCAGGAGCCCGGACTGGGCCCGTCGCCCTCGTCGACACGTCGTTGGGCGAGTGGAGACGGACGCCTGGGGCTGGGGGAGTCCCAGTGAGGTGCTGGGGCAGCCCAGAGCAGACGAGTCCGTCGGCTTGCCAGATCTGATCCCGAACGACAGATCATTCAAAGTGTGTTCAGTGACCGTCGATGAGTCTATCCTGGTCAGGTTTGACTCTGCAACCTTTGCAGTGTTTTCGAAAACTTCTGTCCTTGCACTTTACGGAGGAGCACTGAAAAGCAACATAAAGAAGACTTGTCGTGACATCCAGATTTGGGAATGTCCCACTTGCCCTGCCGGGTGGGGGAGACAAGTCAAGTCAAGTCAGCGAGGCAGCACAGGCTGAGAAACGCTGGGGTACTTGGCGTCGTGCTTTACTGGACCGTAAACGGTGTGACTGAAGGACACCGACTCCGTCCACTCGACACCAGGGGCTCTGCCTGGACCGGGACTGACGCCTGGAGCTGGGACCTTAGTCGAGATGTCCTTCGGTCAGTGTGAGCACGCACGCAGGGAAGTGCACGCCTCCCTCTCACTCGACTTTACTCCACCGAATTCCCAGATTCCGCGAGTGATACCGGGTGGGACGACGGGTGTCCCGTCGGGGTGGTACTCCCCTCTCCGGACGTCTGACGGCGTCGGAGAAGTGGGAGGGTGGAGACTCACGTCGGGGGAGTGGGACGGGCCCCCAACACCGGAGATCGTGCCCGGAAGGTGTGTGACCGGGGAGTATCACCGGAGAGACTGGAGTGGACGTGAACCTGCGGGGGCTCTGCGGGCTGGGGGGTGCGAGGAGGACCTCACGGGGTGTCTTGGGACGGTCTCTTGGGCGGGAGCCAGTCGTGGGAGTGGCGTCTCAGGTGGTGTTCGGGGCCAGAGGGGCGGACCCGACGGGGAGGCGCCCCTCCCCGACTCCGTGACTCGACTGGGGGGCCGGGGGCCGTCGGAGTCGCAGCCGTGAGTGGCCAACTCGAGCACCTGGTACCTGCAGAGAGCCACCGGGGAGTAGTGGTAGACGACGAGGAAGTCGACGAAACGTTGGACACACTGCGGGTGGGTCCTCCCGCACTCAGGTTCGGGTCCCGGGTGGGCCCTCCTGCACTCGGGTTCGGGTCCGTCTGTGAGCTGTGCGGTGCTCCGTGTCCGCGGGGGTCGTGGGCGTAAGCGACACGTCGGCGGCGGGTCCTCCGCCTTGCCTTTCGGATCGAGTGGGACGGACGACGAAGGGTCTGCTCGTGCCCAAGTAGATGGGCCCCAGACCGGTGCCAGCGATTGTGAAACCTTGACCGGGATCGTTCCTGATTGACGACACACACAAGTCTCCGGGTAGGGTCCTCCTCCCGGTTCGGCTCGGGGGAACGAGGTCGGCGCCCGCTCCTGCGACCAAGACGCAGTTGTGGAGGGTCTCTGACGTTGACAATGAGTGCAGGAACCGCCTCCTCGGGCTCTGGAGCTAGGTGCAGAACCTCTTCTTCCGTGTCCTTGGGTCGTACTTGTGTTACATGTGGTGCCGCACCTGTCCCAGAAGGTTCTGTCTCGGTTTGCTGAGCCCGCCCCTGTCCATCATCGTCTCCGGGGGGTGCCCCATCCGGGCGCGGCCGGGCGGCCTCCTCCACAGGACCCCCCTAAAGTCCCTCACCACTCGCGGCGCGTAGTGGGGTGGAGTCGTGTCTTTGTCAAGGCTCGTCCCCGGGAGCCCCGTCGACAGGGTGGGGTTTCTTTGCAGTGACTGGGACACGGTCCGTGGTGGTCTCTCGTAGAGTCCCATTTGCCGTGACCGGCACTCGCTCCGTGCGCCCGCGGTCGCACCGGGTCGGCCTCGGAGTGGGGGCCGCAGACCGGGGCGTGCCCGAGGACCCCGCCGGCGTGAATGGCTGGTCCACGGGTCGTCCGACTGGTCGTCCAACGGCGACTTCGCCCGTCTGTCGTAGACCCTCTACTGCATCTCCAACCTGTGCTCCCGCCTGACGTCCTACTACCCCTACAACCTGCACATCTTCTCGAACTACCCCATCCACAACACGACCGGGGCCATCGCGCGGCTGAACTACCCGTCCAGCTGCGCCTTCGGGACTCCTCGGTTCGTCGCCGCTCCGAGAGTGGCGCGCGAGCTCGGGGTGCGTCCCGAGTCTGGGTCCGGAGGTGCCGGGAAGGGGCGGGGTGTGAGTCCTCGTTTGCCTGTCTTCTGGGGTCTTTTCGACGAATTTTGCGTGGGTTCGTGTCGTCGCAAAGACGGTCTTTTGTTTCGGGCGACGTAATGTCCACGTGGTCGCACCTCGTGTGCTTCACGACAGTCGCCGACCGGTCGCAGGAGGGACGGAGGTGCCGTCGGGGCCTGCTCGGGGTGCGGGTGTCGCGGGAAGAGCCTACGGGACGGAGGTGCCGTCGGGGCCTGCTCGGGGTGCGGGTGTCGCGGGAAGAGCCTACGGGACGAAGGTGCCGCCGGGGCCTGCTCGGGGTGCGGGTGTGCCGGGAAGAGCCTACGAGAGTGGGTGACGTCTCTTCGATTCGAAGAGATGAAAAGATACTTGTGTTGGTCAGGGAGACTTTGGGAAGCTTTTATATTTTTGCCAAAGGAAACGCGCACAAAAAAAAAAAAAAAATTTATTGTTAGAGGGTCACGGATCTTGCCTCAAGTCTTATAAATTTTATTTTAGAGTTGTTAGTTTGGGGTTCTGGGACTCCTCGGTCGAACAGTAATTGGTGTAGTTGATTGCCTCGTCGGCACGAGTCGGGGGTCGCGCGCACAGTCCTGTCGCGTCGACTGGCTGATGCCGTCTCGTTGTCCGTCGGCTCAGAGGGCAGGTCTCAGCGCGTCTGAGTGTCGCGTTCGCACCTGCCGAGAGCACTCCTGTCCGTTGACGCGGATGTCGGTGGGTGTTCGGACCTACCCGCCGTCGTTCCCGAGTCTGGCGCGGCTGAGAGTGAAGAGAACTTAATTCTGGCACTCTGCGGTCGAGACGGAGTCGGAGAGTCAAGTCCGTCCAAGGACACTCAGGTGCCTCGCGGGAGACAGTCTACGGTCGACGAGCAGAGTGACGCTACGCTACCAAGTGCGGTGGGGACCCCACACCCGTGCCCTTTACGTCTGGGAGGACGGAGGGGTCCCGACCGAGACTTGGGTGGACCTTTATCTACTGGTGGCGCTTCTGCTTCTACCACCGCTACTCCAAGTACTCCAACCCCTCCAAGACCGCCATCTTCCGGAGGGCGTCCCGAGCCTGGAACAGCCACGCCCACCGGTCGTCCACCTTCTCGCGCTACTACCGCGGGAGTTTGAGGTAAGGACAGTACCCGCTTCCGTCTCCCTCGAGTCCCGCCGGGACTCGTCGGACCTCCGGTCTTGGCTCTTACCCCGGCCGAGGCCCCGTGTGCCACGACGAGACCCTTGGTGTCGCCCCGGAGAGTCGGGAGCAGAGACAAGACGTCTGGGGGGACGTCCCCCGACCGGAAGGCAAACTTAATTGACTAGAGTGAAGACGCCGCACTCTCAGTTCCCTATAGTCCGCACACCCCGTGGTCCAAAGGGGCCACCGAGACGGTCGTTTCTCAGTCGGACGTTGCGTCCTCTGTTCCCAAGGTAGGGACCCAGCTCTTTCACGGTAGGTCTTCACCGTCGGACGAGATCCTAAGAACGGACCGCTTAAGGTACCCGTCTCCTCGGACCGCCCGATGTCAGGTACCCCAACGTTTCTCCGTCTGTACTGACTCACTGATTGTGAAAGTTGCAGACTTGCCGACACAGACACCTCGAGGCCAAGTTCCCCAGGACGGACTCCCCGAGTCTCGACGGGTGGGGTACGGGGACCCCCGAGGGACCGTCGTTTCGTGGGTCGACACCAGTTCGACAGGTCTGTTCTGTCCGAGTCCGCGAGACGAGGAGTGGGGTTTCGGTTCGGTCCCCCTGCTGTGTACTCGGGTGAGTGCCGACCAACGACAACCGTGAGTCCGGGGGGGCTCGCAGGCGCCCCCGTCCGGTCGTCGTCTCGGTCCTTCTCGCGGTTCCTTGTCTCGTGCGGGTGGTCGCCGAGTTCCCTTTCTCGTGCTCGCCGGAGGTGACCACACCCCTGGATAAAGTCAGATTGCTGTTCTAACACACCTAAGACCTCCGGTCCCCAACAGAGGCCGTGAATGAACTGTCTTTTGTCAGTTTACACACGTTTGTAGACGAAGAGGACCCGGAACATTCAGTGTGAAGGGACTTGCAAGTCTTGAAAAAGAACTTGTGTGGGAACCATCGGAATGTAAGTGGCACGTGGACGACGCTCGGATCCGGGGCATTCGAGGACAATAAACAGTAAATTAGGACCGTCGGTTGCCGCACCGGTCCTAGACTCGAGTCGAACGCTCGCGGGTGTAGGGACGGAGAAAGTGTTTCGACGGGGAACGTCTCCGACCTTCGTTGACCCACAGGTGGTCCCTTCGGGACGGGGCGGACCCGTCGCTGCCGGTCCGACACGATTCGCTCCGCCCCGACCGACAGGGCCTCCCCGGTCACAAACATCGCACGAGATGTCCTCTTGGTACGGTGCCTGTGAAGCCCCAGTCGTCTTTGGGCAAAGAAGTCTTGGAAGTGTCTGTGTGCGCGTCTGGTTAGTCTTCACTGCGTGGATTCTGGCTGGAAGAAGGAACTTTGCCCCCGCACACGCTCGACAAGTCGCTTGGGGCGGGTGCCCCACGGAGAGGGGACTTTGCCCCCGCGCGCACGACGAGTGGCTTGGGGCGGGCGCCCGCGGAGAGGGGACTTTACCCCCGTGCGCACGACAAGTGACTTGGGGCGGGTGCCCCGCGGAGAGGGCTTTGCCCCCGCGCGCACGACGAGTGGCTTGGGGCGGGCGCCCGCGGCCCCGGAGTGGAGCCGGCCACAACTGCCACCACCCCGACTTGCGGAAGGTGTGCTACCAGAGCGTCTACAAGCACCGCTACTTGTCCCTCTAGGGCCTCGGGTTCGGCATGGGGAAGACGTCGTCGAGCAGGTCTTCGTCTTGTTAGTCCGGTCGGTGTTTCTCGACAGCCACAATTCTTTATTCTTCATGTCTTTGGATCTCTCTGACGGACTCACGAGGGGTGTCGGACCAAGACGGGGAGGAACCCTCGACCGAAGAGGTACCCTCGGGGACTTCCGTCTCCCGTGCGGGCGGTGACCCCCGAGGAGACACTTGAGTCTTCCCTCGTGTCCCGGGCCCGAGCAGAGTCCTTCGAAGAGAGTCGGACGGAGTCGAGACGACAGACCGCCCCCACCCGCACTCCCTCGGAGCCGGCGCCACGGCCGGGTCACATGGACATACCACTACTCGTCCGTCTGAGGCCGCGGGTAGAGCCTGCCCAGGGGTATGTAGGGGCAGTAGTGCATGTGCTACCTGACGGGCTACCACTACCAGTACGGCTTGTGACACCTGCTCTCCTCTCGACGCACGGGCCCCGGTCGTGCGGTAGGACCTCCTGTGCCGCTGGTCTGCGGTCGAGGTGTGGTCCTCCTGTTTCCACTCCGGGTGTCTGGGACGGGGGTCCCTCGAGCCGGTGTGGCTGTTTCTCTCTCGTTGCGAGCCACTGAGTTCGAGCCCTGTCTCGAGCACCCGCGAGAATCAAGGCGGAGGACGAGCTGCGTAGAGGGAAGTCACTGTCCGTCCCCCTTTCCGGACTTCGTAGTGGTGGGTCGAAGAATCCTGTCTGCGCTTGCGTTGAGTCCCAGCAGGGGTTGGACGTGCTGTGACGCCGGTAGTAGACCCCGGGTCCAAGGTCCTCGTGAGCGGGTCCAGTGGGCTGTCCGAGCGCGAAGTCCCGTGACTTGTGTCTGAGCCGCTAGTCCGCTCGGAAGGGTCAAGAATGAATTACGTAATAAATTCCTTTTTGGGTAGTACGGCGGTTGGATGAGCCGGACGAGGGGACGGGGTGTCGAGAGGGCCTCGAGAGGCTTTCCTCCGAAAGGAAAAATACCTGTCAGAACACAGGACATAGTAAGTGAAGTAAGGTGGCCCTACATGTTGCCTTAGGTGTGCAAAAACGACCTAAGGTGTGTAAAAACGACCTAAGGTGCCACGACGTGCCTAGAATTCCATACCCTGACCCTAAGTTGAGGTCGAAAAGCCGAGTCAAACGGCGGTGGGGGGGGCGGGGGGCGGTTTTATATATGTAAGATGAGGTTTTACGGACACCATATGTGAGGGAAAGAGTGAAAAATGTTCACAAGTTATTCTCGTTTAAGAATTCCGTTTTTTTTCTCGTCTTTTTTTACAAAAATATTTCAGGTTTGGGTTTCTCTTTTGTCGGCTAGATGTCAAGACTTTTCATTGTGTGTATATATAAGACTTTAGGACCAAACACAGACTTTGACTGTTCGCAGTTGATCTAATTAGCAAACACGAGTCGAGAAATTGGATGATTGAATTCTAGAATTTTGTGCGACCACACCTTCCTTTGTGCCGACCCGTCCTTTCACATTCATGACAAAGGACTAATTATGGACAGTTAGGTGTCAGGCCGAATTGAACCAATGGACACTACTGACCAGTGACAAGCTCACGGCGAATACTAGATGACGACCCTTTGCGGTAGGAGGGGTAACAATGTCCACTTCTTTGACCCTGTGCTCGACGTAGATTGACGGGTCTCAGTGTGTCGACCGTGTGCCGCCTCGATTCCACTCTCCTGGCGGTGAGGAGATTTCACTTAGGAGAAGTTGAGGGTGTTCCTCTTATGGTGGGACGGTCCATGACGGTGACCGATCCGTGCGTGACCAAAAAGTGTGTGTTATAGGTTTACCTAAGAATGGTGCCGAGACGAAGATTCACCCTTCCTGTCCCGCTACCACCTCCCACCCGGGAGGTAGGAACCCGTCGCTGCGGGAAGGAGACGGACGAGGTCGGGGAGGGTTCCCGGGAGAACGACTGTGTCCGGTGTGTCCCGACCTCCCGGCTCCCCTAATGTCGTTGTTACGGGGGTGAGGACGTTTCTGTCGGTTGGGGCGGGGGGGTTTTGGGGTTCGGTTAACAACCACTGGGTTTGAAACATCGTTTAAGTTTAAGAGTTGACGTCTGTAGACTTGTAGTAAATGTTAGGGTGAATGCGAAAACCCGAGGCAACTTCTCCCGAGCCAGAAAGCCCCACAGTGGTTGGAGTTAATAGAACCGCGGTCGGTTCTCGACGTACTACTCCGGCCTCCACTGTTACCCGCTCTACGGGTCGAGGTAGTCGCACGGAATCCTTCCCCCTGTTTTACGTCGACTGCAGTCACACCTCTTCGTTCTGCGACCATTCTTTTACTGGCGTGTGTCGACCTGACACACGGGGTCGTCTTCGGGGTGCGTGAAGTCAGACGGGAGTTGTAAGTTCAGTCTCTCTTCGGGGGTTTACAGTCGTCACTCTCCCGTTCAGTCAAGTAAGACAAATCCTTCAGTGTACCGTGAATTTGCCTGACGATGCAAATTTAAGTGCTTTTGTCTAAGTGCGACCAACATGTCTCTTCTATCCAAACAGAGAAGTAGTCAATTGTTTTTTCCCACTGCAATCTTATTAAAGGTCGCAGACCTCTACTCCCGGTATGGTGACATAGATCAAAGCTCATTTGGAGACAAAGGTAATGTAATCTTGTTCAATATGAAGGTTGACTAGACCTTCAATTAAACTTGGTATAAAAATTTTGCTCAATTAGTTTTCGTCAAAGTCGTATTTGTAAGTTTTAGGGGGGAGTGGGGTTTGTCCGTTGACAAGGCTCATATGTCATGCAACAGACACGTGAATAAAGAGACCTGTGCACGCTCATTGCGCATCTACGCCTGTTCTGTGTCGCCTCTCTGTTTAATGTGTAAGATTTCTTACAATAGTTTTGTCCTCTCTCTCTCTGTACAGTAGTAAAGTCGACGAATTTTCCGTGAGATCAGGAGGGTGCAAAATCTTCGGGGATGGTGCAGCTGAACAGAAGAGCAACGTCCGAGACGTGGCGTATGTCTGGTCAAGACTCGTCCCACTGCCCGGACCACGACTCCGGTCGTGAGTGATCCCGACAAGAAGCGTGCCGTCCGCTTGTGAGAGATTGTGAGACCTGAGGTAGACTTCGGTTCGGACATTCCATCGATGTCCGCCGGTCAGCTCGGGCGCGTCGCACCCCACGTCCCCAGTCGGATGGAGACAACCTCCGCTCCTAGTGAGAGTAGGTCATCTTTCCCAGTCGACTTAGACTTCTGTACTAAGGTTTGTCCCCCTAGACCTTCGTTCGTCTCTCCTCGGTCCGTGTACGAAGGCCGGGGGCGCGGGGCGGACCCGGGGCCTGCCGCCGGGGTCCGGGCCGAATGGACCGTCGTGTGGTCCTTCTACTTCTCCCACTACCGCCAGGTCTCGTGGAAGAGGAACTTGACCTAGACGTCGCCCCGTCTCGCCCGGTCCTGCCACCCAGTGGAAGTCTCGTCTCACTCGGGTCGGCCGCTCCGCGGCGGTGTTCGTCTCGCTGTCCCACCCGAGACGGGTCCGCGGGACGAGCCGAGTGTCCTCTCGTTGGCGCCTGCGCGGGGCGGTGCGCGGTTTGCGTTCGCACGGACGCACACGAGTCGGTGGGGGCGACACACCGGGGTGCCTTACATCGGGCGGTCCGAGGAGACCGGTACCTCAGAGGGTCGGTTCTTTTGACCTCGTCCAGCGGTAAAGGAGGAGGTCCCCTAGAAGGGCTGGGCCCCCAGCTTGGGTGCAGAGGACGCAACGTCCGCCTGAGAAACGGTGTCTCGGTGGCCCCTTCCGAAGGACATGGATTCCGTTCTACGTTTGTCTGGACGTGTGCGCCGTGGGGTAAGTTGGAAGTGTGTCGCATTGCAGTGGGAACGAAAATGGTCTTTTGACTTCGAATCTTTTTACCTGAAGGGGCCACCGAGTCTGCCATTTCGCAGACGGATGTTACGCCCTCTGGGCCCAAGGCAGGGACCCAGCCCTTCTAGAGGACCTCTTCCCTTACCGTTGGGTGAGGTCTTGAGAGCGGACCTTTTAGGGTACCTGCCTCCTCGGACCACCTGGTGTCAGGCACCCCGGCGTTTCGCTGAAGTGAGCGCCTAGGGTGTCGACAGTACCTAAACTCATGGTTCGGACGCGAGAATTGCCAGTCGTTACTTGTCACATGCTGGACTGGGTGTCAGTTTCTTGCGACGTTGTCTTTCCCCAAGGATTTGGTCTGGGCGGGAGTGCCGCGCCCTCGTAGTGAAGAGTGAACTGTCCAAAACGTTGCCTGTTTTAGAGCGATACGACCTCAGTTGATTAGACGTTGGGCACAAACACATAAGAGGTCGTAAGAGGTACTAAGTTCCCGTTTGGCTACAATATATGTCGCCTCCTCCTGCCTCTTGACGTATAAGTTGGCTGAGTATTGATGACCACCGCCGACAAATTGCTCTCAAAAGTGGAGAGGAGGCCACACATTCGTCCTATCCACTGATAAGTCTTAGTAAAGTGTCCACTGACTCTTCGTAGTGACCCCTCTGCGGGACGGGTTCGGGGGAGACGAGACTTGGGATTCACAGAAGTATCGTGGACGTCCGGCGTGTCGTTCCTACTTGCCGAAATTTCCGAATCTTTTGTTCGCGACAAGACACCTGACTCTTAGAATCGTGCCTTTGTGGAACACGCACTTCCATCATTCACTTGTTTTAGCACAAGAGATTTCTGTGGAAAATGCGAAACAAGACTCACTCGTACCTCGGCCCCAGTGTCGAGACGGCAGTCGAGTCCCGATGTCGCGGAGACGCGACGGGTGCCACCTGTCCCGAGTTGTCCTGTTGGCGTGGTCCACCCCTCTGACCTGTGGCTCTGCGAGGTGCACGTCGACCCCCGCAGGCGCCTTGAGAAGGAGAACTCTTCGAGGGACGTGGGGAAGGGTGGTCCTTTAGTCCTCCGTCGGTTCCTTTCGTTGTGGGACGGTCCGACTGGCCAGCATATTGCTCGATCTTCACTAAGAAATGCCCCTCTCTGCCACCTGTACAAAGTGTCCCGAGGAGTAAGAATTTATTGGTTCAGAGGAGAGGACCTTCGTCGGTTTAAGTCGTCGGTTTGTAGTTCTTCGACGGGGTCGAGACGGACGGATGCAGACCTCAAGTGAGAACCGTCTTAGGAGAGCTGGAGAAGGGATGGGGTTTCGTTGAAAGATTGGACAGACCGAGGGACGGGTGGGAAAGACAAGATAGGTATGGCTTGCGGGAGGGTGGTGACCAGAAGAGACGGAATCGTCTGAGGTATGAGGAATACGGTAGTCCTAAGGAAAGGAAAGGAAGTTCCTGTATAGACAAGAGGGAAGTTCAGACGGTAGTCCGTGTTCCAGAAGGTCTCGATTAGGGAAGACCTCGGTGACGGCATGGAACGTGTTTAAAGATGCCGAGAGGGTGGAGTGAGTCAATGTGTGTTCCGGTTCCAGTGTGTACTTCTCCGACACACTCCCACCTAGGGTCCGCTCGGACGGAGGTCTCGGTCCGGGAAAGATGACACGACCCCTGTGCGCACGCGTGTGTGTGTGTGTGCGTGTGTGTGTGTGTGTGTGTGGAAACGTATAGTCGGGGAGTTTCGGTCGTGTAGGCTCCTCCTCTGCGTTTCTTCCACTCCTGTCTTTGTATAAGGATGATTAAGAGGCATTCTTGGGAAGACTTCGACAAGAAGGAACAAATTGCCGAAGCGAATGTGGCCGTTGAGAGTGACAAACCCGGACTTCGACACGTGCACGTTTTTAAGAACTATTTCTCAGCTGTCTCGAGATGTAAGGATAGAAGGGTACAAAATTACTTGGACGACATTTCTGTGCCCAGTGTTATACGGGAGTAAGAGTCAAGTCACTCCCGTGTGCTTTTCCGTGTCTGAGTCTATGTGTGTCATTTTAATGACGAGAGTCAAGGAGCGTCGTCGACTTGTCTTTCGCGTAGAGGTCCTTTCTCCTGTCGGCCGCTGGGCGAGGGACCTCGCCCGCCTCCCTCTCCTCGAGCTTGGCCTCCGACTCCGAGGGCTCCGGAAGGTGAGTCCGGTCCCAGGAGCCGCCCCGTCGCGTTGGGGGGCCAAGCCCGGCGGGCTCCTTGCAGGTGTCTCATGCGAGGTTGGCTTCGGGCCGCGCCGAGCCCCCTTTCGTGCGGCGGGCCTGGTCTGAGCCCGTTCCCCGCAGGTGAGCCGCGCGGCCCCGGCGAGGTCGCGGGAGGGGCTCGGAACGAGGTTGAGTGGAAGGCGAGGCCGAAGACTTAAAGCCCGTCCTACTGTGTCTTCCCGAACTACTGAAGGTCCTTGAACTGAAAGCCCCCTCTCTGTTGTCCCCTCAGTCCCGACCCCCCGGGGCGCGGCGGGGCCCCTCGTCCCCGCTCCCCGGCCCAGGGCGGGCGCGGGCACAACGGGGCTCCCTGAGTGAGGGGTACCGCCGCCGACGAGCCGAGGTCCAGCGTCA
Source organism: Capra ibex (assembly GCA_006410555.1). Lineage (NCBI taxonomy): Eukaryota > Metazoa > Chordata > Mammalia > Artiodactyla > Bovidae > Capra > Capra ibex. The sequence continues at coordinate 52,909,697 of SJYO01050590.1, forward strand.
GGTCGGGGCGGCGCGAGGCTCACGGCGAGGCGACGGCGGCCCGGACGAGACCTCGCGGCGCGGAGCGGCTCTCTGTGCAGTCACGATCGCGGCGCCGCCGGCGAAGGCGAAGGCGAAGGACGGTGCGCGGCGCGCGCGCGCGTAGCGGGCGCGGCTCTGGTGTTGAGGGCCGCACGTCGCCCCGGCGCGCCGGACAGCCCTCACTCCGGCCTGCCCGCCCCGCTCCGCGCCCCGGGCGGCCCTTCCCCCGCACGCGGACGCGTCAACCTGGGCGCACAGCCCTGGGCCTTCCGCAAGGGGTGCGGCCGAACGGCGGGGTGCGAAGTCCCGGCGCCACCAGCCAAAGCGCCCCCATCTGGTACTCGAGGAACCACGGCCGGACACGACCCCGCAGACCCACGGACCGCGGGCCGTTCACGCGCCGCCGCCCTGCTGCCCGCAGGAAAACACCCGAGTCGCTCGTTTGGGCGCCGGCGAACCCCGCGCCCGGGGCGGCTGACACCCCTCCCCCGCTCCGGCCCCCTCAGGTCCCCGGGGACGGCCTCCTCCGCGGCAACGCTGCCGCCGTCTGCGACGCGGACGGGCTCCAGAGGCCCCTCTCGTCCGGACGAACCGCCTCCCGACACACTCCCCTCGCTACTCCAAATTCCGGGAACCCGGCAACCCGCCCCGCTCCCCACGACCTGCGCCTCAAACCCCAAACACGGGCTCGTCGACACTAGCGCCCACCGTGCGCCCTCCATTAGACTCCTTCCTCTGAGGCACGGCAGTCGCAGACCCCGTCCGACCGCGACGACGGACCCCAATCCACTCGAAGGGCCTCGCGTCGGCCTCGACCCTGCCTACCTCAACCTCTCGGCGCCACCGCTCCACAAGACGTCATCAATCGCCAACGATAAAGACAAAGGGAAGGGAGGGCAAAGATCGTCCATCGGTCCTAAACACTCAGAAAGGGAGTCCCAAAAAAGATTCTGTCTTTCAGGACAAAACCTTTGGATTGGGCACCCACCTTTTACGTTTATGGTCGTCTTCCACCCGTCCTTAAAGTCACTTCACTGCTCCGCACCATCGCGAACGACACGTAGGCGGTCTCCTCCTGCAAGTCAGGCTGGGAGGAGCCGGACGAAGACGCTCGCCGGGGTAGAAGGGCACGTCCTGGGGAAACATTTTTGACGACGTCCAGACACAGTCCGGGACCTATGTCAAGTCGTCCATCGAGTCTCGACCACAAATCGTGTATACTGGGACGTGGTAGGACTACCACTCTGCTTTGCGAAATACCATTTTTAATAGTTTCATTAACATGACAACGACAGGTCGGCGAATAAGTCACGAAACACTGGTATACCTGACGTCGCGTGGTCCGAAGGTACAGGAAGTGGTAAAGGGTCTGATACCCGTTTGAGGGTAGGTAACTCAGCCACTACGGTAGGTCGGTAGAGTAGGAGACGGTAGGGGAAGAGGAGAAGGAAGTCATAAAGGGTCGTAGTGCCAGAAAAGTTTACTCAGCCGAGGAACGTAGTCCACCGGTTTCAAGACCTCGAAGTCGTAGTCAGGAAGGTTACTTATAAATCCCAACTAAAGGAAATCTTAACTGACCAAACTAGCGGAACGACAGGTTTCCTGAGAGTTCTCAGAAGAGGTCGTGGTGTCGAGTTTTCGTAGTCAAAAGGCCGCAAGTCGGAAGTACCAGGTCGAGAGTGTAGGTGTGTGTTGACCTTTTTGGTATAGACACTGATATGCCTGGAAACAGTCGTCTCATTACAGAGACGAAAAATTATGAAGCAGATCCAAACAGTATCGAAAAGAAGGTTCCTCGTTCGCAGAAAATTAAAGTACCGACGTCATTGACAGGCGTCACTAAAACCTCGGGTTCTTTTGTTTTCAGATAGTGACAAAGGTAACAAAGGGACAGACAAACGACACTTCACTACACCGACCTACGGTGCTAGAATCAAAAAAACTTACAACTCAAAGTTTGGTCGAAAACACGAGAAAAAAAAGTGAAAGTAGTTCTTCGAGAAATTAAGGAGAAGCGAAAAACGGCAATCCCGTTATAGTAGACCTATAGACTCCAATAACGATAAAGAGGGCCGTCAGAACTAAGGTCGAACACGAAGCAGGTCGGACCGTAAAGTGTCCTACACGAGACGTATCTGCAATCTACTCGTCCCACTGTTATACGTCCGTCATGCGAGGAAAGGGCTAAACCTCCGTCAGACAACAAGGTACAGGTCAAGATTGACAACGAAGGACTGGACGTATTTCCAAAGAGTACTCCGTCCAGTCCACCAGACCCTAAGGGTAGAGAAAGTCCTAAAAGGTGTCATACAACACTAGGTGTGTGAGTTTCCGAAACCGTATCAGCCACTTCGTGTACAAAAAGACCTTGAGAGAAAAGAAAAAAGCTACTAGGTCGTCTACAACCGTTAAACTAGAGACCAAGGAGACGGAAAAGATTTGGGTCGAACATGTAGACCTTCAAGTGCCAAGTACATATCGACTTCGGACCGAACCTCTTAAAACTCGTAATGAAACGATCGCACACTCTACTCACGTCAACACGCCATCAAACTCGTAAGAAACCGTAACGGGAAGAAACTCTAACCTTACCTTTGACTGGGAAAGGTCAGGACACCGGTGACGACTCAAAAGGTTTAAACGATCGTATAATTCACGTTGTGAAAATTGTCGTAGTAGAAAGTCCTAAACTTTGTCTATCCACCTTAAGGTAGTGGAGGTGATCGAAACAAGCATCACTACGAAGGAGTCCGGGTGGACTGAAACGGGAGGTCCTACAGACGGAGATCCACTCACTCGTACGGTAGCACCAATAGACCCAGTAATTCCACAAAAGACACATCAAAAAGACACATAAGAACGGTAGAAAAGAACTAGAGAAGACGAAGACAATCCAGGTAAGACAAGGACAGGAAATAACTCGGACAGAAACGGACTTTGCAAGGGAACCATAGAGATTAAAAGAACTTCTCTAGAGATCAGAAAGGGTAAGATAACAAAAGGACAAAAAAAAAAAAAAAAAAAAAAAAAAAAACGCAACAAGTGAATCCTTCCGGGAAACTAGAGAGAAACGACAAGAAACCTTGAGACGCAAGTCTACCCAGACAGAAGAGAGGAAGCGGAGACCAAAGAGAAGAAACGAGTTGACAAACATTTCGGAAGAGCCTGTCGGTAAAACGGAAGAACGTAAAAGAAAAGGAACCCCTACCAAAACTAGTGACGAGGACATGTTAACATGACAATGTTAATCGATTATGTCTAAAAGTATATTTGAGTCACCAAACACGACTGTCAAAATCCTGCAATCATGGCATCTTCTACTTAGACGACAACATTGGTGTAGACTCCTTGTAAGTACCGTGTCAAACCAGACACAGTGACTCCCCTGACACCGATTCAACAAACACAATTGTCTTGCGTCTAACGAAATCCTCTTCGCGACTGAACTTTAAAACAGACGGGTCACATTAAGAAAATTTGATATCGTCGTTCATACGTCAAAAAAACACGATATGTGAATTCTAACACAATATTTATAATTCTTGTTGGTGGATTTCACTTCTCTACTGTTTTAGACCCATTAAAAATTATCAAGATTTATATTATTTAGACTCAGAACAACCAGACGTCTTGTTTCTTCCCTAACATTGTCATCACTCAGGGTCGGACCTCGAACGAAACTAAGACACGTTATTAGACGTGTCTTATTTTGAACGCAATTTATGTATAACAACCCAACCGGTTTTGCAAGTAAACTCAAAAAGGTACTCTAAAATGTCTTTTGGGTTTACTTGTAAAACCGGTTGAGTTATGTATTTTAGACATCAGACTGAACTAAAAAAAAGTTGGTCCTTAAACTCAATCGCGATTACTGTTCAAAACCGATGTTTATCACGAGTTTTCAATACACAATTTTCTAGTTTCACGATTTATACATGTAAAGTAGTCCTACGACAATTTTGTACACCAAGTCCACTTTTTTAAACACTATCTTGAATTAAGTAAAACCTATTTCGTTATGTTCTAGATTTAATTCATTAAGAACATGAAAAGAGTTGTTTAACATAAAGGATGGTGCGCAGTACGTTTATAGTCTTTCTCGACGCCCAACTAACTATCTTAACCTGGAACTGACTGCCAGACCTCACGTCGCCGTCGCCGTCGCCGAACCTTCGTCCGCTCGACACACAACCGAGGTGCCTTCGACTGCGCGTCTCCGAGAGTCGCACGACCGGAACTTACTCTCCACAAAATCTACCCTTACAGTCACAAAATCAAAATACTCTTTTGTCGAGTGGACAATCTCGACAGTAACAAAGCTACTGACACCTTACTAACTTGTATACACTTAACGACATCAGACAGACCGAAGACAATTGTCTTGTGGCAACCGACCCACTGAAGATTTATTTTCCGAACATAAAGAGGGTCAAGACCTCCGACCCTCAGACTCTAGCCCCGGTCGTGACCCAGGACACTCGTGCGCGAACACCCAACGCCTGACGACTGAAGAGGACCCCCTGGAGTCTCGTCTCTTTCGTCCGACAGAGCACTGAGAACGCACACACACGAGCCGACACAGACTGACAGACCCTAGGGCACCTGACATCAGGCGGTCCGAGTAGACAGGAACCCTAAAGGGTCCGTTCTTATGAGCTGACCCAACGGTAAAGGAGGAGGTCCCCTAGAAGGACCGCATCCCTAATTTGGGCACAGAGAAGTAGGAGGGCGTGGCCGTCCACCTAAGAAATGGGGACACGGTGGGCGCTTCGGGTTCTAAACATAAACAAATTTTAGGAACGTTTACCGATCTGAGGTAATGAAGGTTCCGCACTTCTTCGCCGTCCTCAATTTAGCCGAAGTCGAGACACGGAGTTCGGTGCCTCGCGAACCGTCGGTAAGGGGGTCAAGACGAAGGGCCTTCGTCACGTAACCCGACAACCCGTCTCTGGCCAGCGTCGTGACATCACCCATTGCCTCTCGTCGAGTCGGTGTGTCCCGGGACGAGTCCCTCGCCCCCTCTGCCGGCCGACTTCCCGCAGAGAGGGACGTCGACGGCGGCTCGGGGACCGGCGGACCACTCGGTGTCGGGGCGTCGTCCCTCCTTACGACTAGGAGTCGTGCGTCCGCCCTTACGGGAGGGGCCGCGCGCCGCTCTCTGAGGGCTCTTCTGTGCGCCGTGTGACCGGCGAGGAGCCCGGCTTGTGGTCGATTTTTCACTCTCGGAGTCTCTTCGCGAGGACAATGGAATCTCGAACCATCTTTACGTCCAAGGGTCCGGGTGCCAGACTGAGTCTTAGTCGCGTCTCCCCGACTCCTCCACCACCACGTCGTTCAAGAGTTCCACTAAGAATGTGAACCTCTTCTTTACTGGGTTTTCTTCCCGAGACCAGACATGCTGTAGGTAGGAAGGGTGGAGTGAGTCGGGACTAATGGAGGGCTTCCGGGGTGGAGGACTTTGGCAGTGTAAACCGCCCCTCCCAATTCCGAAATTGTACTTAAAACCTCTGTGAGACGCTGGGGATACCGGACATCGGTCGGTCCGAGGAGAACAGGTACCCTAAGGTTCGCATCCGAATTCAAACGTATTGTTCGTTTCCTTTGAAACTTTCCCTACATCCATTTTTCATCCACGTGGTTTTGTTTGGTTCATAGCTAAGGTCCTCTTTTGGATGACCCAACGGATTAGTCACTATGCTCTTCCCAAGACCGCCCTTTTACCCACTACTGGAAAAGTCGACTTAGAACTCTAAACCGATTGACGAAACACTTCGAAGTGCCTAACTCCGGCTTGTGCTATCATTTAATTCGGACGACCAATTTTCCATGAAGTCTTCACTAAAAACACTGAATAAACCTTTTTTCTTTTTTTTTCTTATAAACTCAGAGTCTGCCAAACTCAACGGACCTCAAAGAGACCTTCTGGGATCAACGTTTCGACAAAAATAAACTTGACTGAACCTCGATCCTCAAGTAGGTTACGTTTTTTGGAAAAAGGGTCGCCACCAAATTGTAGTGTTGACGGGCGGGTTCCCTCATCTATTACGAATTCAGTCTTCAAATTTCCTCTTCCTCCCCTACGCGTTGGCCCCAGGTCCGTGGAAACTCCTCGGGATTTCGTAACCGAGAAGACCCTCCGGGGACGAGCCCCATCTCGTCCATGCACGGGTTCCGACATCCCTCTGGACCCTCCGCGACACGACGGAGCTCCGGGGTGTCGTCCGTACTCCCGACCCGTCTGGATAGGTCCCGACCCGGGAGCCGTGTGAGACGCTCGGGACAGACTAGTGATCGACAGAGGTGTCTCTGAAGTCACGAGTGTGCAACGAAAGGTCTCAGTCAAGTCTATTTAGTTGTCCGTCGTTGTCTTTGACGTCGGTCGGAACCCCTCCCCTCGCTCAGACTGAGGGTCTCAACGATCAAATAAAACGAATCTTATGGGGCGACAGTCGTTGTACACGTTGTACCGTTCTTTGTCGTTACCTCTCTCTTATGTCACATGTGTGTCTCCTTTGCTCGCAGGTATCTGCGACAGGTATTCCTACGGGTCTGTACCCTCAATGATCTGGTCCTGATTCGAGAATCTATATATGTCTCAATTCAGTCCAGATCTCTGCAAAGGGACCACCGAGTCACCATTTCTTAGACGGGCGGGAGCGCCCTCTACCCCCAAACTAGGTATCCAACCTTTCTAAGGGGAACTCCCTTTACCGTCAGGTGAGGTCATAAGCCCGGACCCTTTAGGGTCTCTCTCCTCGCACCGTTCGATGTCAGGTTTCCTCTCAGGTTTCAGCTTGTGATGACTTGTTGGTGTGCACGCACGCACACTCTTGTGGGTATTTCGGTCCTTAATCCCGTATTTTCTTTCCACATTGACTTCCCCCTTTCAAGTGAACTCCCGAGTTGTCTGACGTGATCCGCCCTCTTCTTAGGTCGGAATGCCTGTCTAGTCGACTCCACTGGACCTCCGTTTCTTCTCTCGCTTGTCCGTTACGTGCCACCGACGGCCGCGACGCCGTCGCTCTGGTCCTTGCCGACGCAGGCCCCGGCGCCAGAGAGGGCTCCTGGCGTGCCATGTGAACAGATGTCAGTCCCAGGACGGTAGGGTGGCGGCGGTGACCGGTGCCCTACTCGACCTGAGGTGCCGCAACACGACCCTACCGACCGCCGTATGACGTCTGTCAGGGACGCGAACACGCACGAATGGAAGGACTCGCAGATACTGTGGAAGTAGGGGAGAGTCTTTGGTGTAAATTTCACGTTTGTTTAAGTCAGACTGAATCTATCTTCGTTTAGTAATGATTGTCCAGTGAGCAATGTGACCTGACGTCGGATCAGTGTGTGGATTCAAATACAAGAATTGTGGCACTGTGTTTATGACAACTGGACCTTTACGAGAATGACCTTCATACGAAGGCACAGCCCACTTACTTCACACACACGTCCCTGCGGAGTATGAAGGTCTGAGAACTCCTTGATACCCTGGTTGAACACAGACAGAGGATCCCCAAGTCGAACCTACCCATTCTTTCGGTCTCCGACCTGTGACGACATCGGTGCACGAGGCCCTTCGTTTGAGTGGGTCCTGACGTCTACCGCCTCACGCCAAATAATGGGGCCGCCCCGGAGAATCCCTGTCAGAGGAGAATCGGTCCCAGGGGCTGGTCAAAAACACTTTTGGCATATACGGGATTCACATGTACGAGTTTAGGTGGAGGGGTTGATGGGACTTTGATCAGACTTGTTTCCTTTTCTTTCTATGTTAGTTTCAATTGGGTACTAAGTATTCGGAATTCGGAGCCACCGATTGCCACCTGTTAATAGTCATCCGGACACCAGTGTCGGGCCACTCGTATGATCTTGCGTGCTAAGATAGCCAACGTGTCTATTAATCCCATGAGAGTCCGCCTCCCAGATGCATGCTCGGGACCCCGAGAAGGAAAACCCCCCGGACCAAAAGGACTACCACACAGAAAAGACATCTGTGACCCGTATACCGAGTCTCGGGTGTCAGGTCGGGTTCTACCTCGGGGTGAAAGTTTTGTCTCGGACAAGACAAAGGAGGAGGTCGTACTTGTTGTCTTGTCAGTTGCTTGCAACTGACTCTGTCGTCAATTGTTACAGTCACCCTCCCAAACTCCCACCGTCCGATTCACCGTTTAAGTCCCGGTCATGTTCTCTGTTTTGACGGACATTCGAGTACTTTAGGTTCTGAACCCACTCGTTGACCGGACGCCCCGCCACAACGGCAGCGACGTCGAGCCGGACTTTGGCCTACGGGTCTCGACGGCAACAGTGGCGGTGCACAAAGACGACTTGGAGTAAGAAGGGACAGAGTGACAGAAGTATTTCGTCCTTTTCATTCGCAGGATTGCAGACGCACAGTTCAGAGTGAACCCGGGTGTTCACGTCCACTTAGGACCCCTGAACATTTACTCCCTTCGCTCGAACCCACACGTGACCCCCACCCCGTGACCTCGTCTCACTTAGTCCTAAGTCGGACTGAGTGGGGTCGGACCACGGGCCCTTCTTACATTCGGGTCCGAAAGGCAAAAAAGGCTCTCCGGGCCGCAGAGCCCGACCGGGGTGGGTCCTCCCGTCGTCCCGGGGGTTTTCGGACGGGCCCGAACACCAGGACTCCGCAGAAGAGGGGTCACCGTCAGTGACCCGCGCCCCGTTCCCCCAGATCGGTCCGAGACCCAGAGTGGTCCCTCTTCCCTCCTCTACCACTGCCTCTCCACTCGACTCGTCACAGAAGAGTGACCTTCCTTCTGCCCAAGAGTCGTTTGTACTACGGGGACAAGACTAACGCTTCATTGAACCCCGCAATTTCCACGATCTCCTGCGTGTTTACTCACGGCCCTCCAGAGGCGGTGGACGGGCAGTCCTTCCTTCCAGCCAGAGAACGGAGACGAGGCGTGGACAGACGTTACGCTAACGCCGGTGCAGAAGAAGACATAACGAAAAGATAGAATTTAGTAAAAAATAACAGTTCCAAAATTATAAATCTATTCATAAGAGTCACAATGACACACGACAAAAGGAGCATAGTGATTGTAAAAAAGGGCATCTGACGTAAACTTATAAGATGAGTACCCTCCACGAAGGTCCTTATAAATCGCCACAACATCGGTGCCACAAAGTGTATGTATATATACCATCCCTCCGTCCTGTCCCCTTTCCTCAGGTTTCACCGCCACCGATGTTCCGTTCCTTCCCTTTTCGGGCGCTTTTACTTTGTTCTTCCAGGCTCCTGGCCTCACTCCTGGAGTCCCTTTTGTTTGTCGTGAGGACCGACCAGGTCAAATGTGTCCTGTCCGGGCCCCTCTTCCTTTGTATTTATCTCCTCGACCTCGGTCGAGCGAGAGGGAGGGGCGCGCGACCCCGCGAGAGGAGCAGAGATCTAGCTGCACGGGAGTGCGGAGCTTCTACCTAAAAGGACGATAGAAGATTTATTTTATCTCGACATTGTGACTCGACAGATTCTCGACACTGTGCCAGATGGGTTCTGGACTCTCGACACTGCGCGGCTCCCCCGAATTACGGGCAGTGAGGTTTCGAAGCGACACTGCTCTGTCTTGGCTCCTTGTGTGCGAGCGCACGGTCGACACGTCGCTAGCGGGACGTCAATCCCCAATCTCAGACGTGACCATTTCGGTGTGACCTACTGAGGCGCACTGGCTCGACAGCGGAGGCGCGGGAGAACAGAGCCCTCGAGGACCCGCCCAGCCGCCGTCGTGCGACAAGGTTCCGGAACCGCACACAACGGTACGAACAACTACAACTCGACGTGGACCAAACTGAGACTTCGTCCACTACTAAAATTTGTGCTTTCCGGGCACAAGAGTCGACCTTACCTTCTCCCGACACACGCCCGGAGAGCCCTAGTCCGACTGGACCGGACGTCCTGGCCGGTATGGAAGATCTTATGAGGGTGGCAGGGGATCCGGAGGGGAGGGTACGGACCGCGGACGCCAAAAGACGTCCACCCACGGGAGTGGACCTGCCGCAACGGGGGTTGTGCAAGGTCGGGTGGCTTCGGGCAGGCACAAGGGCTGGGAAAGCGCGACCGGGGCCCGGTCCCAGGAGGACGGGCCCCACCAGCCTCGGGCGTCTCGTGCGTACTCAGCCGAGTCTTCGTCTCCTTCGGCGACGGCAGTCTTCCCTCCCCACACCCGAGCGCGGGGTCTCGTGCGCGAGGGGCGGGCGGCAAGATCGCTCTCCCCAAGCGCGGGGTGCAGAGAACGTCGGGGTCCGCCGCGCCCCCGGCGCGTCAGGAATGTGGCCCTGGAGACTCCACTGCCCGCGCGCCCGGGACGTACGCCGAAGGACGCCCGTCCACCTGGACCCGATTCGTGTTCCCTGTTTTCAACCCCGACAATTTACTGGTCTAGGATGACCATAACCGACCCTCGACCCGCCGCCGTCGCCCGACGCCGGGCCCCTCGGGGACCGGGAGGCGCCTGCGGGCTCGCGTCCCCGACGAGGGTCGTGGAAGACGCCCCTGTGACCCGGCCGCAGAGCTCCCCACCCCCGGCAGCCCCGAGGCGGCCGGAGGGCTCCCCTCTCCGCGGGGCTCCACACCCGACCGACTCGGAGGCCAGGCCCGCGACGGGACGGGGACCCGAGGCTCGTCCCGCCGGGACCGGGAAGACGCGACCGAAGTTCGTTGCCCGTGGCCCCCGAAGCCCCGCGCAGACGGCCCCCTCAGCCCGGGGGCCCTCGACCTCCCGACCCCGTCAGGTCGCAGGGCGCACTGGGCCGAGGCCCCCAGCCCAACCCCCGGCACCGTCGACGAGACGGAACGGACAGAAAAGGGGTCGGGTCAAAGGAGCGCCCTCCTCCACCCCGGTGGCTCCCTTCACCGACTTCTGGTCTCCCCCGCAGACAAGAGCCCGCGTCCCCCCTGAACCTGTCTTCCCCCGGACTGCGGTCCGCGGGGCGCCGCCCTTTCCCAACGGTTCACGGTCACCGAGGGTGACTCATCTAGGTCCGGGCACCCCACCCCTCAGTGGAAGGCAGAAACTCTGGGCGGCCCAAGCGCCACGAGTTGGGTCCCACAACCTTCTCGCGGCAGCAGCCCTAAGGCTCGAGTCTGAAACCTCAGTCTTCCGCGCCGGAGTTCGAGTCCAGAGACTGCCCGGGGCCTTGGTGCCCGTCATCGGATCGGGCTCGGCTCGAGCGGACTCGACACAGACCGCGACTCGCGAGTCCCTCCCCTCCGCACTTCGCGAGTCGTGCGGCCCACGAAGGAGTCCGCGGGCAGCCAGTCAGTGACGACCGAGTCCTCAGCGACTTCCCCTTAGTCCCAGTGAGAGAACGAAGTGTTTGGAAGAGGCACAGAACGAAGGACGGCACAAACATGTCTCGGGAGTGAAAGGATTAAGGACCTTTAGACTTGGGTGGTGTGACGGGACAACACCAGGAGTACAGGCGTGGGTGGCGCTGGAGGCGTCACGGAAGGTCGGGTCGCAGGTGACGGTCCTGCGTAGCGGTTCATTGACGGGAGGACGTGAGGGTCCGTCGGGGTAGGTCGGGTGGACGGTGTCCGAAGATCTCGAGTGCACAGGAAGGGGCACAGACATAGTGAATCCTCATCCAGACCGACGAACAATGTCTTTTGGGGCTTATTGTCGTCGAGCCTGTGAACCAAAGAGAACAGTCAAAGGTCCTCAGACCTCCATCGACAGGATCGCGTCGGCGGTCCGAGGCACCAGAGACTCCGGGTCCGAGGAAGACAACGACGGGGCAGGGACGCTGTGGAGTAACAGGTCGTATCGACGAGTTCGCGGTCAGAACGTAGATGCACGGTCGGTCGGTCGTCCTGTCTCCTTCCCTCTCAACGAAAGGAGGAAATTTCTGGGAGAGGTCCTTGACGTGTGTGTCTGGAAGGTCCGTCGAGAGCATCCGGCCTGAGGTCAGGGAGCAGTGTGTTCCCGCCGACCCCGGACGCAGCGACTCGGATTCATTCTACGTGCCGTCCTTTCGTGAGTGTGCGTGTCTATGACCCCAGTGGTGCAGGTCCTGCCTCCGCCCCTGGAGCCACGGAGGTGTCCGAGGAGGACACCGGGGTCAAAGCTCTGGACGGGTCCACGCGTGACAAGGCCGGAGACGCCAGCGGCGGCTGACGACGTGCAGGACCTCGAGACGCACGTGCCTTCGTGAGTCGGACCGGGGAGCACGCAGCCCGAGCAAAGTGAGTTCGTGCTGACACTCTCAGGCGCAACGACACGCACGCCACTAAACGAGAAAAATTTGTAAAGTAAATAAAAACCGGCACGACCCAGAGGCACCGACGCGCGGAGGAGAGCGACGCCGTCCGCCCCCAATGACACCAGCGACGCGCCCGGAGAGTAACGCCACCGACACGAACAGAGCCCAGGACCCGGGAGCCCGTGTCCGAGCCGTCAACACCGGGTGCCCGAGCCGACGAGACGGTGGACACCCTAGCAGGGCCTGGTCCCCAACGTGAGGACGGGCGACGTGACCGCCCACCTAAGGAAATGGCGACTCGGTGGCCCCTCGGGGGTTTCAAGTGGAAAGAAGGACCTGTCGACACGTCGCTCACTGCTTTCGTGCGTCAGGGAGTCGGTGGTGACGTCGGTTCTGCGTCTCCTCGACCCAGGTGCCACGGAGACACCAGGCGCGGGGGCGGGGGTCAGAGTCGAGGACGGCTGGTGTCTGCCCAGAAGACAGGGGCGCCAAAATGGAAGTGTGGAGGTATCCTTGTGTCGGCACGTCACACAGCCGAGACGCTGACCCAGGAGGCCGAGCCGACCGTGGGCTGAGTGGCTCAACAGCCTCGGGAAGACGTCTCGAACGGAGAAGTGTCGGAACGTCTGGGGGTCGGTACAGACTCCCAAGGTCGACGAGACGTCCGACTGGTCGGCACCGAGCACAGTCCGCCGATTTCTTGGCAGTCAGAGAGAGTACACCGCAGAATGACACACAGAATGTGCCCCCTATAGCGACGTGCGACGGCACGATCGAAGACGAATCCTGTTGCCCTTGGCCGACATGCATAGGTGTCCGGGGACGGAGCACCCGGAGGGACGGGCGGGGCGGGTCCAGTAGCGTCGTGGCGCCACCCACGGGACAGGGTGCGTGCTGTCGCACGTGTGCGGTGGCGAGGAGAGTCGAGCGGGGGGAAGGGACGGGCACAGGCGTCCAGGTGAGAGGTGCAGACACACAGACAGGGACGGGGCGGCTGTTTGCAGCCGCGGCAAACAGGTCTAGGGTGCAGCTACACAATGATACGCCATGAACGAAAAGAGAGAGACTGTATGAAGTGAGACACACACACACAGTCCACGGCTCAGCACAGGTTGAGAAATACTGGGGTGGTCCGAGGAGACGGGTGCCCTAAGAGGTCCGTTCTCATGACCTCACCCAACGGTCAACGAAGAGGTCCCCTAGAAGGGCTGGGTCCCTAGTTCGGGCCCAGGACGTGTAACGTCCGTCTAAGAAGTGGTAGGCTCGGCGGTCCCTTCGGGGAGTGACACACATTGTCCGAGACTCAAGAATGACACGAAGATTCAACATAAAAGGGTGACTGAGCAAGACACCTCGGAGAAGAGTACGCGTATGAACGGTAGACATCTAGACAAAAAACCCCCCCCTCAATAGGCCCTCAACCACTACCTGTTCCTCCGGACCGTACGACGCTAAGTACCCCAACGTTTCTCAGCCTGCACTGACTTGACTGACTGACTGGTAGAAAAGTCCGTAAAACGGGCAATTGTTCTACCTAATGAACCTAAAAGAATAATAACTCAAAACTGTTAAGAAACATTCAAGACCGATTTGTAGGAAATAATCTTTTTCGTTCTCTCAAGTATTTTCGGAAACTACCACACCTAGTGTTGTTTGACCTTTTAAGAAGTTCTTTTCCCTTATAGTCTCGTGGACTGAATAGAGGACTCTTTAGACATACGTCCAGTCCTTCGTTGTCAATCTTGACCTGTACCTTGTTGTCTGACCAAGGTTTATCCTTTTCCTCATACAATTCCGACATATAACAGTGGGACGAATAAATTGAAGATACGTCTCATGTAGTACTCTTTGCGACCCGACCTTCTTCGTGTTCGACCTTAGTTCTAACGGCCCTCTTTATAGTTAGTGGAGTCTATACGTCGACTGTGGTGGGAATACCGTCTTTCACTTCTCCTCGATTTCTCGGAGAACTACTTCCACTTTCTCCTCTCACTTTTTCAACGAGATTTTGTTGTAAGTCTTTTGCTTCTAGTGCCGTAGACCAGGGTAGTGAAGTACCGTTTATCTACCCCTTTGTCACCTTAGTCACCGTCTAATAAAAACCCCGAGGTTTCAGTGACGTCTGCCACCGACGCCGGTACCTTAATTTGCTGCGAACGAGGAACCGTCCTCTCGACACTGGTTGGATGGGTCACGGGACAGGTCCGGAGGACCAGTAAAGGGGTCCACATCCCGACGGATGTCCGTGTGAGGACCAACTTTGAATTCTGTGACAGTTGTGAAACCTTTTGTGCAGACCGACAAGGAGTCACTGATCTACTGATTGCTAATTTACAGTTTTAATTTCCTTACCGAATACCGAATTGGCAATTTACAAGAAGCACACTCAACAGGACGTGCGAATTAGTGAGTCAGTTGAGGCTGAGACGCTGGGGCACCTGACATAGGACGGTCCGAGGAGACAGGTGTCCTAAGAGGTCTGTCCTTATGACCCCACCCAAGGTACGGGAGGAGGTCCCCTTAGAAGACTGGGTCTCTGACTTGGGCGTAGGGGACACAGAAGACGTAACGTCCGCGTAAGAAATAGACGACTGGGTCCTTAAGGTACGAATTTATATTCGGGACTTCTTAATTTTTGTCTACAAGTTTGTTTTCGAACGTGTCCTCACAAGTGTCGTCGTGCTAAGTGTTATCAGGGTTTCACCGCCGGCGGGTCGCTCACTCCTCTCTGTTTATTCTGTCCGTGCATCTTCGAGGGACACCAGGCCACCAGGTCACCAGACCCAAGACCCGAAGGCGAGGTCTCCCGAGCCCGAACTAGAGACCCGTCCCTTGAAGGTGTACGCGACCACACTGACCTTTTGTCTTTCTCTTTTCACCAGGCAAGAAATCCGACATCGTCCTTCTTCACTTCACGGCTGAGAAGGAGTCGCATCGACTCGGGACCTGCGCACCACGAGCCGCTTTCCTCGGTCAGGGGCCCCGGTGCGCGACACACTTCGGAGGTCTTGTCCGTCGGCCATCTCCGTCTCCAGTCCAGTCACAAACGGTCCCCGCCCCACCCCTACCTCCTTCACTTCCCCGTGGACCTTTCGCACCCCCCAGACAAAAAAGATTGCTCGGGCTCATCCGACCAAAGTCGACGACAGACACAGTCTCGCGTGTCCGCCTCGTCTCTCGACGCCAGTCGTCACTCCAGACAGGTGGGGTTGCAACGTCAGGGTTCACAGAAGAGAGGCAATACAGGAAGAGAGGCGCCCTAAAGCAAAGTCCCACTATTTTTTACAGGATGCGAACCAACAACACTACCAACGTGTCGAGACTTATGAGACTTAGTGACACACAACAGTCACCCACTCGCAGTGCTACACACTTAAATTAGAGTTATTTTGGCGACGTCTCGACACGACCGGACAAAGAAGACGGCTGCTAGCGAGCTGAGGAATCGTCTCCGAACAAAAAAAAAGAAACGACCTTTAAGGAGGAAATACGGGTGGCCGGACCCGAGTCGCCTTCCACGAAGACTTTCGGTCCGTATGTCAAAAGGTCGACGGCGTCGGATCGACGCAGAAGGCAGAGACCTGGGACTTGAGGCTGAGGAGGTAGGACGGGGATGAGTCGACACGGGGGACGACCGGCAGGGGCCTCGGCAAACGCACAGGGACGCCGGAGGGAGGGGTTCGACTCCCCACTACCTTTCTGTACCTCGTCTGGCTAGCCCCAGAGCTGGGAGACGAACGAACCGACTCTACATCCTTGACTTATTTCGGACGTCGTACTCCCACCTTCTTCCTTTCCCTTGGCGTCCGCCCACCACCTCTCGGCTCGCCCCTCCGGTCGACGGACATGGCCCGTCCCGACCCGAAACAGGTCGTCTCGGTGCCGGTGTGTAGGGCAGGCGACGGCCGACATCCGGTCCGACCGGTCCGGTCCCCGCGTCCCTGGTCCAGACGTCCCCTGCGGTCCGGACGTAGACCCACGGAGCCCGGACCACCCGGAAGGACCCCAGGATCCCCTGCCTGCTCTCCCCGGTCCCCCTGGGGGAGAGGGTGTCCTCCCAGACCCATCCCCACCCCACTCGACCTCCCTTCCCCGACCCCATCTCCCTCCGCCGACGGGACCTTTTGTGTCAGAGCCCGGAAGAGGGCCTGAAGGGTTGTGTCTCACAGACCCGACCCCGGATCCAGGGATCCCACGTGTGGGGTTCACTAGAGACATCTGAATGTCCGGAGCCACGTTCTTAACGTGCAAATTTCCTACACCTTTTGTGGAGGGGGGAGATTGTCTTTGGTCGTTTCTGACCTGAGTCTGGTAGATCGGTAAGCCGAGAAGTGCGTGTTTCAAACGAATAACGACGACGTTTGGGACTTCACACCCCTGGTGGCACGGGCGACTCACGAGGGAATCCAAGGTCGGAGGAGACAGACTAACAGGCTCTTCCCGACCAGAAAGTCCACATTTCCCTCCACTCGAGTCCAACCTCTTTTCCTTTCTGTGGACACGGGACACCCCTGGACAGGACCTGTGTCTGTCCTCCAACATTCAAACGACTTTTCCTCGGAGACACAGCCCCTCGTGGACATCGACGACCGACAGGACCCTCCCCCGGGTACACCGCCCCCGTACCCAGTCGACGGGGTGAGCGGGGGGACGGGGGTCGGAGCTTCGGAGACACAGGTGGAACGGGGGACGGACCGAGTAGCGTCCGGGACCTACTGAGGGGCCTCCTGACTGAGGGAGTGAAGAGAGTTGTCCCAGCCAGTCTCGCAGAGGGGTTGTGGTCGTACTCGTTCGCGTCGTTCGACTCACTGGCTCCGGTGTGCGACTGGTCACCCGCGGTCCGGTCCAATCAGGTCCCTCGAGGGCGGCACACCCAGAGTGAGGTTTGTTCCAACCTCTTTACGACATTGGTTTGCTAATGTCTTACATAGCATTTTCATTTCCTTTCTTATCTCTTGTCCCATTCTCTACGGCACCTGGGACTACGACCCTTTCTGACTGCCGTCCTCCTCTTCCCTGCTGTCTCCCACTCTGCCGACCTGCCGTAGTCGCTGAGGCGCCTGTCCTCAATCTCACTAGAGACCCTCGACCACTACCTGTCCCTCCGGACCACCCGACGTCAGGTACCCAGAGTTTCTCAGTCTGTGCTGACTCGCTGACTTGACTTGACTTTGTGGGTCCTGTCTGTCTATGATGGGGCGCAGCACGCACCGCACCTAGTCTCGGGGACTCCGGGCCCTTGCGAGCCTCCCGGGACTCGGGCGGCTCGGCGCGGGACGCACCACATGGGGAAGGAGGTCCGGCGGTCGGTCCAGGGTCTCAGGGGGTGTCTGACAGTGAGAAGCCGAAGTGCGCCGGAGAGACTCAGTACGTCCCGCGAGGACACGCAAAGGTCGGGCTGGCGCACCACGACGCGCCAAAGACCAAGCGCCGGACAGACGGGAGCCGCGACATGAAGGCTCCAAGGGGGGCGCGTCTGCGCACGGACGAGCCTAGGCGAAGCGAAGACACCCCAAACGTTCGTCCTGGCACGGACCTGAAAGCACGGAACAGGACACTACCCGCGACCCAGTGAAGGACTGGGGTGTAGCGTCTTTGGGACGACAGTCGCGCTCGAGTCCGGTGCCCCCGACGGGCCCGGGCGGACGTGCAGGTGGTGCTCCCCGGTCGGGCCGCGGGGGCCGCCGACGGAGCGGGGCCGGGCGCGCCCGCACTTCGCCGGGGAGAAGGGCCCACCTGAGCGACGAGGGGCTTAGGTTCGCCTACTCGAGGAAAAGGGGAGGTCCGAGGGAAAGAAAGGGACAAGAGGTCCAAAAAACCAAAAAAAAAACGAGTAGGGGCCACGCCCGACGGAGGGGCCCCCGGGCTCGACGAGGGCTCGCGTCGGCAGGTCCGCCGCCGGGACGCTCTGCCGCGACGCCGGCGCCGGAGCGGCACCCTTGCGCCGGGCCACGGCGGCGGTCCCCCGCGTCGACGGGGTGACTGGCGCGCAGGAGCCGCGCGCCCCGAGGTCCTGGGCGGTCGGGCCGGGCCCTCCCGCGCCCCGGCGGGCCTCTCGTGCGCCTCGGCCGGGCGGGCCGGGCCGGTCCCACCGGGGGACGGGAGTGGGACGGGCGGTGCGGGAAAGGTTCACCCCGGACCCGTGTCCGACGGGCGAGACAGGTGGACAGGTACCCTCCTCGGGGGGTCCTGGGGGATGGTAACCGACGTGTGGGGTGACGGGGGCGTCAATCCCAGTGAAACGACGCCCTTCGCTCAGTGGGTGTGCTACGGAGTCCGCCATCACGGTTGGAGGAAGAAACTCAGGACCCCGGGAACTATCTCGGTTGACCTCCAGCGGGGCGTCCGCTCCCCCGGACAGGCAGTGACAGGGGAACTGGAGTAGGGGTCTGAGGTCCCCGGGTCCGACACGGGGGCGGGGGGAGACCCGTGACCGGCGTCGTCGACGAGTAGGGTCCCTGCGCGTCAGAGGCGTCGAGGACAGAGAGAGACGAGGAACCCGCAGAAGACACTAACCAAGGTACAGGAGACCCCGAAGCCGACGGGACCCCTGCCCTGGTGTGGGACAGGAACCGGTGGGTGGGTACAGGGCCGGAGACCCGGACAGAGGACTACAGGGACTTCTGCCAGGAAGGAGGGACTGAGACTAAGGGTGGGCCCCTCCCGACTCGTTGGGGGGGGGGGTTTACTTTCGATGGGATCTAGCGTCATCCTCTCTGTTTTACTCGGGTTGCGATTAGTCACTCCGGAATAAGTTACTGAGTAAAGTGTGAACGGGTGATATTTCATCCCTCTCGCTACGACAAAGTCGCGGGCCCAGTGATGGGGGTCGGGGTGGGACACGGGGGACGAGTCGGGGTTTGGTAGGACAGAGTGTACCTTCTCTTGGTCGTTGCCAGGGCCAAAATACTCCGGGGGGGTTATGCGTGACCCTGTCGGAAGTGGAACCCGCTCTCGCCCCGTCTGTCCCTTCGTGAACTCCGACCCAGTGATTGAGATAGTCGTTCTCCTCCGACAGCGACGACAAGTCGGAGATTCAGCCCAGGGCGAGAGACGCTGGGGTCCGTGACGTCGCGCGGTCCGAGGAGGCAGGAGGTGACAGAGGGTCTCAAGTTTCAGTGCAGATCTAGGGTGGTCAGGTAGGATTTCCTTTAGCTGACACTTCTAAGTCACCCTCCTGACTACGACTTCGACTTCGAGTCAGGAAACCGGTGGACTATACTTCTTGGCTGAGGAACCTTTTCTGGGATCACGACCCTTTCTAACCCCCACCCTCTTCCCCTACTGTCTCCTACTCTACCAACCTACCGTAGTGGCTGAGGTACCTGTACCCGGACTCGTTTCGGACCCTCAACCACTACCTGTCCCTCCGGACCGCACGACGTCCGGTGCCCGAGCGTTTCTCAGCCTGTACTGACTCGCTAACTTGTGGTTGTTGTGTCAGGGTGCCGAGACGAGGTTTCGACAGAGACAGATGAGACCAGAGGGGACCCCTTCAGTCTCCCCCAGGTGACTGACAAGGACGAATTCATTCGCAGAACACGTGCACTTTGGGAACCCTTTGACCACTTCCTGTCGCTGGTCTTACGTGAGACGTACGTCGCCCGAAGGTCTTCGTCTCTACTGCTCACTGTATCTGCCCACAGGTTTCCCGACAAGTTTGTTGTAAGGATTTAACATAAAACTCTCTTCCGACAAAGGGCCATGACGAGTTGACACTGACTTCGCCCGTCGAGGCAGGAATGGGAGGCTGGTACCCCTTCTGTGACGTTTCCGACCCAGGGGAGACAGACGTATTGGGTGTAGGGGACGCCGCGGGTCGTGCACGACGAGACGAACCCCCGGTGATGAGTACGCTTGGGTGCACAGGACCCACTGCCTACATGCACACCTGGGGGTGCGGGTCACGGAGGCGGTGTCTGTGGTGCCCTCCGGGGACCCGTTGCGACTGGAGTCGCCGGGGGCGGGAGGAGGTGGTCTAGGCTACCGCCCCCCTACTCCAGCGCCCCCAAGTAGGACCGGTGGTCCGTCTGCAGCATCGACAGCACGTACTCCTGCAGCTGCCGGTGTTGCAAGGTGACCAAGAGGGTCCCCAGGTCGAGGTCCTAGAGGAACGTCTATTGGAGCACCGCTAGACTTTTCGTTGTCTCTTCCCGCCGTGACTTCGGTCTCCGGCAGCAGCGGTACCGTGTCGAAGGCGATCTTCCGCGGCGCGAGGTTTTCAGTCGATTGTCGTACTTGTAGCGTGGACTGTAAAGTCCTTGCCTCTTTCCGGCGCACCCTGGAGTGTAAGTCCGCAATGAGTCCGCTACTGACTCAACGTGTGCGCGACACCTCACCAGACGTGTCACTTCGAAAGGTGTGCGGGAGGGGGTGCACCAGGGAGACACACGACTCGTGGGAACCGTCTAGAGTCCCTGTGCTACGTCACAACAAAAGACCCAAACAAACAAACCCAAAAAAAAACCGGTTGCCGAAGATCCTAGAATCAGGGGACTGGTCTCTAACTTGGACCCGGCGCCGACCCTATAGGGTTCAGGACTGGCGACCTGTCGGTCCCCCGAGGGTCATGGCAGTCGACGTCAGGGGTCGGTCCGGAATCTGGGGTCTTGCGGGAGTCGCACCTCGCCTCCAGACCTGGAAGGCTGGTCGTAGAGGGGTAGACGGGGCGGGGTACGGCTCAGGGGCCGAGAGGGCAGAGGTGACGGACGACGACACTCGAACCAATAAGACCTCAGGCACAGAGGGACGCTGGTGTGCCCCTACCGAGGCCAGACCTGAGAGGGCGAATCGTGGTGCCGGGGGTCCAAGTGGGAACACACCTCAGTGCTGACCGAGAAACACTGGGTCGCGGACACCGGCGGTCCGACGAGACCGGTGCCCTGAGAGGTCGGCTCTCACGGCCGACGACAGAGGAGGAGCCCCCGGCAAGGCTCGGTGACTCGAGTGTAAGGGTGAGACGAGATAGAGGGGAAGAATAAAAACCTAACAAACTTAAAGAGAGAGAGGAAAAACGAAGGGACCCAAAGAGGACACCACGCGCCCGAACGGAGAAAACCTCGTGTCTGAGGTCTGGTCGTCCGAGTCGTCAGCGTCGAGGGCCCGAATCGACGAGACTCCGTACACCCTGGCGGTCCCTCAGGGACCTGACGAGCTGATAAAATTTATAGGGTAAAATTAAATAGAACTCTAAAATTCGGAGGAAAAAAAAAAGAAACAAATTTTTTTTAAAAAAAAATAATTCGTACAAGAAAGATGTCGGTAAAAAATCATCAACAAGATTCCTAACGTCATGGAAACTTGTCTGACAAACGTAAATATGGAGTAGTACATTCACCTCCGCCCTCGAGGGGAGTGGTGTAGATCTGAGAGTCGGAGAGGTGGGAAAAGGTGAATTAACAGTGGTGTCCCTCTGCCGGGAGAGACGTGTTGTCATTGGTGTGACTCTTGTTCTAGTCTGTTACGATTAAAAAAGGGGACAGTCGACGGTAAGAGCTCGGGTTCTTGACTGTTCCTCCTGCGCGGCGGGTGACGCAAATCGGGCCGAGGTGGCCCAGGGAGACGCAGAGAGAGAGGAGGTCCTGCAGAAGAGTCGCTGGGGGAGCGGGAAGTGAGTCTCCTAAGAGGAAGAGAGAGAGAGAGAGAAATTTCGTCCGAACAACCGTCCGTAGGAGAAGCGAAAGGAGGCGGACTCTGTCAAACTAGCAGTAAAACGGGAGTTAAGACCCCCTGCAAACACGACCTAAACATTAAGGTCTCGACCGTCACACACACACGCACACACACACACCACACACACACACACACCACACACGCACACACAGACACACAGAGAGACACACACAGAGAGGCACACACACACAGAGAGACACAAAGACGCACACACACAGAGACGCACACAGAGAGGCACACACACAGACACACAGACGCACACACAGACAGACACACAGAGACGCACACACACACACATACAGAGACACACACACAGACACACACAGAGACGCACACACACACAGACACATACAGAGACACACACAGAGACTCACACACACACAGACACACACAGAGACGCACACACACACAGAGACACAGAGACGTACACACACACACAGACACACACACAGACACACACACAGACACACATAGAGACGCACACACAGACACACACACACACAGAGACACACACAGAGACACACACAGAGAGGCACACACACACAGAGACACACAGAGACGCACACACACACAGAGACGCACACAGAGAGGCACACACACAGACACACAGACACAGACACACAGACGCACACACACAGACACACAGAGACGCACACACACAGACACATACAGAGACAGACACAGAGACGTACACACACACACAGACACACACAGAGACGCACACACACACAGAGACAGACACAGAGACGCACACACACACACAGAGACACACACACACAGACACACACAGAGACGCACACACACACAGAGACAGACACAGAGACGCACACACACACACAGAGACACACACAGACAGACACACACAGAGACGCACACACAGACACAGACACACATACAGACACACACAGAGACACACACACACAGACACACACAGAGACACACACACACCACACACGCACACACAGAGAGACACACACAGAGACACACACAGAGAGGCACACACACAGAGAGACACACAAAGACGCACACACACAGAGACGCACACAGAGAGGCACACACACAGACACACAGACGCACACACACAGACACACAGAGACGCACACACACACATACAGACACACACACAGACACACAGAGACGCACACACACACAGACACATACAGAGACACACACATAGACTCACACACACACAGACAGACACAGAGACGTACACACACACACAGACACACACACAGAGACACACACAGACAGACACACATAGAGACGCACACACAGACACAGACACACATACAGACACACACAGAGACACACACAGAGAGGCACACACACACATACAGAGACACACAGAGACGCACACACACACAGAGACGTACACAGAGAGGCACACACACAGACACACAGACACAGACACACAGACGCACACACACACAGACATACAGAGACGCACACACACACAGACACATACAGAGACAGACACAGAGACGTACACACACACACACAGACACATACAGAGACAGACACAGAGACGCACACACACACACAGAGACACACACACACAGACACACACAGAGACGTACACACACAGAGACACACACACACAGACACACACAGAGACACACACACACAGAGACACACACACACAGAGACACACACACACAGAGACACACACAAGACACGAATCTAAGACGAGGTGACCGAAGACCAGAGAAACCAACCTCTGGGGATGTCAGTAAGATTATTAAAAAGGAATATGCAAGAGAATAAAAAGAGACCCAGAATTCGTAAGTCAAGTCAAGTCGGTGAGTCAGCACAGATTGAGGAATGCTAGGGTACCTGACGTCGTGCGGTCCGGACGGACAGGTAGTGGTTGAGGACCTCAAGTGAGTTTGAGTGCAGGTAGTTCAGTCACTACGGTAGGTCGGTAGAGTAGGAGACAGCAGGGGAAGAGGAGGGTGGAAGTTAGAAAGGGTCGTAGTCCCAGAAAGTTTACTCGGTCAAGAAGCGTAGTCCACCGGTTTCATAACCTCAAAGTCGAAGTCGTGGTCAGGAAGGTCACTTATAAGTCCTGACTAAAGGAAATCCTACCTGACCAACCTAGACGAACGACGGGTTCCCTGAGAGTCCTCAGAGGAGGTCGTGGTGTCAAGTTTTCGTAGTTAAGGAACCGCGAGTCGGAAGGAGTACCAGGTCGAGATTGTGACAACAGAGAAAATTCCCTTATTGAGTCACCAAAATCACAAAAGTGACTTGTCAGAGTCGGCAGTGGTGGTAGACCAACCTCTCGCAAAAGTAGTGGGGGTCTTTCGTTGGGACAGGGGTAATCGTCATTCAAGGACAAGTGCGGAGGGGGTCGGGGATTGTAGGCTAGAGGTGTGTGAACGGAAAAGACCTGTAAAACATACTTACCTGAGTAAACCCCCCAAGACACTGACGGCAGAAAGGGGCTCGTGCAAAAGTTCCAACTAAATGCGACATTGGAGACAGTCGGAAGTACGGAAATAGCGGTCCCTTGGACACACCGACCGGGCACGAACAATTAGGCAACAATCGACTATCTGCGAGGCCAACCGGCGCAAAACGGACGACGTTTGGGACGTCGAGACTTGTGAACACGGACAAGGCACACCTGTCTACGGGAGTAAAGAGACCACATACACGAAACCTCCCCTTAACGACGACAGGTACCACAATGTCTCTCATTGTGTGTGTGTGTGCTACACTGAGGTTTTGGAGTCCAAAGTTTAAGGTGTCTTCGACGAGGTAAAATGTTAGGGTGGTCGGTCCATACTCCGAGGTTAGAGAGGTTAGGAACAGTTGTGAACAATAATAGACAAAGAAAAGAAATGTTAGTGAGATCACCCACACTTCCTACTGGAGTGACACCAAAACTAAACGTAAAGGGATCACCGACAAGCCTCTTCCGCCACCGTGGGTGAGGTCGCGAGAGTGGACCTTTTAGGGTACCTGCCCTCTCGGACCACCCGACGTCAGGTACCCCAGCGACTCCCAGCCTGTGCTGACTCGCTGAAGTGAAAGCGAAAAGTGAAAGGACGTAACCTCTTCCTTTACCGTCGGGTGAGGTCACAAGAACGGACCTCTTAGGGTCCCTGCCCCCTCGGACCACCCGACGGCAGATACCCCAGTGTGTCTCAGCCTGTGCTGGCTTCGCTGAATCGTCGTCGTCACCGACCAGTACACTGAGGAACGGTGAAGAATAAAAGTGACCCATGCATAGATAAGTCCAGGAAGCGGTCAAAAAATTTCTCACAATGATTAGCAAAAGAAACACAATAATTCAACATTCTGAAAATTGTCTAAGGTCTATGTTCAAAGAGTAATCTACACACTACAAAAGAGGGCAGGACACTCACTGTGAAAGTGAGAGAACTGTACCGGGAAACCTCGTGTCTTCAATTTTAAACTACATGTTACGTAGATAAAAAAGAGTCAACACGAAATGCAAATATATTCTTCCCTTCACTTAAGTGAGTCAGTACAGGCTGAGAAACGTTGGGGTACCTGACATCGGATAGTACGAGGAGGTAGGTACCCTAAGAGATCCGTTCTTATGACCTCACCCAACGGTAAAGGAAGAGGTCTTCTAGAAGGGTTGGGTCCCCAGTTTGGGCCCAGAGGGCGTAACGTCCGTCTGTGAAATGGTAGACTCGGTGGTCCCTTCGAGAATATATTCTTTGGTAACGGATTAACTCCTAGTTTTTCTAAATGTGGGTACAAAAGAAGACTTTCACATATCAAAAAGGAGAACCCTAATCCAACAACTAGGTAAAACTCAAGTAAAAACACGGACACACTCCCGGTTTGTAGGAAGTAAACGTGCACTTACTTATAGGTTAATAAGGACGTGGTAAACGACTTTTCCCCTAGCAGAGGGGTAACTGAACAGATCGTGACAATAACTTTTATTTAACTGGTAATTTTATTCCCTGGGAAAGACCTGAGAGTGTATGTAAGGTGACTAGAGGTACAGATGACACCCCGGGGACGGTGTGTCAGTGACTAACAACATACACACTTCCCTCAAAACTCTAATCCTTTATACGTAGAAGCAACAAGAAAATGTTCTAACAAAACTCATAAGACGTAGAGAACGTAAAGGTACATTTAAAGTCCTAGTCAAACAGTTAAACACACACACTACAGAATGGTAGATAAACCCAAAAGTCACAGAAATTACTGCGCGACTAAGGATCTTACAGCTGCAAATGGGAACGGTAGAGAACAAACTGGTGAAGGTTAAACGGAACTAAGTACCTGGACTGTAAGGTCCAAGGATACGTTATAACGAGAAATGTCGTAGCCTAGAACGAAGATAGTGGTCAGTGTAGGTGTCGACCCACTTTTTCAACCGAATTTCGAGTTGTAAGTCTTTTGCTTCTAGTACCGTAGACCAGGGTAGTGAAGTACCGTTTATCTACCCCTTTGTCACCCTTGTCACAGTCCGAAATAAAAACCCCCGAGGTTTTAGTGACGTCTACCACTGACGTCGGTGCTTTAATTTTCTACGAATGAGGAACCTTCCTTTCAATACTGGTTGGATCTATCGTATAAGTTTTCGTCCCTGTAATGAAACGGCTGATTCCAGGCAGATCAGTTCCGATACCAAAAAGGACACCAGTGCATACCTACACTCTCAATCTGACACTTCTTCCGACTCACGGCTTCTTAACTACGCAAACTTGACACCACAACCTCTTCTGAGAACTCTCAGGGAACCTGACGTTCCTCTAGGTTGGTCAGGTAAGACTTCGTCTAGTTGGGACCCTAAAGAAACCTTCCTTACTACGATTTCGACTTCGAGGTCATGAAACCGGTGGAGTACGTTTCTCAACTGAGTAACCTTTTCTGAGACTACGACCCTCCCTAACCCCCGTCCTCCTCTTCCCCTGCTGGGTCCTACTCTACCGACCTACCGTAGTGCCTGAGCTACCTGCACTCAGACTCACTTGAGGTCCTCAACCACTACCTGTCCCTCCGGACCGAACGACGCTAAGTGCCCCAGTGTCTCTCAGCCTGTGCTGACTCACTGACTTGACTTGACTCGATTACTGCATGTCAAAAGTAGCATGTTCACGACTCCAAAAACCTGAGTGTAACACACACAGACACACAATGACAAACGTTGGGGTACCTGACTCCGGGCGGTCCGAGTAGACAGGTACCCTAAAAGGTCCGTTCTTATGACCTCACCCAACGGGAAGTGAAGAGGTCCCATAGTAGGGTTGGGTCCCTAGTCTAGGAGCAGAGGATGCGACGTCCGTCCGAGCGATGACAGACTCGGTGATCTCTTCGGGGAATAATAAAGACTTTGATAATATTTACCTTAAAAAAGAAAAATTTTCAGATAAGTAAATCATTAATAAACCGACACGAATCAATGTCATGAGCCCTGGAAATCGACACCACGCATCCTAACTCAAGGGACTGGCCCCTAGTTTGGGTCCGGAGGGCGCGACCCTCGTCCCAGACTCGGTGGCCTGGTGGCCCCGGTAGGACCTCAACGAGAGAGCTACAATAAAGACCTCCTCAGCACTCGCATCCCTCTGTGTCGACTAAGACGTGTGACCAGAGCACAGGATGTCGGAACCACTTGAGCACACTCGAGGCCACCGAAAAAAGAAAACACTTGTAAATAGACGAAAGGACGGAGACAAGAGTCGGAGAGACGTCGTCCGACCGGGGAGACACCAACACCGCACACCGGCAGCAACGGGGCAACGAACACCCTAGAACCAAGGGGCTGCTAGTCCCTAGTTTGGGCGCAGAGGACGTGGTGTTCCACTCAAGGGTTCGCTACCCCGTGGCCGGTTCAGGGAGAGCCTCGAAAAGGTCACCCAGGGAAGTCCAAAAGGTTTCTTTTATGGTACAGGACCCGTCAATGGATAAGGAGAGGTTAGACCTGCGGAAAAAAAAAAAAGAAGGGACTGACGGGACTAGTCGTGTTACAACTGATCTTCACTACCCCTCGCCCCCACCACCCGCAGAAACAGAACAATGACTGGAACCCCCTCTTGCAAATCAGACCGGTACGTAGACTACGATGGACGCCTCAAAGTATCTACGGGAGATAACCCAGGATAGGGGCACAAATCCTCTTCCGTCACCGTGGGGTGAGGTCATGAGAACGGACCTTCCGACGGCAGGTACCCCAGCGACTCCCAGCCTGTCCTGACTCGTTGAAGTGAAAGTGAAAAGTGAAAGGACGTAACCTCTTCCTTTACCGTTGGGTCAGGTCACAAGAACGGACCTCTTAGGGTCCCTGCCCCCACGGACTACCCGACGGCAGGTACCCCAGCGTGTCTCAGCCTGTGCTGACTTCACTGAATCGTCATGTAGGGGCACAAAACCCACAAATATGGTACCTGCCACAACCTAAAACAGTTTGAGAAAAAGACGTAGAGACCTCTGCTAGTTGGACCGAGACAGGAAAGAAGACGTTCGTGTGACTACCGTCCAGCGCGACCGCCGAGAAACGCGCGGCTGCAAAGCCCGGACCCCGTCGAGGACGAACCAGCGTCGCGCATCGAGGGAGAGGTGTGACGACGCAAGTCAAACGGTCAGGAAATGCCTCGCGAAACCGTAGGCACAAGTAGGTCCCCAGCACCGGACTCCAGAACGTTACAGACCCGCCAAAACCACAGTCCCTTTATGACCGGAGTAGTCTTCTCGACCTTTGCAAGGGAGCAGAGGGCATAGGCCACTCAGACACTGCGGGACCACGGTACTCGTGACTGGAAAGACTCTACAGCGGCACCGGAGGAGTCGGACACGACCGCCACCTGTCGTCTCCGACACTCAGACAGTCAATGGGCCCACGCAGGGTCCCGAGACCCGTTCTTGACACTCCTCAGACTCTGAGACGATCGCTCGAACGACGTCGAGATGCCTATGGCCGTCTACCGGACTTTGAGGGCCCAGACCTCCTTCCCGGCTCACGTGGACGTCGAAATTTCGGCGGTCATCGAACTCGGGGTTCGGGGTGCCGTCGTGCCCCCCACGGTCCACCGTGGGCTTGTCAGTCGTCCGACGCGACATCCTCCCCTCGGGGTTCGCGTCGTTGACCCTCGAAATTGTTGCCGGTCGCTCGCACTGACTGACGGGAACGGCACAAATTGACAGAGGACCGGGGGTCGATGTGAGAAATTTCATAGAACAAAGGCACACAAACGAACGGACGCGACCCGGAACCGACCCACACCGTGCCTCGTAGTAGTCAGGGGTAACGTCGGACGTCTAAGATCAAGGGACTGTTCCCCAGCTCGGACCCGGGGGACGCGACCCGCGAGCCTCAGAATCGGTGGGTCCCTTCGGGGGTGAAGGATGAGAATGAACCGAGCCTGCGAGCAAAAACTACTTCCTTTTGGAGTACTTTCCCTTGCCCCCTCTGTCTAAAGCCCTCTGTGTCGCACAGAGTGCAGACTTTTGCGCCGGGGGTGAACTGCCAAGCCGTCCGTGCCACCACGCCCCTCTTCCACCGAAAGGGCTTTCGTAAACTTCCGTGTCCGGAGGGGAAGAAGACCGAGGGCCGTAGGACGAAGGATTCCCACCGGGGAGACTAAGGGCTGGGAAAGGTGCTCTGCTCGGGAAAGGGAGGGCCTGAGAGCCCCGGGAGGACACAGGGGCCGCAGGACGCGAAGTGAAGTTCGGGCAAAGGAGGGCAAGGCGACCCACCGACCAAGGAAAGTAGCCCCTGAAGTCAAGGTCCTTCGAAAGGAGTAAATGGCGTCCCCACAGAGTAGGTTGGTAGCAGAGAGAAAGAAAGAAAAGAAAGAAAAAACGATTTTGTGGATAATAAGTCTATAACCTGTAACGTCTGTAGGAGAGAAAGGGAGCAAAGGAGAGGTCAACGACTCTACAGGGAAGGTGGGACGTCGGACCCGAGGGACGACATCTACAGAAAGGGTAGCACGAGCATTGGAGGTCCTTGAGAGACCGTGGCTGCGCGCAAGAGAGAGAAGAGAGGTTCCTGCGCAGAGGAGGACCGTATCGGGCAAAAGAGGCCGGACAAAGAGGTAAAGACACAAAAGTAAAGAGAGACAATGCATGTGCGAAAGACGCCTCCAGACTACTGAGGGTCGACAAACGACAGACATTGTCTCCCTGTGGTGCCTTCGGAAAAGACACTCCAAGAAATCCCCCACTCAAACGAAAGGGAAAGGCCCCTCCCCCCAACGACCAGCTAGGGGTCCCATCGCAGCAGGTCAGAGGACTGATCTCCCATATCGGACCCTCGGTCCCTTCCTTCTTTCGACTACGAGAGCTCCAGGCCCTACATCGACAAGAGAGGTCAAGGGACAAAAACAGCGACTACTGGAGAGGGCGGGGTGGGGCAGGAGTCGCAGACAGAAACAACCCCACGTCCTTCCCGAAATCGAGGCACACCCTCCCGCACTACCTCAGAGGAAGGACGGAGACAGGGGTGCACTAGTCGCAGTCGGGTGAGGGGAGGGCGTCAGCGCACAGGCGAGGGCCCCCAGGCACCAAAGACGAAGGAAAAGGACAATGGT
Source organism: Capra ibex (assembly GCA_006410555.1). Taxonomy (NCBI): domain Eukaryota; kingdom Metazoa; phylum Chordata; class Mammalia; order Artiodactyla; family Bovidae; genus Capra; species Capra ibex. The sequence goes on from SJYO01050590.1 coordinate 52,940,128, forward strand.
CCACTCGCGACTTGAGGACGCAGACCCGTGAATGAGTCGGTGGGTGAATACACGAAGGTTGTGACACTACGGCAACGGGGACAGGGGAAGACAGACTGACACAAGTAAGGTCCATGACAGGAAAAGTCCCGCACACCCTCTTTTGTCTCCACAGGGGGGGCGGTAAAATTGGTTTTGGGATGGTGACACAAATGATTGACGAGACCATAGGTAGCTCGACTCGAGCCGACGAGTGAGCACAGGCTCGGAACACTGGGGCGCCTGACGTCGGCGGTGCGAGGAGACGGGACGGCGGGCGTCACCGTCCGCCCGACACACGGTGCCTCGGTGGCCTCTTCGGTCTCCTTAAAGAGCTGACCAGAAGACTCATTTATTCGCCCTGCGCGCCCGAGCACGACGCACTCTTCTCTTTTCAGTCGCGAACGCAAGCCCAGGCTGGGACTCCAGGGACCGAGTAGTGCTCGGACGCTAACGCAATTATGGGAACAAGACGAAAGGTATTTGGGATACTGTTGAGTGAGTAGGTCAGGGCCTGTCAATGACAGAAGCTTCGTTTATTAATTTTACCTCAAACTCTCGAACGGACCATTTGGGTAAAGGGAGACCGACCTTCGTAATAATCAGGTAATAACAAGGTCCTCTTCTCCAACCGAGTCTGTCAGAACTTTGTGTCCTATAGTTAAGAGATTGAGTTATACTATGTTCCTCTATTCTGCTCCTTGCTCTACTGCGTCACACAGAAGACCCAGGAATCTGTGACTAGTGGCCGGTGACGGGGCCTCCAGGGCTCCGACGGGACGGAGAACGGGAGACGAGGTCTCTTTCGGGCGTCGGTCTCCCGTCTCCCGTCTCCCGTCTCCCGTCTCCCGTCCCGGCGCTGGTCGTCCCCAAGACCTCCCCTCGTGGTCCCCGCCCCCGCCCTCCGACTCGAGACAGGGACGACCTCCCCTCGGGGTCCCCGTCCCCGCCCTCCTCCAGTCCGAGGGCCCGAGGGAGGACGGGGAGGGTCCGGGGGGATGTGAGCACCGAGGTTGCTCCTAGGACTGTTCTAGAGGAACAGGACGGTCCCAAGAGCGATGACACTGTCCTTGGTGGAAATGCACTCGCAGACTACCAATTATATTGTTTTATAAAACGACAAGTCGGTCATTCAGCACAGACTGAGACGCTGGGGTGCCTGACGCCGTGCGGTCCGGAGGGACAGGTAGCGGTAGAGGGTCTCGAACGAGTTTGAGTACAGACAACTCCGCCACTACGGTAGGTCGGTAGAGTAGGAGACAGCAGGGGAAGAGGAGAACGGGAGTTAGAAAGGGTCGTAGTCCCAGAAAAGGTTACTCAGTCGAGAAGCGTAGTCCACCGGTTTCATATTGTTACTTTCGATAATCTTGGTAATTTTTTATGTAAAACCTTTTAAGATACTTCTTGTTTATCTCTCTCCTTTTAACTTCGAAGGACAATGGTCCTGAAAGTTCGTATGTTTTCCCTCATCTGTACCCGAAACCCGTCAGGGCGCCAATCTCGTCCCTGGGTCCAAACTAGGGACCAACCCCTTGATTCTAGGGTGTCGGGTGCACCGGTCTTGCTTTCGTTTTTTCATCATTCATTTCGGGACGTCCGTAGTGGGTCGACGTTTCACCGGGCGTGAGATGGTCACGACACTTCAGACAAGAGCGGTAGGGGTCGCGGGTCAGGGGTAGGTTAATTTTTTTTTAAACGATCACCTCTTCCGTTACCGCGGGGTGGGGTCATGAGAACGGACCTTTTAGGGTACCTGCCTCGTCGGACCACCCGACGGCAGGTACCCCAGCGGTTCTCAGCCTGTGCTGGTACTGAAGCGAAAGTGAAAAGTGAAAGGACGTAACCTCTTCCTTTACCGTGGGGTGAGGTCGCGAGAACGGACCTCTTAGGGCCCCTGCCCCCTCGGACCACCCGACGGCAGACACCCCAGCGTGTCTCAGCCTGTGCTGACTTCGCGGAGCCGTCGTCGTCGCCCACCTAATTGTGTCTAAAATCTCTCGCAGAGGAAGAGTGGGTACTTTTGGAGTCGTGTCAGAGACGAGCAGGCACTGGAAAAGGGAAAAAGGAGGAGAGAATGCATTTCGGTGTCACCTTTTTCCCTTTCGCAATCCGGGCACCAACACAGGTTGAGACGCTTGGGGACCTGACATAGGGTGGTCCGAAGAGACAAGTACCCTAAAGGGTCGGTTCTTGTGACCTCACCCAACGGTACGGAAGGAGGACCCCGGGTTTGAACCCAGAGGGCGTAACGCCCGTCTAAGAAATGACAGACTTGGTGGTCCCTTCACGGATGTTGTCGGAATAGTAGTGTTCGATTGTTTTAATGGTCAAGGAATTGTGGTTCATCATAACCTACCGTAATTATGAGGCCGGGTAAATTGTGAGGTCGGGTGTAAGTCTAAGGGGTCTAATAGACTTTTTTTTTTAGAAAGACGTCTAAACAAACTTAGTTCTCGGATTATTCCGTATGAGCAGTACAGCCCGAGTGTCTAGAGGTTTCGGAGAGTCAACGATTACCTTTGAAATCAGAAATTGAATTTGTATAAATACACGAAGTTGTGCTCCCGTCCGCACGGCGCCCGAGCCGAAAGAAGTCCCCGACACGGTAAAAATAGACCGCACGCAGGTTTCAACACTCACGAGGCCTCCGAACAAAAAGGATCTGGACAGGACCGGAGCTCCAGGTAATCCCTCCAAGCTCACCCTGAGGAGCAGCAAAAGTCACACTCACGAAAGGCGGAATCAATGGTCCCGTTGATTAGTTTGAGACCTCTGTCGACAAATAATCTAAATACGGATAAATTCTAAGAGGGACAACGTAATTTTTAATATTTAGGTATGGCGTCTAACGTTGTTGCCTTCGTTAATCTAAAGACCTCTGTCCGACCACTACTTACGCACCTAATCCATAATAGAATCTTCGCGAAGGGTCGCTGGACAGCGCTCACCGGCGTCACGTCCTCACTCCAGCGAGGACAAGGCACCCGAGGAGCACACAAACTCGAGAGGTCAGCCCGCAGTCGGAAGGAAGGGGGTAAGGAGCAGGGGAGCACAAGTTGAGGAAGACTAGCGTTCCGGCGGCACACGGTCCGTGTAATGTTTGGGCTGGGGTGGGTGGCTCCTCCCCCGTCGGGGGCGGAGGCTCCGACACTTCCGGGTTCCAGTCTCCAGTGGCTGAAACTCAGTCAGAGGACTCTCCCACTGTCCGTCCTTCCGGCCCCCAGAGGTTTGCCTCCTTTGTCCGACGCTCGCAGTCTGCGAAAAAGAGAAAGAGAGAGAGACTCCGCCGTCCTCCTTTGCTTACTGTTCCCGATTCTAAGAAGGGAAGAGCTCTAAAAAGGGAAGAGCTGTGTTTAAATCTTTCTCCGAAGAGAATTTCAAGACACAGAGGTGGACTTGAACTGACAAGAGTCTGGAACTCGACTCGTTACGCAAAAGGAATACCTTTACAAACAGAATTCGATACAGTTCCCCGATATGAAAATGGGATCTGACGTTCAGCCAAGGCGGGTTCTGAGTCTTGGCTAACCTGTTTGGTCCTGCAAAGGGAGTGTGTAACAAGAGGATTAGACACGACTATTTTGACACAGACGAACCTTTAGACGGAATTTCTGGAGTGCAGCTAGCAAACTACCGGACCCTTCTGAGTGGACCACGGTTCCAGTAGAGTCACGTAGCACACACCCACTCCCCGGACCACGGTCGGGGACTCAAAGCTCTGTAAGGGAAGGAGACTAGTCGTCAGACGATCGTCGACGTATCGTAGGTCGATTTCTGATCGTCCCCCGGTGCGAAGGACGGGAAAAGACTGCAGACACAGTCTTCACAAGAGATAGGGAACATATGACATTATTTTGAAATTATGTGTTTTCGAGACTCGCTAGCTCGGCGTAGTGACCGGGGCCCAACTTAAGGACAGGAGGCCCCGGTTCTTGGGGCCGCAGAAAGCGACGAGTCGTCGTGGAAAGTCGGGTGGGGGAGAGCCCTGACAACCAGAGCCGTAGAGGCCGGGGCACCCATGGACGAGGCACCTTCGGGGGCGTCTGCATCTCGAAAGGTAGGTGCCGCGGGCGCGACCACCTCAACCTCGCGTCGGGTTCGTCCCCGCACCCGTAGCCCCCGGGGAGAGAGGTCTTCAGGGGCAGGCCCAACATCTAGAGGTGGCGCAGGTCCGTGAAGGCCTGGACCGGGGACAGGGCCGGCTACGTCGGCTAGGGTGGACGCCTCCCTGTGTCCTGTCTCACTGGCCCCGCCGCACAGGGGCGTCCGTGCGGGGGTGGGCCGGGTGTGGGGTCCGAGCGCCGGACCCGCCAGAGCACGTGGACCGCGGAAAGGGCCCTACGAAAGAAAGAAAAAAAATTAATTGATAAAATTACCTTCCTATTAACGAAACGTCTTTAAACGACAAAAGACAGTTTGGAGTTGGACTCAGTCGGTATCCGGATGTGTGTAGGGGAGGGACAACTCGGAGGGGGGAGGAGGGTAGGGTGGGGAGGTCCAACTATGTCTCGGGGACGACCCAGGGACTCTGTGTGTCGTTTAAGGCCGACCGATGGACGAAATGTGCACCACTACCTTCAGAGGTGCAATGAGAGAGGTGTGTAGATAGGGCTCTACGAACGATTCGTCACCACTCCGGACGACACGTCGGTCGGTTCGGGTTGGGGCAACTGGGGGTCACGGCAGCCAGACACGAATGTGCGCCCCGTCTGCGTGTGACCGACAGAGTCCCCGGGAGGGAACTCTCCTCCTAAAACACTAGACTCACACTCCCGCCGGGTCAAGGCTGCAGGCGGCAGGACGCCAGCCATCCCAGGGTCCCTGGACCGATAGTTCGCTCGCAGGAAAGGGGAGGGGTTCCAGTGGTGAGGCAAAGAGGCAGAGGAGGACAAAAATAAAATAAAGACCGTCGTGGCTGAGGATCGAATGCCCTAGAATGGAGGGACTACTCCCTAGCTTGGACAGGGGCCACGTTACGATCCCGTCTCAGCATTGGTGACCCAGGGGAGAGGGAGAGAAGAGTTCCCCGTCCTTAGAAGGGGGGAGTCCCGTCCCGGTCAGAAACCATTTAAAATCGAAATCCAAGTTTCCCTCCGGGGTTTGGGCTTGCGGGAGACGCAGAAGGTAAAAGCCGCTGTGTCACGTAAGTTGTCCACGAGAACCGGCGCGAGCCCTACTCGACCCTTTCCTCACCCCGCACAAAGGACGGCAATCCTTCGATTACCCCACCTTTCGGTTTGTCTGCTTATTTGTCTCTCGTCTGAGTCCAATTTCGTAGACGGACGTTACACCCTCCGGGCCCAAGTTAGGGTCCCAGCCCTTCTAGGGGACCTCTTCCTTTACCATTGGGTGAGGTCATAAGAACGGACCCTTCAGGGCACCTACCTCTTCGGACCATCCGATGTCAGGTGTCCCAGCGTTTCTCAGCCTGTGCTGACTCGCTGAAGTGAAAGTGAAAAGTGAAAGTCCGTAGTACTGTCCGTGGAGTATCCTCTGTGCCCAATACGAGCCTTCTGGTCTCTGACATTGTTCAATTGTCTTTGTGGTGCATGTATTAATACTGAGATTGAGGGTGGGAGGCGACCCCGTCACTACCGTATTCCTAAAGGTTAGGTGACATTATTCTTTGTCCTCGAACGGGGTGTCCTTTCCGACATTTGCAGCCCGACAGAGAGGAACAGACTTCGTACCGAGGACCCTTCGTCCACTCCAAGGACCTCCCCTTCCGTCAGGAGAGTAACCACTGGAGTGACGTGCGTCTGGGGTAGTCTGGTGGACGAGACGTGCCGGGTAGTCTCAGACCTGTCACGGTCGGAGCCGATGGGACCTCCCAGGGCCCTCCCAGCGCCGTCGCCCCCCTGAACCGAGACCTCAAATATCGTTGTGGCTCTGGTCGCAACTCTTGAGACCCGAGAGTGTCGGAGACGGGTCGCACAGCACGGTGAATCTCTGATTACGGTCCTGCGGGCCACCGCAAAGAGGGTAGTAAATTGGGACACGGGTGGGTACACGTCGGCCGCCGGGAGGGGTGGCGGGAGGAGGGTACATGCCGGGGAGGAGGGCACACGCCGACCGCCGGGAGGACGGAGGGCAGGTAACTCAACCACTACGGTAGGTTGGTAGAGTAGGAGACAGCAGGGGAAAAGGAGGGCGGAAGTTAGAACGGGTCGTAGCCCCAGAAAAGGTTACTCAGTCAAGAAACGTAGTCCACCGGTTTCCTAACCTCGAAGGCATAGTCAGGAAGGTTACTGATAAGTCCCAACTAAATGAAATCCTACCGGACCGACCTAGAGGAACGTCAGGTTCCCCGAGAGTTCTCAGAAGAGGTCGTGGCGTCACACTTTCGTGGTTAAGAAGCCGCGAGTCGGAAGAAGTACCAGGTCGAGAGTGTAGGCATGAGCACAATGTCACACACTGCGAGCCGGGACTCACTGACGCTCTCCTGCCTACCCTACCGAACAAGAGTGGGCCCAGCCCGGGTGGGTCTCATCTCCGCTACCTCTCGCACGCCCTCCTTCGAAAAAGAAGGGGGGAAAACGACTACCTCGGGCCGGGCAAAGGACAGAGTCCTGTGTAGGTCCCCACTTCCGACATTCGTGTCCTTCGAGAATCGCGAAAGAGAGAAGAGGCGGACCTATTTATTAAATCGGGTAATGACACGGTTCAGACTCACCGACGCGAAGGTTCCTCCCCGGTACACCCGGAGTCAGTTGACGCGAGAGACTGCGAGTGTCTGGGTGAAGGGACGACCGTGACCCCACCGGTCTCCGACGAAGCAGGTTGTCTAGCCCCTCAGAGACAGGCTCCCCGTCCTGCCGGAATTCTTTCTCCGAAACAGGCATCGGCGACTGGGACCGTTGGTGGGTAGTCCATTCTTGCTCTAGTGAATCGAGGCACGAGGGACTCTACCCCTCCCGCCAATGACCCGACCAAAGACAACAATTATGCTCGTGAACCCTGCTGGCCAGTCACCTCCGCTCGTCTCCCGTACGCCCAGCGAGTAGTAGTCCGACCGTGTCGGTCGTCGGCCGCGGGACCCACACTAGTCTTCAAGTGTATTTCGGGTAGTCCCTTCGAGAGGTCGCATCACATGTTCTTCACGCCGAACACGACCTCCAACGACCCTATTAACCTCCCGGACAGTGAAGGCAGACGGCGATTCACGGAAATTACCACGGCAAGTCGGGAAGTGCCGCGACACGACGACGAACCGACCGCCTCAAGTGTCCGAGGTGGGCGCGCTGGGCCCGAGACGGAAACGAAGACCGACGGCGGGGGCTTGCGTGGGGCAGAGGGGACCCACATCAAGGTCGTGGTTCGTGCGAGGCCCCCGGGAGATCAGGGTCGCCGAATTACTCGGATTGGACTTTCACCCCCGACTAATCTGTTTGGAAGGGTGCTTTCGCACCAGACATAATTATTCAGTCGTGGTCGTGATGCTCTCTTCCGAAAACTAGGACGTTACCCTGTCTCGTCGAAATCTTAAAGTCGCCGGCGGGGCCTAGAGAGTGAAGACACGGTGGTCTCGGACTGAACGGGCATAAGTCTTCGTCCGCGCGTCTCAAGAGAAACGTTCAGGACGCAGTCGCCTGGAGACCCCGTTATATGTTTGGAATCAAGAAAACCCCACCCCACCCCACCCTCCCCCACTAGTGTCTTCTCCCGCGGAGAGAGAGGAGAAAATAAAGACGGTTCTACTTCTCGACGAGAACCACACAAACGAGTAACACCAGAAAGGGACAAGTCTCTACTTTACAGAGGGGTGTGTCTCGGAGCCGACCTCTGCCGTCCCGCACCAGGAAGGGACTGAAGGCGGTCCTAGACGAGGTGCCCCGGAACTGGTGTCGCGCCCCCAACGAGGACACAGGGAGGGGGATTCTGACGGTAGTCCTCGAATAAGACGGGGCGAGACCCGACCTGGGGTTTCCTCCCCACTAAGACCTCGTGAAGACTGTTCGAGGGTCTCAACGAAGACACCGACTTGTTCGAGAAAAAAAAAAAAAAAAATTTATAAATAAATAAACCAACGAAATCGAGAGTCAACGTCGTACACTCTGGCACAGGGGACTAGTTCGTAACTTGGGTACAGGGGACGTAACGCTCGATCCTCAGAATCGGAGGCCTGGGGGTCCCTTCGGGGAATTGTTCGAAATTATTTATATAAGTGACGACGGCCGACGATACCCGGAACCTTTTTTAGACACCCGAAAACCTTTGTCTTTCACTTTCCCTTTCGCAACGAGCGAGTCGGCACAGGCTGAGAGACGCTGGGACATCTGGCATCGGCGGTCCGAGGAGATAGGCACCCTCAGAGGTCCGTCCTTAGGCCCTCACCCGGCGACGCAGGAGGAGGTCCCTTAGAAGGGGGGTCCCTGCCTTGGGTCCAGGGGGGTACCGTCCGTCAAGTGACAGACTCGGTGGTCCTGTCGAAACGCGTTATTTTAGAGAGATTCAGAGTTTAACGAGTAGACATTCAAGACCTATTCTTAAAGTCAAAGCACAACGTTCCTAATTGAATGTGCACTTCCTCCTCGCACCACTCCTCCGCGTCTGCTCGCAACGTTTGGGTTCATAGTGGCGATCCTGTCCTCAGACTAAAGAAGGGTGCGTGGGCGCTCTCGTTCGCCGGTCGCACGTCGTCCAGGCCCCCCCACCGGCAGAGAGGAGGAGGCACCAGGTCCTGCGACACAATCACTCGGCCACGAGTGCCCTCGACGACTGCGGAAGCCAAACGAACCAGTGTGGAACTAACAGACGCACAGACACTAATTCCCAAATGACTGACTTCCCCGCTTAGCCTACCTCCGCTAACCTCCGACTTCCCGACTCGCTATTCGACTTGGAGACCCGCCCCTCTGCCCGAGGGACTGTGCCACGTAGTCCAGTTCGCAAAACCCCCCGCCCTTACCAGTCCACCGGGGTGCCCTCTGTCCGCCCTCCTAGGACAAACCCCCCCCCGCAGGCCCTCACTCCGGCGGAGGCCAGCCCCACCGCCCCGACGAGACTGAGTGTACGCCCACACCAGAGAAGGACTGTTACATTGCGGGCCCGTCGCAGCAAGAGTGAGTCCGACGGAGGAGAGAGAGAGAGAAGATTTAGTGTAAATAAACACATACCGACTCGACCCAGAAGTAACGACCCGTACCCAAAAAGAGGTCGACACAGGTGCCCGAAGAGTAGCGCCACCGCAGAGAACCGCGTCCCGTGACCGAGGACCCACACGCCCTAAGTCATGGACACCGGGCGCCCGAATCAACGGGGCACCGAGTACCGTGGAAGGGCCCAGTCCTTCGTTTGGACACACGGGGCGGGGCGTAACCGTCTACCTAAGCAACGGCAACTCGGAGGTCCCTTCCCGAGACGAAGAGAAGACGAGAACAAGTCCTCGAGGTCTGCACTTCGGACTTGGGGTCTTCCGTCACGGCCCGAGATTACCCATAGAAGTCTTTTCCCTTTTTCGGGGAGTCGTGGCCCTCTTTCCGTCCCGGTGGACGGAAGTGTTTGAGGGCCGGCGCGGGTCCTGACAGGCCGGGTGGGGGGCCCGCCGCCGCGGGAGGCACGAGTGGGCGACTGGGACGGGCAGGTAGTCGTCGGACGAACGAGAAGATTTGTCTGCTAGTCTTTTTAGCTTATTTTCTCGACTTTCCTTTCTGGCTCAAGGTGACCAATCGCGAACCGAGACGAACTAAGACCTCCCTTTGAGTTCACGCACTTCACGGACTGTCAATGGCTCACCCGCACGTCTGCCAACCGTCTTCAAGAGCGAGGTTCAGGGCCCGCGGTTTCTTCGGCGGGGGCATAGACACCGACTACGGCCTGTTGGCGACCCGAAGGGAGGCCGGGTCAGGACCCGCAGGCACCCGGAGTCGCGCGGAGCGGGGAGACGAGAAGGTCTGAGACTCGGTAGAGACGGAGGAAAGACGGGACTGGCAGGAGGGGTCGCGCAGGACGTCCAGGGTCGTCCAGGTCCTCGGCTCTGGCGTTCCCGACTTCCCTCGCGGACGCCTCCAGTCTTGGAGCCCCGGCCGGAGGGCAGTGGAGCGGTGGGAGTCCGTCCTCGGGGGTCGGCAGAGCCCGGACAGGCAGAGGGCCTCCGCACGGACCAAAGGTCGGTGGGGAGACGGACAGAGGGGTCGGCGGGACAGGCGTCGTGGGGCACGAGGTCGGACCGAGTCGGACCCGGGGTTGTCACTCCGTCGAGGGGAGATCCGGAGACATCTCCGACCAGAGGCGGACGTACCCAGAGAGGAGGGGTGCTGCTGTTTAGGGACGAAGCTCCGAGGCGAGTCGGTAGTGGGGCTTCTTTCCGCAACACAGAGACGTTCGCCGGTAGGGGAGGAAGCCCGCAGACGACGAGAGACTTGTCTCTAGTTCCAAGGCTATTTCTGCGACGGGGACACACAGAAAGACCCGACGTGCAGTGACCTGTCGTCTTCCCGCGGAACAAGGGTAGGCGCGTGGGGTGTGAGGAGTGACCCCGTCTGCCAGCCCTTTGTTTCGAATCGACTCACGCACGCACGCACCGGGTCGGGAAGGGTGCGGCGCCCGTGGCGACAGGAGAAGGTGAGAGGACAGTCTTGTGTTTCACTGCTGATCGAAAGATCTCAGGTTTGTCGACTTGCGAGTGAAGGACAGTCTAATATTTGTGCTGGACGAATTCCTGTGTCCTGAGGGCCGCGTCTGTCCCTGGAACAGCCACACAACAACCCGAGTGGAAACGGGGGTCCAGACGGACGGACCTTTCAGTGACTCGAGGGGAGTGAGACCGACCTGCATTGGATTGTCCTGGGTCCGACTCAAATACGATTATTAAGACAGGCCGCTGGTCCGTTTCTACGTAATTAGTCTACACGAGGTGTCGAACGTTTGCATCTGTGTGTCCTACATCTCTCACCTCCCTCCGATGCGTAGTAAGACAAGGGACTCCAAGAAGATTTCCCCCGAACTGTCGCACACCACTTATTAATGACGTCTCTTTTCTAGAGCCCCGGGGAGACCATCGGGTCACCAATGCTGAGATCGCGAAAGTATCGACCCCGGGTCCAAACGAGGGACCAGTCGCTTGATTGTAGGGTGTTCGATGGGTCTTGTCGTTTTTTTTTTTTTTTTTTCAGAATTGTTTAGACCGTATAACGGGTACACATTTATTTTAGCAATACCTTTCACTATTAAACACGAGTAGGGATATAGATGGGTTCCTTCCCCTTTCCTTCCCTCATAGATTTTTTACTAGTGTCTGTACTTAGTCCTATTTGACCCACTTCTATTGCGTAGTGTGAGTTTTTGATGTCCTAAAATTTTATCTATAGAAGAAGAAATTTCGTAATTTTAACAGGGTAAAGTTGAGAAGTGCGACAAAATTTTGTATGTAATGTAAGAGAGACGGAATCACTTGACTACTATGGTCTCAGTTCCAAAAGCATTCCTGACCCTTCATCGATTGTGGGACGAAGGGGTCGTGGGGTGTCTGTGTCTGCCAAGACATGTGGTCCGACGCACTTTTGTGTGGACCTAAACGAAACGACCTGCTTAGGAACGAAAGCCACGCCGAAACTCGTTGAATGGAGAAGAGTACTCTCGTTTCGTATCTTTCATAAACGGGTTCCAAAACCGACGTAGGAATGCGAGGAGACGTTTGTGTTTGTTCAGTCTCTGGGTCTACCGTAGGCGGTCTGCAGGGGGCAGACAAGAACCATTGCCAGAGTAGGGACAGGTAGGCCCCGAAAGTGTGGCATCGTGGAAGACTGTCAGAGACGAAAGCCACAGTTTTAGCGACACTTGAAGATCGATCAAAATACACATATATTAGAATGCACAAATAAAAGCCGACACGACCAGAATCAACGCCCCGTCCGAAAAGAGACAACGCTAAAGAGAGCAACGCCTCGCGCCCGAGGTCCCACACACTCGAAGTCGTCGACACCGGGTGCCCGAGTCGACGAGGCTCCGGACACCCCAGAAGGGTCTGGCCCCTAGTCTCGACACAGAGGACGTGCCCGTCCGTCTGCGAAGTGGAGACCCGGTGCTCCCTTCGGGAGGTCGATAAAAATTCGTCAGACACACATATAAAGCCTATAAATGAAGGACAGAGAGGATCCACGATCTCTTGTTCAAATTCCGAAAACAAATAAAGACACAAAACACAAAAAAACACGTATTTTGTGTCAGAACCCTTTAACTTCCGTTTATTCTTTGGTAGTGTTTTGTCGTAATGTTAATACATAGCCAGGTTGTCTCGTGTTCAAGGGTGATTGGCGGTGTGACTTCGCACCCCGACGGCTGAGACCCAGACGTCCTATAGTCTCTACTTTCACTCGGTGCAACACTGCACAAGTCGAGTCAGTGAGTCAGTGCACCTGAGACACCAGTGTACCTGGCGTCGTGCGGGCACTCGTGGGGCCCGTCTGGGACCGGAGACCCTCGGGCACTAAGACCCAGGGGGTCACTCCCCGGGTCCAGTAGTTCCGCTTTTGGGAAGTGTCCGAAGGGACCTTCCTGCAGAGTGCCCATGACTGGCGCTTTTGTGCCGCTCGGAAGAGAGACCAAGCTTCGGTGAAGTCGACAGCACAGAGACTTGAGTTCAGACGAGGGTCTTATTTCTCCCGCGCCCCTGAGGGGCGACTTGACGAAGCCGGCAACTTTGCCGTGGAAGAAAGGAACTGGTAGCACTCGGATTCTTCGATAGAGATCCGGGTCTTCTGAGGGCCCTCCTCCAGTCTCGTGTGGGTCTCGGGCGGGACTCCTGCACGTCTGTGCCCCTCGAGGCTCGTCACGGGCTGGACGCAAGGACCCTGTGACGAGACGGTCCCCCGGGGACAGGGAAGTGGAGACCAGAGAGGATTTGCGGTCGGCCCCGCCGAGTACGTGGTCCCCGAACCAGTCACAACACTCGTATATTTTTGTGGGAGGAACTTGCGCCGCAGGGCAGAAGGGAAGGAGTGGGTCGTAGACTTGAAACGGTGGACGTAGGGACGCCCGTAAGAATGGTCTCGGCGGGTCGCGAAGGGTGTCTGGTCTGGGGTCCGGGGTGAAGTCTGGACGGTCGGGTCTTAAGCGGTGTCCAGTCCCGGTCCTTAGACGGCAAAATAACTTGTCGGACCCACTACACTCTGTACAAAGATAAAAATTTTTTGACGAAGTTCCCCTGAAGGGGCCGCCAATTCTGAGACACGAGGGTTATGTCCGCCGTGTCGTCCCAGCCGGGACCACGCCTTTGCTTCTAAAGTGCACGGCGAACGACGTCGTTTTTTTTCATTTTTATTTCAATTCTTTTAAAATTCGAATGAAACGTTTTGTAATTTTTTTTATGACGGAGTTTAAAATAGTTTTCTGTATTTTTCCGTTTTAGTCTTGTTACTACTGTGAACCAGGAGAGCCTTACATTAAGTGGAGACCTGACGAGTGCCTGTGCTCAAGTGACGTCGTCGACCTTCGAAGACACATTGATCGGGGTAGTTCCCCGCGGTAGTGGGTCACTTTTGCTGGGAACCCCGGTACACCCCTCTGAACCATAATGGACCGAGGGACCTGTCCCTTCACTTTTTAGACCCCAAACGTTTTAGGGGATGTTGCGGACCTTGAGACTACGACAAACTCCAAAAAACGGGACCACCTCATCGTCCTCTCTTTCCAGTCAAGGTGGTTGACTACAGACCCACTCGCGACCAGTGCACCTCGTCGGTCCGGCCTCCAGTCTTGTCTGTGTCGGTCTGCTCGCCCCGTCGAGAGACGGGGACCCACAGGCCCCTCGGACCGGTCTTAGGACGACTCTCGGCGCGGGGGCTAAGTGTGTTTGGTGGAGCCCCCCACCGCAGGACGGCCTGGGACTTCCCACGTGACCAGATCTGCGCCTCCGAATTTTCGTCTCCCTTCTCTCCTTTGGGTCGGCGTCTTCCTTCCGAACAAGCCCCCACTGGGGGTCCCGGGTGTCACCCCGTCCGTCCCTGCACCGACGGCCCCGGCCGGGTCCTGTCCAGAGTCGTAAAGGTGTTTATCTGGAACACCGAGTGAAAGATATAAACTGAAGCGGACTGGGTAGTTCAATTTCCTTGAAGCCGTAGGCGAAACCGAAAAATTTTTGTGAACTCCTTTTGGGGTCCATATAAATATTCACGGGACAGTAACGTCTTCGCTCGTACGACGTGAGTTTCCACATTGACTACGATACTTCAGACTTAAAACAGAGTGTCTTTGGCGAAAGTCTCTCTCTCGGGAGCCACAGTGTAAGATACTCGTAAAATATCGTCTCGTGGTCCTCGACCTAAGTTACTCGACCTCGGGTCTTCCGTAACAGAAAGAGTTTTGAAATGATTTTTCTCCCACGTCTCCTGAGGAGACCGTCAGGTCCCCAGTTCTGAAGGTTACGTCCCCGGCGTCCAAACTAGGGACCAACCCCTCGATTCTAGTACCGTAGACCAGGGTAGTGAAGTACCTTCATATTCCCATTTGTCACCTTTGTCACTGTCTAAAATGAAAGAACCCGAGGTTTTAGTGGCGTCTACCACTGACATCGGTACTTTAATTTTCTGCGAACGAGGAACCTTCCTTTCGGTACTGGTTGGATCTGTCGTATAATTTTTCGACTCTGTAATAAGACGACTGTTTCCAGGCAGAGCAGTTTCGACACCAAAAGGGTCATCAGTACATACCTGCACTCTCAACCTGGTATTTCTTTCGACTCGTGACTTCTTGACTACGAAAACTTGACACCACAACCTCTTCTGAGAACTCTCAGGGAACCTGACGTTCCTCTAGGTTGGTCAGGTAGGGTTTGCGACTTATAAGTGACCTTTCTGACTTCGACTTCGAGGTCATGAAACCGGTGGACTACGCTTCTCGGCTGAGTGACCTTTTCTGGGACTACGACCCCTTCTAACTCCCGTCCTCTTCCCCTGCTGTCTCCTACTCTACCAACCTACCGGAGTGGTCGAGTTTCCTGTACTTAGACTGGCTCGAGTCCCTCTATCACTACCTGTCCCTTCGGACCACACGACGTCAGGTACCCCAGTGCTCCAACCTGTGTCGTTGACTCGTCATTACCCCCGATTCTAGGCTGTACGGAGCGTCGGTTTTTTAGTCTTGTACTTTGTCTCCGTCATAACATAGTGTAAGTCGTTTCTCAAATTTTCACCAAGTGCAATTTTTTTTTTTTTTTTGAAATGTTTTCTCAGAAGTGCATTAAAGAAAGGATAAGAAGTGTTTTCGTCCTAACTTTCGGAACTTTTGTCCTTAATTATTGTAAAAGAGGATCGTTATCCTAGAATTGATTTTAATGACCCGACTGTTGAAAAAATCTCCTAGTGTCAATGCAAAGACTTATGTCATACGAACGAAGACTTTACTGTCACGTGTGTGTGGAAAAAATCTCCTAATTCCGTATAAAACCTAATTTCATCGAATTCACAGAGTATGACTTAAGAGTGTCATGTTTACTGTTTTCTCAAAAGAATTTTTTTTTTTTCGTGGAATTTTACGTACCGGAGTTCGTCGTGGGAAGGTCCTCAGAGGAGAGTCTCCTAAAGTTTCCCAAGACAATTCTGTGTCGCGGAGAAGGGACGAGAAAGACTCTTGCTCGACGGGCTCCCTCGAGAGTCCTTTTTCAGTCGCACCTTTAGTCGAGTAAAGTTTATGGACCTCTAAAATTGTTCCCGTAGTAACCGAGTCACCATTTCTTAGACGGGCGTTACACCCTCTAAACCCAAACTAGGGACCCAACCCTTCTAAGGGACCTCCTCCTTTTCCGTTGGGTGAGTTATAAGAACGGACCTCTTAGGGCACCTGTCTCCTCGGTCCTTCGATGGTAGGGACCCCAACGCTTCTCAGCCTGCGCTGACTCGTACGTGCGTGAAATGAGTATTCCGAGGTACCTCTGATAAATTCACAAGGTCTTTCAGTGGGTGGTCTTCTCGGTCAATGGTACGCCCCTTCGGCGATTTTATGTGCACATTTACGTACTTGTCACCTTAGTGAAATCGTTGCTGGATCTGTCTACGAAAGGACTTAAAAATAAAATGCAAATTTGTAAATAAATAAATAAACCGATACAGTCCAGAATCAACGTCGTATGTCTTAGATCAAGGACCTCATCCCTAGCTTGGGTCTGGCGGACGTAACCTCCACGTCTCAGAATCGGTGACGTGGTGGTCCTGTCACGGACATAAACATACAATTCTTCCTTTACATATCAAAAGGCCCTTGTTGGTGGGTCATCGAATGATTACGTGAGAAACGATCAGCATTGAAGACCCCAGGAAAAGTGTATTTAAGTTTAATGAGTACCGCAGACACTACTACGCCAGAAGGTTATGTCCGTAAAAGTGTTATTTGTAAATCACGTCTAAAATTGAATTTAGAAATGTTACGCTTAGTTTGGAGGTCCCCGTCGTAATCGGTCCCTCTCGTGGGTCGACAGACTACACGCGTCGAAATCAAGGATGTCCTCCTTCCGCAGGACCGATCATAAGGGGGGTGCGTCCCCGTCCGACACACTTACCTGCGGCCCGGTGACGCGCACAGGCGCTCCCCTCCTCCCTCCTCCCGCGCTCAGACGTTCCGCTCCTCCCTCCTCCCGCGCACAGGCGCTCCCCTCCTCCCGCGCTCAGACGCTCCCCTCCTCCCTCCTCCCGCGCACAGGCGCTCCCCTCCTCCCTCCTCCCGCGCACAGGCGCTCCCCTCCTCGCTCCTCTCATCTCTCTGCCCCAGGAAACTGAGGTTTCCGGACCCCTTCCGCCAGGGTCGTGGTCCTGGGGGCGAGGTCCGACGCTCCGGTCGCGTCTCTGGACGGCCCGTCCTCGACCTTGTGGCGTCCGAAGACTTCTATCCTTTCTTGGACCCCGGCACAATCCTGTGATGTCACATTCCTGTGGGGACGGTGAAAGGGATTTTGTGCTAAAATTTAACCACCGAGTCTCTCCGTCCTTAGGCGGACGCCACGTCCTCTGGGCCCGGGGTAGGGACCCAGCCCTTCCACGGGACCTCTTCCCTTACCGCTGGGCGAGGTCGCAAGGGCGGACGTCTCGGGGCACCTCTCCCCTCGGCCCGCCCGACGTCAGGTGCCCCAGCGTCTGAGTCTGGGTTGCCTCGCTGGCCGCGACCGTGTGTGTGGAGAGAACAACAAAACGGGGACCCAAACAAAACCAACGCGACACTCCGAGAACCTACAATCAAGGGCGGCGGACGTACCCTTCGCTCTTCGGAACGGGCCGGCTGCCGGCGCCCTCGGGCGGGAGGCGGGTGAATGCAGGGCACCACTACGGTAGAGACGACAAATAACCGTGGCCTTGTGTGCCGGGTCACAAGTAGAGAGAATTCGCGGAGCCAAATGCTTCCTTCTTTTGTCTGAGCCTCTTCACTTGGGTGAACGACCTTCAGTACTTCACTTCGGCGAGTCAGCAACTGAGAAACGCTGGGGTGCCTGACGACGGGTGGTCGGAGGAGACAGGTACCCTAAGAGGTCCGTCCCTATGACCTCACCCGACGGTAAGGGAAGAGGTCCCCTAGAAGGTCTGGGTTCCTGGCTTGGGCCCAGAGGACGTAACGTCCGTCTGCGAAACGAGAGACTCGGTGGTCCCTTTAGTATCCCACAAGTATTGAATGTCCCATCCCAGACAGACGTCTTCCTTGAAACAAAGTCGGTTCTTCTGAGAACCCCTCAGAAACATGTCTACCCTAGTTGAGCCTTCTGAATATTTTAGTATTATGCCACTGTCACTCCGGCAAGTAGCGTGTCGGGTCTGACGGGGACGACTGACGGAGAGAGGGACGCCATCAGTCGACACATCGCCAGGTGGAGTACATTGTCTCCGGTCTGACGTGCGGGTCTTGTGCCCACGTTTCGGCCTTGTCTCCGTCGTCGCCCCGGCACTACCCGCAGCCTTGAAAGGGGACGTTTCGGACCTCGGACACGATTTTCGCGGACCGGATGGCCGGGGTCCCTCGCGTGGGCACGCCGGACACGAGACGTGACGCCGGCCGTGCCCGTCACGTCCGCTCGGCAAACGTGTCAGAACATACCTGCCCGCACTGTCGCCACCCTTCACTTCTCTCGCATCGTCGTCGCTTTCCCTTTCCTTCCCGGTAGGTCTGCGCCGTCGGCGGCAGGAAGGACGGGCCCCCGCCGAGCGTGTGCGTCCCTCGCACTAAAACCCCGAGTACTACTGGCTAGTGAAAATTTTCAATAAAATCGCAACTTTACCCTGTCTAAACCCAGACTTAGGCCTAAATTAGTGTGACAAGGCCATTATTTTCCTTTCTTTCCGGAAGGGAAGATCCGCTGACACCTTTGACTCCGACACGTACCTTTGCCGTGGATCGTAAGTCATTAAGAAGTCATTAATAATGAAAGGGAGGTTCGTTAAAGAGTGCTCTATCCCTTCTTGTACTATTGAATTTTTTACGAAAAAGATCAATCTTTACAACCGGTTTTTAACTGTGAGTTTCCACGACCGTAACCCTGTAGGGACCACGAGGTCACCTGTGCGCACATGGGTCCTCACTAAGCACAACTACCTCCCGTCTTTGGTGGTGTTTCCTTGGTTCTAAAGAGTCTCTTAGAATGGTTCAAAACGTATTTACAATAGACTTTTTACTTTGCCTTTTGAATGTATTTATGGTGCCTTAGTGTGTACTTCCTTTTATTCAAACTTTTGAGACTTTTTGTTTGTTTCTTAGGTCGTACGTGACGTCCCCTTACGGCCAAGGTAGGGACCAGCCCCTTGATCTCAGGGTGGGCAGTACCCTGTCGATTCAGGTACCCAACATTGACGACTCGGGCTCCCGGCGGCGACCTCTCAGGTGTGTGGAACTTCTCTCTCGGGTTGATTCTGGGTTGTGTCGTTTGTTCATTTTACCATTTCTGCGACCGTAGTTGATAGACCTTTTGCATTGATAGGTCTGACGGAGCCAAAGGTTGCGGTCCTTTACAAAGACGTAATGACGTTTGAGTCTGACGTTTCGACCTGACGGGCGGGTGAATTTCCGTCAGATAGGACATTCATTCTGCTGCTGCGAAAAGGTCTGTTTCTGGAACAGGTACACGAGTCGATTCACCACGACCTGCTCACTGTTGTTATGTTTGTAAGTTTTACGTTTGCGGGTGTTTCCACTTAGTCATCCGCTGAGACTTGTGTTTGAGATCCTTCGAAAGACGAAAGAACCTACGTGGGTTCTCATTTCCGTGTCTTTTGGAGTAGGAGAAAAAAACATGATATGGGACCACCGGGTCGCCGTTTCTTAGACGGACGGTTGCGTTCTCTGGGCCCAAGTCAGGAGCCCAGTCCTTCTAGGGGATCTCTTCCTTTACCGTTGGGCGAGGTTATAAGAACGACCCAACTATGGTACCCGTCCGCTCAGACCGCTTTCTGTCAGGCACGTTGACGTTTCTCAGTCTGTGCTGAATCACCGACTTCTTGTCTGCCGTCAAGGAAAGCGTTTACCCGAGATTGACTTTTGCTCGGAGTCTCTTTTCTGGGACCTTACCTTCTAACGACCAAATCTGGATTGCACCCTACTTGTAAAAGTCTCGAAGTCTTTCATTTGTCTTGACCTGTGTGTGGGTAATGCCTAGAATTTGACTCGAAGAAGTCTACTGGGGGTCTTCGTAGACCGGGTACCTGTTCGGAACTTGATTCTCACACACAGGTCAACGATTCAGTACAGACTGAGAAACGCTGTGGTACCTGGTGTCGTGTAGGCCGAAGGGACAGGAAGTGATAGAGGACCTCGAATATGTTTGAGTACAGGTAACTCAGCCACTACGGTAGGTTGGTAGAGTAGGAGACAGCGGGGGAAGAGACGGGTGGAAGTTAGAAAGGGTCGTAGTCCCAGAAAAGGTCACTCAGTCAAGAAGTGTAGTCCACCGGTTTCCTAACCTCGAAGTCGTAGGTAGGAAGGTGCCTTATAAGTCCTAACTAAAGGAAATCCTAACGGACCGACCTAGAGGAACAACAGGTTCCCTAAGAGTTCTCAGAAGAAGTCGTGGTGTCAAGCTTTCGTAGTTAAGAAACCACGAGTCGGAAGAAATACCAGGTTGAGAGTGCAGGTATGTACTAATGACCTTTTTGGTATCGAAACTGATCTACCTGGAAACAACCGTTCCACTATAGAGACGAAACAATATGCGACAGATCCAAACAGTATCGAAAAGAAGGGTCCTCGTTTGCAGAAAATTAAAGTACCGACGTCAGTGACAGACGTCACTAAAACCTCTGGTCCTTTTATTTTAGACAGTGACGAAGACAAAAAAGGGGAGTAGACAAACGATACTTCACTACCCTGACCTACGGTACTAGAGTGCAAAAAATTTACAACTCAAAATTCGGTCGAAAAAGTGAGAGGAGAAAATGGAAGTAGTTTTCCGAGAAATCAAGGAGAAGAGAAAGACGGTAGTCTCACCACAGTAGACGTATAGACTCTGACAACTATAAAGAGGGTCGTTAGAACTAAGGCCGAACACTAAGTAGACCGGACCGTAAAGTGTACTACACGAGACGTCTCTTCAATTTATTCGTCCCACTGTTATATGTCTTCCGCATGAGACAAGGGTTAACACTTGCTCGGACAAGAAGGTACAGACCAAGATTGACAGCGAAAAGAGGATTGACAACGTATGTCCAAAGAGTTCTCCGTCCAGTCCACCAGACCATAAAGGTAGAGAATTCTTAAAAGGTGTCAAGCAACACTAGGTGTACCAGTTTTCGAAATCGTATCAGTTCCTTCGTCTTCATCTACAAAAAGACCTCGAGAGAACGAAAAAGATACTAGGTTACCTATAACCGTTAAACTAGAGACCAAGGAGACGGAAAAGTTTTAGGACAAACATGTAGACTTTCAAGAACGAAGTGTATGACAACTTCGGATCGAACTCCCTACAACTCCTAATGGAACGATCGTACACTTTACTCGCGTTAACACGCCGTCAAACTTGTGAGAAACCGTAACGAAAAGAAACCCAAACCTTACTTTTGACGGGAAAAGGTCAGGCTCAAAAGGTGTAAACGACCGTATGACTCACGTCGTGAAATTGTCGTAGAAGAAAGTCCTAAACTTCGTCGAGTCTACCTTAAGGTAGTGGAGGTGATCGAAACAAGCATCACTACGAGGGATTCCGGGTCAACTAAAGTGTGAGGTCCTGCAGACCGGGATCCACTCACTGGTGTGGTAGCACCAATAGGCCCCGTACTTCTGGGAAAAACATGTCAAGAAGACACATAAGAACCGTAGAAAAGAATTAGCACAGACGAAGAAACCCAGGAACGGTAAAGACAGGAAATAGCTCGGGTAGAACGCACTTTGCAAGGGAACCATAGAGATCAAAAGAACTTCTCCAGAGATCAGAAAGGGTAAGACAATAAAAGGAGACAAGGAAACGTGGCTAGCGACTCCTTCGAAAGAATAGAGAGGAACGAGAAGAGACCTTGAGACGTGAGTCAACCCATATAGAAAGGGAAAGAGGAGACGGAAAACGAAGAGAAGAAAGGAGTCGACAAATATTTTTGACGAGTCTATTGGTAAAACGGAAGAACGTAAAGAAAAAGAAAGCCTATCAAAACCAGTGGCGGAGGACATGTTGCAATCCTTGGAGATAGGTACCAAGAGGTCCGTGAGATAGTCTAGATTGGGATCTTAGATAAGTAGTGACAGTGACATATTAGCATTCCCTACACTAAATCCAGGATGAACTAAACGGACCACCAAAAGGGATGAAAGAAGTTAAATTCAGACTTAAAACGTTATTCCTCAAGTACTAGACTCGGTGTCAGTCGAGGTCCAGAGCAAAAACGACTCTGAAGAGGTAGAAATCGACGTTTCTTATACTAGTTAGACTAAAGACATAACTGGTAGACCAGGAAAGGTATGTTAAATGTCTTTACTGTGACAGCCAAAATCGAGTGTAAAACGGGCCAAACCAAAGGCGTAACCCCTCCCTGACCCTTAGAGTGACGCGAAGGTAGCTGTCAGTGAAGATAGGGTGAAAGCTGACGGAGGTTGAAATTATGTTAGTCATCTAGCCGGGACACGAGGAGCTCAAGGTATATGTAGTTAGGGTCCTCTGACTAGGATCGTATCTACAATAGAGATGACCCGCTACCGAGACACGTACCAATATTGTTTTCGTTGTTTGTAGATGGGTCTCCTTTTTGAATTAATACTGGAGTTCGCTCAGAGGATTGACTCCGTCAGTATGTCGTACACCGCGTTACAAGAACAAGAATTTTAGTGTGTTGATAATTGCAGCGTCGCGCAATTAATAAGACGAAGTACGACACGTGCGTCGGTTCTCTATTACCGAAGGTAAATCGAAATTTTTTTTTTTTTTCTTCGATGAGTTTCTGAACCAAACGAAAGTCGGGTATAAAGAAAGAAAGAAGAAAAAAAACCGGTAAAGACAATGGGTAATAAAAACGGTCAACCGGTCGTAACGTCTTCCCCAACTTTAATTCTTAGCCGTAGTAAAGTGGTCACGCGAGTCGGACAGAGTCGGGGACAGACGGGTACGAGTACCCTCCCCTCCGTCCGACCGTCTCCCGCTGCTATCCTCCTTCACTCGTCGAATCCGTTCCTGACCCTTCCTGTCCCTCCGTGGTTCCTACGAGACCTCAGTGCGTCTGGGTGGAGTCACCCTTCCTTGGTCGGAGAGTGGTTGGGGATAACCGGTCGCGTTCTGGTGTGTGCGAATAAGGTCTCTATTCCCTGTTTACGTAAGTCTATCTCGCAGTAAGCTACGGTGGAATCACCTTAAGACCACTCACTCCGTTCACTTCTCCTGACCGTACTGGACAAAGAAATTAATCACGTCTCTTGGCAACCAATAATTTCGGATGCAAACCTAGGCGCATCCACCGGTTTCCGAATGACGGAAAAGTGTCGTAAAATCGACCACCCATATGTTACTACATAGTGACGACTAGAACCTAAGGTCTACTGACTTTTTAAGCTATTTTCATTGAAACGGAAGTTGTACAGTCACCTGAAAGTACATTAGAATAGACTGACAGGAGATCTTTTACTTTCTTGTGACCTCCGATCACCACACACATCAACCTGACCCTACACTCTTCCTTCTTACAAAGTAAAAGTACCTCCGTTTGCCGACTCTTTTTATTTTCCTCGGTAAATCGAAGAGGAATGGGTTTTGTATTTAGAGTGACAACTGGTGTCGACACGACTTGGCCATGAACCTCATGAAGTACCCGCGGGCGAGGCAGGTAACCAGAACCGACCCCAGCATAGAGTTGTCGAACAACGAGTTAGCTAGTCCAAGAAGCAGTCCTTCTAGGTAGATATACTTTATACTGTCGGTTATATTATTGTCGGGTAAATCTCTAGCAACACTCGTGTACTCACGTTAATTAGTTTCGTCTGTCGGTTCTATTTATCTCCAATTACGTCACTGAATATAAGTGTCTGTGTGGTTTAGGGTTCCGAACCCTAACATTCCTGTGACAGTTATCACCTCCCTAGATATAAGACACGATTACCGCGATTCCACAACCAAAATCGTTTCTTGGACACTAAAATCGTCCCTCTGTTATGGTGCACAAAAAAAACAAACAAACAAACAAAAAAAATTACTTCGTAACGTTTCGGAATTTTTAGTTCGGTTCCAAATGACTTGTGATAAATTTCACATCAAAGTAAAATGGTTCGAAGTATCACCAACCAATTTATTATGAACACTCTTTGATTGAAATTATTAAATATTTCGCAAATATTGTAAAAATATTAGCTTTATCTCGTTTCGATTTTTGGTTAACTTACAAAATCCTTACTGTCATAAAAATATGGTATCATATCCTCACCAAACTTAAATTACAATTTCCGTGTACCTAACTATCTTTCATAAACGTCAATAAAAATACATAAATAAAATGTAAACGAGAAGTCAGCGACTCAGTACAGGTCAAGAAACGCTGGGGTACCCGATGACATCGAGTGGTCCGAGGAGACGGACACCCTAAGAGGTCCGTTCTTATGGCGTCACCCAACGGTAAGGGAGGAGGTCCCCTAGAAGGACCTAGTCCCTAGTCGTAACCGTGCACCTAAGAAATGGTGACTCGGTGGTCCCTTCGGGTAAATAATAGATCTATTTTATTTACATATATTTATATATATTATTTACATATATTTATATACATTATTTATATATTCTTTACATATAGATATTATTTACATATATTTATATATTTACATATATCTATATTATTTTTAAATATTCTTTACTGATATATTCTTTACATATATATGTATATTATTTACATATATATTATTTACATATAGGTATATAGTACTCATCTTTGTAATGTTCGATTTATGTGCATGTACATACACCGAAAGGGACGAGGATTTAAAGGTCGTTGTTGTCATTGTTTGAAGTCCATGTCATTATAAAAGACAGACGTTGCACAATCCTTGAAGATTCTGCAGTTCGATTTCTACTGAGCCATAGAAAGCGAAAACAAAAGCCCGGCCACAGGTTGTGTCTGTGTCGAAGGAACGAATACTTCCAGTACGTCACTCAAAGCCGAGTCCCAGTATTAGTGATGACGTCAGTGTGAGGGTCCGAAGGGACGTTGCATTACGAGACATAAGACGTGTCTAATCGTTTCCGAAAGTAATAGGTCCTTTATCAGTGTACAAGTTTCTGTAATATTTAATCCTTTATGACTGAAATAACAAAATTAAAAGGAATATTAAATTCATAAATTAGAGATGAAATGACGATTTTTTTAGTCTCCTTTCGAAAAGAAACCTCGTATAAGTACGTTTTAATTGATGCAGTACTTATCGAGACCTTTTCGAATTAATGTTTCGGAGACAGTCCAAAGTCGATGACGGACACTAATTTAGATTCAATGAAAAGGTACGTATCGTACTCAAATGTTGTCCATAGTTTACACTTCAAATTTTAAAATATTTGTTCATACTGTGGAGGATTTTCCGTTTTACCTTTGAGTACTTTACTAACGTTTTTCTACGTAGTCTGTCGACTACATAGTCCTTCGTTTAGACCTGTTGCCTCTTGAGTCTGTCCGTTTTTATCCGTTTTTATCTTGATCATACGCAGCACCCTTCGAGGTCAGGAGACCGGTGAGCTACGTTTCTCGGCTGAGTAACCCTTTCTGGGACTACGACCCTTTCTGACTCCCGTCCTCCTCTTCTTCCTCCGTCTCCCACTCTACCAACCTGCCGTAGTGGCTGAGCTACCTGTGCTCAAACTCGTTCGAGGCCCTCTGCCACATCCTGTCCCTTCGGACCGCACGACGTCAGGAACCCCAGCGTTTCTGAGTCTGTGCTGAGTCGGTGACTTGTTGCTACTGTTGCGGCACCCCTGCCTGTCACTCGTCACTCTGACTAGAAAGGTGTTTGTGACCCGCCGGCCCCGTCTTCCGTCGACGCACTCTGAGGACACTGTCGGGGTCCGCGGCCGTCCCGGACGTTTCGCGTCTCTTCGCCGGGGACACCGGGGCCGGGCGCCCGAGGAGGCAGGACGTCGGGACGGCGGCTCGAAGTCGGACCGGAGACAGAGAGGGAGACTGCGGGTCGTCTCTGTCTCCCTGGTGGGAGAACACTTTTACCGACACTTTAGTGTCTATTCGTGAAGTTGAAGGGCGAATCTCACTCTTCGAAATATACTTTTTCTGGTTTCTCAATGCGCGTCTGTCTTGGCCCGACCCCCAGGACGAAGAGACGGAGGTCGACTCTACAAAGGGTGTGTCTTCGGGAGTCGTGTCCGGAGGAAGTAGCAGGCGTTCTTACCCACCCAAAACTCCCTGTGTCGTGTTTATGACTCACCTCAGTCCAGATCTTATTGCGTGAAATTTTCGGTAAGGGGATTTTTTTATTTTATTTTAAGTAAGGGGATTTGACGAAATAGTCCGAAGGGTTCGCCGAGTCACCGCTTCTTGGGCGGACAATTACGTCCTCTACGCTAGACTTAGGACTAGGTCCTTCTGGGGGACCTTCTCCCTTACCGTCGGGTGAGGTCACAGGAGCGGACCCTTTAGGGTACCTGTCTCCTCGGACCACCCGATGCCAGGTGTCCCAGTGTTTCGCAGCCTGTGCTGAACCACTGACTTGTCGTTTCGACGAAAGTGTGAAATTTTAGAAGACAGATTATAAGATATTTTATTTCTCGTACAATGGTTTTTGCCCTCGGTGGGAGAAAATCATGAGTTGTTGACGTTGCTAAAAGTCGTCTCGCCGGTCCGAGCCGCGTCGGCACGGTGCATCGTGTGTCCTCGAGAGAATTGGACTCCCCAGGTCGGAGGTTAGTGCATCTCAAATAACAGGTGACACCGTTGGCGTACCGTGCGGTCGACGTCTCCTTCGCCTCTGTGGGAAAAGGTCCACAGGGCAAGGTGTCTCATGAACAGTTGTGTCAAACACTATTCTATGACCAAAAATTGAAAGTAGACAGGAGGATAGTGTATCTCCAGCAATGCCTGCCGCGGGTCTCGCATCTCGAGAGCTTTAAGACGGCACGTATTGAAGAGGGTTTTGACCAAAGGAGATAGCACCATGGACACTTAATTGTCTCTCTCTTGGTCCTAATCTAAGTTGCACTTTTGTTCGACGGTTTCTTTGTGTTCAAAGAAAAGGTTTTTGTTGTACTAAACCAAGAAGATTGACCTCTCCTTCTTTGTAGTTATATTCTGTCCCTGTGCGCCACCACAAACTAGCGATTCAGCACGGACCTTTTGGGGTCCTTTTTATACCGTTTATTCTTTTTCTTTCCAAGACAAACCTTTGTCCACTTTTTTAATACACACAAGATATGTCTCATGTCGAAGATGCATC
Source organism: Capra ibex (assembly GCA_006410555.1). Lineage (NCBI taxonomy): Eukaryota > Metazoa > Chordata > Mammalia > Artiodactyla > Bovidae > Capra > Capra ibex. Next base: position 52,966,942 of record SJYO01050590.1, read on the forward strand.
TCCAGTGAAGAACACGTAGTTTGTAAACTGTCAATTTGGATAATGTCCGTAAAGGGGTCGACAAGATCTGGTTGGGAATGTAGGAAGGAGTCCTACTGCAAAATGAAGTCCAACCTGTCCCTTCAACCTTCTAACAAGAAAGACTGGGTTTCTAACGAGAAAAGGAAGTCCAAACAGACCGACCAGTGCTTGACTTCCGGTCGTAAATAGTTGGGAGTCCTCTCGACAGAAGAGTCACTAAAATCCGTCCTTTGGTCTCAAGGATCGTCGTGTCTGTTATAAAAGTGGTGACGAAAGTTGACATCCCCTAAAATCTCTTCCCTCCTAGCGCGCAGATGTCCGCCCCCGAGGACCTTGTCTGCCACTCGGACAGTTATCTTACCTTTTACCCAAACCCCCAGACCCCCTGGAGGGACCACCGGGTCACCAATTCCAAAGTGGAAGGTTGCGTCCCTCACCCCCAAGGTGGGGACCATCCCCTCGATTCTGGGGTGTGTGTATTGGGGTTTTCTCTTTTGTCTTTGCTGCAACAGGGTTTGAGTTATTTCTGGAATTCTTGTCAGGTGCAAATTTTTTTTTAGAAGTTTTCGACTCAAAAACAAAAAGACTCTGTGCCAAATTCTCCGGTTCTTGTTTTTATATAGGGAACTTCCAACCCTTATGTACAAACGGCCCGCCGAACCACTAACTAAATCGTAAAACGTGCTTCCTACTCCTCGACTTTGCGGGTCTACTTCGACACCTTCGAGTGACAGAGCCTGCGCAGTGTTTCTTCCGTTGCTGGCACCCCTTCGCTCGTCGCAGGAAAGTCTCGGGCAGCCAGCTTTCTGCTGACAGGAGTCGACGAACAGATGGCTTCGCACTCCCTGCTTCCCCTACCCCTCCGCACGAAAATTTTGTCTTTCTTGGCTGACGTCACGTGGCAGGGGAGGGAGACAATTCAGCTCTTCTTCCCGTAGACGCACCTCTGGGCACTGGATGTCCCACGTCCGTTCGACCTCTCGCAGACCCGTTTCCCGTCGACGGCCGTGCCCGTGCCGGCGCCTTTGCGTCCGTCTCCGCGAGCGCGGGTGGTGTCCGGAGACGGCCCAGGCGAGACGGAGACGGGAGACAACACCGACAGAAACGTTCTCTACAAGGGAACCACTCCACCCTTGTGGTCTGGTGGACTGGACGGAGGACTCTTCGGACATACGTCCAGTCCTTCGTCGTCAATCTTGACCTGTGCCTTGTTGTCTGACCAAAGTTTAACCCTTTCTTCATGCAGTTCCGACATATAACAGTGGGACGAATAAATTGAAGATACGTCTCATGTAGTACTCTTTGCGACCCGACCTTCTTCGTGTTCGACCTTAGTTCTAACGGCCCTCTTTATAGTTATTGGAGTCTATGCGTCTACTGTGGTGGGAATACCGTCTTTCACTTCTCCTTAATTTGTCGGAGAACTACTTTCACTTTCTCCTCTCACTTTTTCGACCGAATTTCGAGTTGTAAGTCTTTTACTTCTAGTACCGTAGGCCAGGGTAGTGAAGTGCCGTTTATCTACCCCTTTGTCACCTCTGTCACTCTCTCAAATAAAAGAACCGGAGTTTTAGTGACACTTGTCACTGACGTCGGTACTTTAATTTTCTGTAAACGAGGAATCTTCTTTTCGATACTGTTTGGATCTGTCGTACAATTTTTCGTCTATGTCAATGAAACGGTTGTTTCTAGGTATATCAGTTTCGATACCAAAAAGGACACCAGTACATACCTACACTCTCAACCTGGTATTTCTTCCGACTCGTGGTTTCTTGACTACGAAAACTTGACACCACAACCTCTTCTGAGAACTCTCAGGGAACCTGACGTTCCGCTAGGTTGGTCAGTTAGGACTTCTTTTAGTCAGGACTTATAAGTAACCTTCCTGACTACGACTTCGAGGTCATGAAACCGGTGGAGTACGTTTCTTGACTGGGTGACCTTTTCTGGGACTACGACCCTCTCTAACTTCCACCCTCCTCTTCCCCTACTCCATCCTACCCTACCAACCTACCGTAGTCGCTGAGTTACCTGTCCTCACACTCGTTCGAGGTCCTCAACCGCTACCTGTCCCTCCGGACCGCACGACGTCAGGTACCCCAACGTCCAAACCTGTGGTGACTAGCTGATTTGTCTTTGCTGTTTAGCGTTCGGACCGTGACTTCCCGGGAGTCCTTCATGACACTCTGGAATTGATACGCGTGTCGTCCCCTTGGAGTAAGTTCGGGGTTCGTCACGAAGAGTGTTACCGTTTCCCGACAGGTCAGTCTCGGTGTCGAAGAGGTCATCCGTCCGCGCCCACATTCTCAGCCTGGTATTTCTTTCGAGTCGTGGCTTCTTAGTCACGAGAGCTTGACACCACAATCTCTTCTGAGCCCTCAGGGACCTGACGTTCCCCTAGGCGGGTCAGTTAGGATTTTCTTTAGTTAGGACTTATACGTCGACTTCCTGACTCCGACTTCGACTTCGAGTTTAGGAAACCGGTGGACTACTTCTCGACTGAGTAACCTTTTCTGGGACAACGACCCTTTGTAACTTCCGAAAAGGGGGGACTCCGAGGTTGCCCTTTTCGTTGTCCCTCGCTCACAGTCCCCGGGTCTCTGACGGGGGTCCTCTGGGTCCGGGCGAAGGGGGCCCCTGGACCCCAGGCTTGGGCGTGGGCGAGACAGCGGCACCCGTCTCTGGTCTCCCCGTCCGTGACGGACCCCAAAGGTACGGGCGGGGGCGACGACCCGTCTTCGCTGCACGGAAGTCGCACACGCCCACTCCCCGCGGGCGACCTCGGACTTCGCCGGGACGCTACGCTCCTCCGTTGTCGATTTCTCTCGGGAGAGGAAGAGAGAGACAGGGGTGAAACGACAGCTCTTCGTGAAGGGCTCGTTTCGCAGACTCTTTCAGACCGAGTTCCCGGGGCTCCCCGACCACACATTCCTCCCGAAGTCCCGGATGGACGCGTCAAGAATAAGTGGGTCCAGGCAGAGTCCCGACTCAAGGACGACAGAGGTGCATGTTCTGGACCTGTCTGTGCTGACGATTCGTCTGTGAGGAGAGGATGTCAAGATCCACCTTCGTAAGAAACGGACCGTTGCAAGATGTGATACTCTCCAAATCCTTCGCCGACAATCACCGAGTCAGCACAGGCTGAGAAAGGCTGGGGTACTTGACATCGGGGAGTCCGAGGAGACGGGCACCCTAAGAGGTCCGTTCTTATGACCTCACCCAACGGCAAAGGAAGAGGTTCTCCAAATCCTCTCTGGGTGAGTAATTCCCGTGTCTACTTTTGACTGTCTTACGTATCATGTAAAACCAGTTCTTTAGTGAAGAATGAGACTTAACACTTGATCTCTCACAGTCGTTTTTCCTCAGTGACAATCCTTTGAAAAGAAGTTTTCGTTTCGCTAATATCGTATACCTATTTATGACCTTTGACCTCCTTTTGTCTCTCGTTGACATTGTATATGTGTGAATTGAGTGCGTCGGAGTAGATATGGAAGAATTACTTTCACTTCACTTTCAGCGAGGCAGCACAGGCTGAGAACCGCTGGGGTACGTGGTATGTCAGGTACCCTAAGAGGTCCGGTCTTATGACCTCACCCCTCGGAAAGGGAAGAGGTCCCCTAGAAGGGTTGGACCCCTAACTTGGGTCCAGAGGGCGTAGTGTCCGTCTAAGAATTGTTACTTTCCCTCTCCCTTTTATTACACCTACGAAAGTAATACTTAAAATGGAGCTACAGTCTATGTACTAGCGCCCCATTAAGTCTTGTGTACACTAAATTTTGTACTAGAGAGTCGGCACTGAAGACGACGGTCCCAGTTTCGGTCTATTACCTTTGTTTGAATGTTCGTGTAGCGACGCATGTTTGGACATCTAAAGTTGCAAGAACGAGGAGACAGATCTCTCAAATCTCCGTGACCGAAGGGGTCGGTGCTGCTATCACAACAGAAGGTACTGCTGCGGTCGTGTGTGCCACGGGTTTGGGAGGGGCATGAACCCTCTCCTCTACTTTATCCAGAAGGCACTACGTCCCAGTATCGTTTTCGACCGCAGGGGCATCAAGGACACAGAGCTGGACTAGGGACTTCGTAACCACGGCTGCGTGTCGTCCTCCGACCACCAGAGGTACGGCATTGCTTCCAAGTCCCGTACGCCGACCCCGCAGAACTACCGAAACTTGCGCAAGACTTACTCCAGCTACGTCAAGCGTAGCGTGTCCTCGCGGCACAAGGAGGAGTCCCGAACAGAGTCCTTCCGTCCCGACTGGTCGACGTTGGAGTGGACGAAGTTTTCGAGGTGCTCCACGAGACACGCAGCCAGGCCCGTTACTAACTGGGTGGAGTCCTGCTCCAGGTCTTACGAGAGGAGAGCCCTGTGCAAGTCCAGCAGGCTGACTTAGTCGCAGTCCTCGACCACGTGGAGGTGAAGATCCTAGAGGAGTACATTCGAGTGGAGCCGTTTCACGACCATGTTTATAAAGGAGCTAGCTAGCCGATTCAGAAGTCGAGGTTAGACGAAACGTTTTATTATCTACGGCTGTGTCAACCTCCGTAGGTACACCCGGTAGTACACGAAGACTGTGCGGACCTTCTGCAGGAGGTAGACGTACTTCATCCGCCGGTGCCGGTGGCAGACGTGCAACCGCAACGACTGGAGGTCCCGGCGCACCATGTACATTGCGTCATAGTGGCGGTGCGAAAGGCGGCACTACAGCACTTCGTGGTGGAGAGAGGCCCACGTGAGCTCGTCGGGCGTCCATTTGTACCGAAACTTTATGCCTGATTTCCGTCGGTCCTGGTCAGACACCGTCCCCTTGTGGAGGGGAAGGCGCTACTAGTGTTGCAGCTAGTAGAGGCGATCGAGAAAGTACGACAATTAAGACAAGTCGTTCAAGTTCGACACGACCATAAAGAGAAAGGGGAGCCTGAACGTGAGGTACCGCGGGAGAGGCCACGGATTCTTCCAGAAGAAATCTACATCGAACTAAGAGGCCCCGGACAAAAGTACAGACTAATGAGTGGTTCGTTGTCTCTACAGTATTTCGTGAGGACTCCCCTTCCTTTCTCCGTCCAAAGAAGATTCTTTTTCTAAGAGACTTTAAATTTGCACGTCGTAATGAAGACTCTCCATAAAAATTCATTTGTACGTAAGGTTCGTCTCTGAAAAATATAATTCTGGTGGTGATCCCCGGGAGGGGCCACCGGCTCGTCACTTCTTGGGTCGACGGTTCGCCCTCCGAGCCCAAGTCAGGGACCCAGCCCTTCTAGGGGACCTCTTCCTTTACCGTTGGGCGAGGTCCTAAGAACGGGTCCTTTAGGGTGTCTGTCTCCTCGGACCGCCCGATGTCAGGTGTCCCAGCGTTTCTCAGTCTGTACTGGATCACTCATTTGTCGTTGCTCTCTGTAACCAACATTTTTTTTTTTTTTTTCTTCTTTTTCTTTTTGGTTATTTAATAATTGGTGCTTGTTATAAAGAGATTGATTACCGTCTCTAAAAAGATCCTCCCGACCCTTCTGGAAGGACGGTTCCACTTACTTCTCTCTTGTCTGCCTGTGGGAATCTTTGTGATTAGAATGAACAAATGGACACCGCGGCCGAGAGTCTACGACCCACCGAGAGAGCCGACGCCCCGCGTCCGACGGGTCCCGTCCCCAGAGGGCGCCACGTGTCTGAGATCCGGCACGCCCGAAACAGGGGGCGGGGGCGGGGGGCTCCGCACACCTCAGAAGGGTCTGGCCCCTAGGTCGGACACAGGGGGCGTGACCGTCCGTCCGAGAGTTGGTGACCTGGTCGTCCCTCAGCTCTGCCCGTGGAAGACACACAGGTGAAGAACAATGGTTTAAGTCGACTGGGAGTCCACCGCCTGGCCCCGGTAGTCCTCTGTCAGAGAGACACCTCTACGTTGGGGTGGTGGGGGTTCCAATGTGCGCGGTAGGGGGTCTTGCGTGGGTCTACGCTAGTGCCGGCCAGACGTTTTAGTGTTCCCCGGTACGTCGGACCGACCTTTTCGTCAGGTGATTTTAAGACGAGTCTGAAACGGCACCTCATTTATGAAGCTTTGTCCCGAACCCTTTCGTTTCGTGTCGGTTCGTAGACAGACAGCTACACCCTTGAGTCTCGTGAACTTTGAATGTTGGTTTAGCAGGATTTGAGTGTTTCGGGTGTCCTGAAGGGGGGAAGGAGACTGGGAGGGAACCGAGAAGAGATGGAGGGTCTCCGTCTCCGTCGCCGCCTTAATGAAGGACGGACTTTTCCGAGTTCAGATTGATTTTTAAGGAAATTCGAACAGAGTCGAAGGGGAAAGGGTCCCCTTGCCTTCGATTAATCGGTGAAACGAGATTTCTTGCTGTAAGGGTCTCAACCTTCGGGACCTACCCTCCTCACCTAGAGTTCGGAGACAGTGGAGCAGGTCCACATTGCACCGGCTTCAACATGTGTCGTTCTTAATGGTAGCTACCGTCTTTGCAGTCGTCTGCTCGACTCTTTGTTCGCCACCGCGATTGAAGTTGTGGCACTTTCGTCTCAGACAGTCGACATTTCCAATAGTCAAGTCAAGTCAAGTCAAGTCAAGTCAGCGAGTCGACACAGGCTGAGAAACGCTGGGGTACTTAGCGTCGTGAGGTCCGGAGGGACAGGTAGTGGTAGAGGACCTTAAGTGAGTCTGAGTGCAGGTAGCTCAGTCACTACGGTAGGTCGGTAGAGTAGGAGACAACAGGGGAAGAGGAGGACGGGGGTTAGGGAGGGTCGTAGTCTCAGAAAAGGTCACTCAGTTGAGAAGTGTACTCCACCGGTTTCATGACCTCAAAGTCGGAATCGTAGTAAGGAAGGTTTCTTCAGGGTCCCGACTAGGAGTCTTACCTGACCAACCTAGAGGAACGTCAGGTTCCTTGAGAGTTCTCAGAAAAGGTTGTGGTGTCAAGTTTTCGTAGTTAAGAAGCCACGAGTCGAAAGAAGTGTCAGGTTGAGAGTGTAGGTATGTACTGGTGACCTTTTTGGTATCGGAACTGATGTGTCTGGAAACAACCGTTTTGTTACAGAGACGAAAACTTATACGATAGATCCAACAAGTATTGAAAGGAAGGTTCCTCATTCGCAGAAAACTACAGTACCGACGTCAGTGGTAGACGTCACTAAAACCGCGGGGGGTTTTATCTCGGACTGTGACAAAGGTGACAAAGGGGTAGATAAACGGTACTTCACTACCCTGGTCTACGGTANGTACTTCACTACCCTGGTCTGCGGTACTAGAAGCAAAAGACTTACAACTCGAAATTCGGTTGAAAAAGCGAGAGGAGAAAGTGAAAGTAGTTCTCCGGAAAATCAAGGAGAAGTGAAAGACGGGATTCCCACCACGGTAGACGTATAGACTCCAATAACTATAAAGAGGGTCGTTAGAACTAAGGTCGAACACAAAGAAGGTCAGGTCGCAAAGAGCACTACATGAGACGTATTTTCAATTTATTCGTTCCACTGTTATATGTCGGAACTGTATGAGGAAAGGGATAAACCTTAGTCAGACAAGGTACAGGTCAAGATTGACAACAAAGGACTGGACGTATATCCAAAGAGTTCTCCGTCCAGTCCACCAGACCATAAGGGTAGAGAAAGTCTTAAAAGGTGTCAAATAACACTAGGTGTGTCAGTTTCCGAAACCGTATGAGTTGCTTCGTCTTTACTACAAAAAGACCTTGAGAGAACGAAAAGACACTAGGTCGCCTACAATCGTTAAACTAGAGACCAAGGAGACGGACAAGACTTTGGTCGAACTTGTAGACCTTCAAGTGCCAAGTGCATAACGACTTCGGACCGAACCTCTTAACACTCGTAATGAAATGATCGCGCACTCTACTCACGTTAACACGGCATCAAACTCGTAAGAAACCGTAACGGAAAGAAACCCTAACCTTACTTTTAACTGGAAAAGGTCAGGACACCGGTGACGACTCAAAAGGGTTAAACGACCGTATAACTCACGTCGTGAAAGTGTCGTGGTAGAAAGTCCTAAACTTTGTCGAGGTGACCTTACGGTAGTGGAGGTGATCGAAACAAGTATCACTACGAAAGATTCCGGGTGAACCGAAGTGTAAGGTCCTACAGACCGAGATCCACTCACTAATGTGGTAGCACTAATAGACCCAGTACTTCTAGAAAAAACATGTCAAGAAGACACATCAGAACGGTGGAGAAGAATTATAGAAGCCGAAGACAATCCAGGTCTGGTAAAGACAGGAAATAGCTCGGGTAGAAACGTACTTTACAAGGGAACCATAGAGATTAAAAGAACTTCTCTAGAGATCAGAAAGGGTAAGACAACAAAAGGAGATAAAAAAACGTAACTAGCGACTCCTTCCGAAAGAATAGAGAAGAACGATAAGAAACCTTGAGACGTAAGCCTACGAATATAGAAAGGAAAAGAGGAAACGAAAAGCGAATATTGGAACATTTCCAATATTCGAAAGATTTAAAGACATTAGGCCATTTCATAATCTTTAGAGTAGACAGAGTTACTCTGTACCGTGCAAAAGCTACAACTTAATTTCAAGTAAAGACCTTTCCTCACAATTCGTACTTTCCCTACAAATTACTATACTATCGTTGACATTCTGGATTTTTTTACTGACGAGTTCCCACACCTTAGTATCACTGATCGGTCAGGGTCTTCGGATGCGAACTCTACTCTTGCGTCGGGAGGAGCTGCCTGAAAGGTCGTCATTTGCCGAGTCGACCGAAGGCATTGCCGAGCCACCATTTCTCGGAGGGACGGTTACGTGCTCTGGGTCCAAGCTAGGGAACCAGACCTTCTAGGGGACCTCCTCTTTTACCGTTGGGTGAGGTCAGAAGAACGGACCCTTTAGGGTACCTGTTTCCTCGGACCACCCGATGTCGGGTACCCCCAGCGTCTCAGTCGATACTGAATGCTGATTCGTCGTTATCCTCACCCTGTCACCGAGTCGACGAGAGGTCATTCTTCCACTTCCAGTGCACACTCTCAAAAGGCCGACTTCCACTCGGAGACGAAAAACGAAACAACATCTAAAAATGTTTCTCTTAGGTTGATACCCATTAATCTGTCAGTAATAGAAAGACTCGAGAGGACGTTGTGTAATGCTCACCAGGCTTCGTATAATACATCGGAAGAAATATGTATTTGTGTAGTCAGTCGAAATGTCTACTGTCGACAACGGAGTTGGATTTTTCACATTTTCGCGAGAATATTCCTTTATTTACAAACTTCTAAAGGTAAGGTAAACGACTATATATTCTGAAAGTCTCCCGTGGGTGGGGGTGTCACGATCTTCCGGCGCTCGTTCGAAGGGCCACCGTAACGTCCTAGATTGTGCTAGGTCCGTCAAGTCGGAACGATTGAGGATTTCGAACCGACCTACCGTGACCTCCCTTTGCTCCGTGACCCCTGGGTTCGCAATACCGACGTCGGATCCTGAAGCATGGAAAGTCCGTCCTTGGTTCGGTGGGATCAACTTGGAAAACCGAATCCTGATCAAAGTATTTTTGTCTTCACCGTAAGCAAAGTTTCTCGAATTTTTGCCTTAGGAACCAGGGACTACCTGCCTAAAAGACAAAAATTTGGAGTTAGAACAAATAAATACGTAAACCGACGCGGCGACACCTTGCACCCACGAAACTAGAGACCCACCGTACGCTCGGGAATCAACGCTGCACACCCTAGGTCAAGCAACGGATCCCCACTTTGACCCCGGGGGACGTGACCCTGGCGACTCAGAATGGCGGCCTGGTGGTCCCTTCCGGGCCCCGGTCAAAAGAACCATTTGTGCAGTGTCCGTTGCAGAGTGTGCGTCGAGACATGCGTGTCGCGGTCGCAGGGGAGTCGTGGGTCGGAGGGAGGGAACCCCGTCCCACCCACCCTGAGGGGGGGGTGTGGGGAGCGGGACTCCGACGAAGTCCCCGGCCACCCTCGGACTAAGACCGGGCTGACGCCACTGCGAGACCACGTCACCAGCCCGCGTCGGTACCCGATGTGTCTAGCCCCAGACTGGGAGGCGTGGCACACGGGTGTCGGCCGCGCTCCTGCCTCGGTCCTGTCCTTCCCGCCGCCGCGAAGTCTGTACGGAGTACAGGCATGCAAAGTCAAGTCTCCCTCTACGGTCAGGGAAGCTACAGACTCGTTCGAACGCAACCACCCACGACAACGACCGTGCGTCCTCCGGAGTGACCGTGCTCGCCGTACACGCACTCGCGCGCCGTCGCGTCGTGCTCCGTGACGCCTACGCATAGGATCGAGGTGAGCCACATGCGAATGCCAGAGACAATGACGTCACACCTCGCTTTCTTGACGTCCCTAAAGGTCGCAACGAGTGAAGAGGAACTACCTTCCGTCCTTCGTGCCTCAGTTGAGAAGACTAAGTCTTCTTACACTTGAGAAGTGTAAGTCACTGGTCTCGTAGAATATTGGTCTCCCTGACTCAGGACTTGGGTCTGAGGTCTCGGACGGGAGAATTAGTCGGGGATTCCGTTCGTGGGCTGATGTCGGCCTCTCCTTCGGAGTCCGAGGCACCCTAAAGACAGACTCAAGTCGCGACGGTGACGTTACGTCCCGAAGTCAAGTCAAGTCAAGTCAGCGAGTCAGCACAGGCTGGGAGACACTGGGGTACTTGGTGTCGTGTGGTCCGGAGGGACAGGTTGAGGGCCTCAAATGGGTTTGGGCACAGGTAGCTCAGCCACTACGGTAGGTCGGTAGAGTGGGAGACAGCAGGGGAGGAGGAGGACGGGAGTTAGAAAGGGTCGTAGTCCCAGAAAGGTTTACTCAGTCGAGAAGTGTAGTCCACCGGTTTCATAACCTCAAAGTCGAAGTTTTAGTAAGGAAGGTTACTTGTGGGTCCTGACTAGAAATCCTACCTGACCAACCTGGAGGAACGTCAGGTTCCCTGAGAGTCCTCAGAAGAGGTTGTGGTGTTAAGTTTTCGTAGTTAAGAAGTCGCGAGTCGAAAGGAATATCAGGTTGAGAGTGTAGGTATGTACTGGTGACCTTTTTGGTATCGGAACTAATCTGTCTGGAAGCAACTGTTTCATTACAGAGACGAAAAATTGCACGACGGATCCAACCAGTATTGAAGGAAGATTCCTCATGAGACGACGACGACGATTCAGTGAAGTCAGTACAGGCTGAGACACGCTGGGGTATCTGTCGTCGGGTGGTCCGAGGCGGCAGGGACCCTAAGAGGTCCGTTCTTGTGACCTCACCCAACGGTAAAGGAAGAGGTTACGTTCTTTCACTTTTCACTTTCACTTCAGCGAGTCAACACGGGTTGGGAATCACTGGGGGACCTGACGTCGGGTGGTCCGAGGAGACAGGTACCCTGAAAGGTCCGTTCTCAAGATACCTCATTCGCAGAAAATTAAAGTACCGACGCTAGTGGTAGACTAAAACCTCGGGTCTTTTTATTTCAGTCGGTCAAAGGTGACAAAGGGGTAGATAAACGGTACTTGGCTACCCTGGTCTACGGTACCGGAATCAAAAGACTTGCGACTCGAAACCCGGTCGAAAAGGTGCGAGGAGAAAGTGGAAGCAGTGCTCCGCGCAATCGGGGAGCAGCGAAAGGTGACATTCCCACCCCAGCAGACGCACAGACTCCGACTACGTCCCCGTCGGTGTCTGTCACACGTTGTCCGCTCGTGGCGAGACACGGTCTTTATCTACAAAATGTCCGTGCCTTTGAACGTAAAGTATGTAAAACTGTAGTACTTTATAACAAGAAGAAAACCAAATTTTTTCGGTAAATTTTACTACTCTAAGTAAGACTCGAGCACCGGATATGTTTTGTCCGTCGTCCTGTTGTTCGGACGTGGAGACAGTCCCCTTCGGGCGGCAGGTCTGGGACGGACCGCGGGCCAGACGTTCGGACACGACGTCAGGTCGACCTCTCAGACTCTGCCCCTTCCGAGTCTCAGGACAAAATTTTCTAGTAGAACAACAGAGGGGCTCTAAGGGTTTCTATTTAGTTAAAAGATTTATTTACAAACCTACGTCAAAGAGGCGGGGTTTGTGACCGAAGTTGTTGTTGTCGTTGTTTATTATGAAAAGTGCAAACCTTCTCGTAAGTACTGACAAAATCCACTCTCGTATATAAATTCGTAGACAAGGAAGATTGGCGTCCCGAAGGGACGACCGAGTCCGTCATTTCGCAGGCGGACGTCACACCCTCTGGGCCCAAGTCGGGGACCCAGCCTTTCTACGGGACCTCTTCCTTTACCGTTGGGTGAGGTCACAAGACCGGACCTCTTAGGGTACCTACCTCCTCGGACCACCCGATGTCAGGTACCCCAGTGTCTCTCAGCCTGTGCTGACTCGCTGAAGTGACCAAGTGAAAGGAAGATTGGTGGAAAAGATGGTGAGGACTTTCGATGAGATTAACGATACCTAAATGTCTGGTTTACTGAAAGGACCGCTTTGAGACCTTTTACGAACCCGTCAATTTACAAAGTTATTCACAAGGGTCTTAACGAAGAACATGCTTTCTAGACGTATCTTCTGTGACCATAACGTCTGCCCCCGAAATTTCACTCCGCCAGGACCCAGACCCTAAGGGACCACCGAGTCTGCCATTTCTTAGACGGACGTCACACCCTCTGGACCCAAGCTAGGAACCCAGCCCTTCTTGGGGACCTCTTCCCTTACCGTTGGGTGAGGTCACAAGAACGGACCCCTGAAGGTACCTGTCTCCTCGGACCGCCCGATATCAAGTCCCCCAGCGTTTCACAACCTGTGCTGACTCGTTGAGTGTGTGTGTGGGGTCTTAGGATCCAGACTCAACTCGGTAGATGAACGACAGTAAGATCTTGTACCTTGGAAAGACGTGCAGTCCAAGACGTAGTCCTTCTACGCCCGCGACATATATTCATTTCATAAGTCTCGACCTAGTCAGGAAACCCGGTTCCACGAGTACCCCCCATCGTCACACCGAGTCTCCACTCCCTGTACCCGAAAGAGAACCCAAGGACTCCGGACCCAAGACTCTGGACCGACACGGTAAGTGTTGTGTTCGTTCAAAGAGTCGGAGAAAGACTAAGGACCGTACTCTGATCACAACTCTTAAAATACTCTTATCAACCCTCTTAACTTGTCCCGGTACGCACAGGTTGCGCATTAAACGAACCACTTCGACTTATGTGGACCCGTTTATTAAATACTTGTTTTTTTCAAACCCGAGGATCTGTTTGACGAACGCCCGTGTCTGTGCCGAGTGGTCACTTTCTTGTCTGTCGTTGAAAAGGGACCCCCAACCCTGTGTCTCCCGTAAGAGGGAAGTAGTCGTTTTATTTCGACACGTTTACAAGGGTCACTATAGTTACCCCTCAATAAGAGACGAGACTAAATATCTTCTGACTTAACCACGTGAGTACAATTGTCACGGGTATTGTTACCCCTTTTTACTCATCGTTTCTATTTATACAGTGTTCTTATTTCGGACTAATGAGACGTTTGGGTTGTACGTCAAAGTGGGTGCAGGTCTTGTGAATCAAAATTCTTCACCTAACGATGTTTCAAATTGCCCTGCATTCTTACAATTAAATGAATTTGACGGTCACAACACGAAAAATGCTACAAATCAAAGTATTAGAAATATAATAGAAATTTCAACAAGTCAAGTCAGCGAGTCAGCACAGGTTGAGAAACGCTGGGGTACCTGGCGTCGTGCGGTCCAGAGGGACGGGTAGCGGTTGAGGGCCTCAAATTAGACTGAGTACAGGTGACTCAGCCACTACGGTAGGTTGGGAGAGACTTATTACTAAGTATGCACTGGCACGGGGATATAAAACGACTTCACTTTTCATCAAATTTAAGTGTCGTCGTGACAAACTTAATAGTTTTGAAACCTTTCTCGGATTTATCGGTTATTGCCGACTTGTCTATCTGCTATCGTATAAGTAAGTTCTCTTATAACAGGTCATAAATTTTTCTCGAACATCTTCGAATTCTTTTGTCACTTGATCCCGATGCACGTAGTTGTACCTAGTGTTTGGAATCACACACTTTTCCGACACTTCTTGTCCCCGACGCACGGTAACTGCAGAACAAATTTTATACGTTTCGTTATAATGTGCCAGATTATCTCATCTGTGTCTCCCACATAATACTGTTTCCTTTGCATTTGTAAACCTCTTACACCACTTCCCGAAATCCCTCTAAAAACACGATGATAATCTAGGTAGGACACTCGGACTGTAACATAATTTTACTCTTCAGTACCCTGCAGGGACCGACAGGTCACCAATCTTGAGACGCAAGGGTCGCGTCTCCGGCGTCCAAGTTGGGGACCAGCCCCTTTATTCCAGGGCGGACGGTGTGTCTCGTTGGTCTTTTATTTCTTTATTTCTTCTTTCAATCTTCTTAACATATAAGAAATTCCTATGTACGTTCAAATCGCCTTATATTTCTTTACTTTCCATTGATATTTGTGGTGGAAGTCCCGTCGCGGACGGGAGTCTTCCGCGCCGTCCTTCCCCTGTGTCGACCTCTTCCCGCGTTCCTCGAGACTGACTTATTGGGTGCAAATTAAAGTAGCCAACGTACCACCGGTGCGCTGCGTAAAGTAATAATGAGGAATGCGGAAAAACGTACAGAATTTATAACGTATTTGATTCAAATTTTAACTTTAAACGTAATTGTAATCTCTTTGAATGTTTGAAACTTTTCCATTGGATGTAACATTTGGTGTAATCACACACATATATATCTCTCTGTCTGTCTGTCCTATATACCTATGTAATACTTAGAGGAAAGTTTGGACAGCGTCACATCTGTTGGATTGAATACTCGGTGACCTTTTAGGTTTTCGAATGTGGGATGAAGAGGTCAGACTTACTCTTGACGGAACCCTCTTTCCGTCCTTGTTACAGAAGGATGTATACGAAACCACCCTTTTCTTCAATGACCTAAGGACTTAATCACGTATATATAAAAAAGGGGTATCTGTACAAGTCATACACTCCTCCAATATTAGACTTTACTGTCTCGACCAGTTGTCGTTTCGGAACTTAAAACAACTACTTTTTCTGACTGCTGGATTCTTTAATGCGCCAATCCCAGGGTTTAAGGTCGGATTTTGGGGAAACTTGTTTAAAACCAACCGTTCGGGTCCTTCCAGTTGCGTTGGAGTCTTTCACTACGGACTCAAGGTCTCAATGGTGTGTCGGGAAGACCCTCGACCACTGAGACGCGTACTTTAGTCAGAGGGGTGTGAGTGTCTTCAGTAGAGCTCGGTTAAAAGTGGTCGTGGTCGCGGTAGGTCCGTAGTCTTCCGGGAGAGACTCGCCCGGGAGGGTCGGGACGGACGGAGTGACC
Source organism: Capra ibex (assembly GCA_006410555.1). Lineage (NCBI taxonomy): Eukaryota > Metazoa > Chordata > Mammalia > Artiodactyla > Bovidae > Capra > Capra ibex. Next base: position 52,982,280 of record SJYO01050590.1, read on the forward strand.
GACTGAACCGGAGGGACATAGTGGTCCGAGAAGCACTGCCACTTGGGGACCGACAAGGTCCCGCCAGTCCGAGTGTGCAAGAAGAGACACAGACGTCGTGGGAAGCAGACGAAGACGGAGTTTTTTACCCGACCGAGAAGTTTTAAGTCGGGACAGTAGTGAGAGAGTCACTTCGGAAGTTCCGAGAAGGAACGAAAAATGGAACTCGAGTCGTCTCGGACGCGACCACAAGTCAAGTCAAGTCAAGTCAGCGAGTCGGCACAGGCTGAGACGTTTGGGTACCTGACGTCGTGCGGTCCGGAGGGACAGGGAGTGGTGAGGGCCTCAGGTGGGTTTGAGTACTGGTAGCTCAGTCACTACGGTAGGTTGGTAGAGTGGGAGACAGCGGGGGAAGAGGAAGACGGGAGTTAGAAAGGGTCGTATTCCCAGAAAAGGTTACTCAGTCGAGAAACGTAATCCACCGGCTTCATAACCTCAAAGTCGAAGTCGTAGTCAGGAAGGTTACTTGTGAGCCCTGACTAGAGGAAGTCTTACCTGACCGACCTAGAGGAGTGTCGGGTTCCCTGAGAGTCCTCAGAAGAGGTAGTGTCAACTTTTCGTGACAACACTGCCGTCAAATGAATACATAGGTGCGAGGAGGGAAAGGTGACCTCTAGTGTCACTGTCATCTCCGAGGCTAGAATTGGGAGGATATGAGAAAAATTTTTGTAATAAATGAATAAACCGACACGACCCAGAAGCGACGCCGTACACCCTAGATCAAGGGACAGGTCCTTAGTCTGGACTCGGGGGACGTAGTCCTCTCGTTTGAGTGTCGACGGCCCAGTGGACCCTTCGGAGAGGAAAACACAATAATTGCAGACAGACACTGTAACGGACCGTGTCGTCTCGACGAGTTGTACCAAACACGTTAATTTACTTACGAAACGAATCGGGATTTAATGTTCAAGTATCTAAAATACAAACAATCATTGGTTATAGAACTTCTACAAAAGAAAGACACATATTTTCACCGCGAACTAAGACATTCAACGATAGGGAAACAGGTTCCGTGCGTTTACGACTTCTTAGCAACGGAACTAAAGGAACGGATGTCGAACTGTGTAAGACTGTAGGTCCGGAGGCCGGGAGTTTTAGGCAGGGGTCAGCGGCACACCAGTCCTTAAACCGGGGCCTGGGACAAGAATCCCCGGACTTCGGTCTCTATCGTTTAACCGTCACGTGTCTGAAAAAAACCATTGAACAGTTGTGCGTTTCGACTGTATAAGGTCGTGGGTGACTTTTTTTTTTTCCTTCTGTCCCTCTGTCCCCCAAGAACTAAACGGACCGCTCCGGTGACCGTCCGGACCCGTTGGGGTGGAAGGGACCACCGAGTCACCCCTTCTCAGACGGACGTTACGTACTCTGGGCCCAAGCTAGGGACCCAGCCCTTTTAGGGGACCTCTTCCCTTACCGCTGGGTGAGGTCATAAGAACGGACCTCTTAGGGTACCTGTCTCCTCGGACCACCCGACGTCAGGTGGCAGCGTTTCTCAGCCTGTCCTGACTCGCTGATTGTGTGTGTGGGTGGAGCGTCTGGTGGGTGGCCGTCGGGAGCTCATCGGGGGAAGAGTCTCGCCTGTACGGAGGGGGTGAGGGGTGCGGGCCTAGGCCTGGACTGGGGCGGGGGTAGAGATTGAGGAGAGTGGGGATGTCGGCAATGGAACCCCCGGGGACCGAAGGGGTGATCAGAGGCCGGAATAACGGAAAGTCGTAGTGGCAGAACAAGTCTCGGACCTTCTTTACCGAGGCCTGGCCGGACTCACGGGGCTCTGAGGGTCCCCATGACTGTGGGGATCCAAATGACGTACCTTTACTTGGTGTGGCCCCGGAGTTCCGGCTGGCCCTCCCTCTCTTCGATTTGCGCAGAGGAAACGACGGCGGAAACGCCGGACAAACGTAAGAGGGGCCTCGGAAATCGACCGTGTCTCGAGGAGTTCTTAGGGGGGCCCCAGGCCCGCCCTCCCTCTGCGTCCCGCCAATCTTAGAAGGTAGACGTCACTCCTGAGACCTGGCACACGACACGGCCCGTGACAGGAGCCCAAGGTCCTCCTGGGGGCCTGGCCGTCCGCGGGGGCGGGGCCGCGAGTGCCCGGCCGCTCCTCCCGCGGGGTCCCGGCCCGCCCAGGGTCGCGCCCCGACGCGCGCGCGCCGCCTCCGCGTCCCGGCTCCCCGGCCCTGCGCGCCCACCCGGGCGGCGGGGGTCCTCCCAGCGGCGATGAATGCCCCGACGCGCCGACCTCCGCGCCGGCGTGAGCGAGGCGACCCCGGCGGCGCTACCGCGGACTGGCCGGCCCGCGGACTGGTTACACCCGGCTCGGCCCCGCGTATATTTATCTGCGGCGCCCCTCCCGCGCGCCCAGGGCGCCCGCCCCTCGGCTGGACCGTCGAGGCGCGCCTGTCGACGAGCGGGAGGCGCGGGCGGCGCCCGCGTCCGTCGCGCGCGGCAGCTCGGACGCACGCACGCGCACACACACATGTGCGCACAACGTCCCCGGAGCACGGGCTCGGAGCACCACTCGTGCCCTCGAGGGTCGGCAGCGGTGCGTCAGCAAAGAAACAGGAAACGCCGACAAGGCCGGACTGCGCGACCCTCGGGGCGCCACGGCGGGGGGGGGGGGGTTACGTCGGTCGGTCCACGGTTGCGGAGCCCTCCGGTGCTCGAGGCGGGACAGGCGGACCCGCACGACCGGGACGTCTCTCGAGTCCCGGTCCCTCGCCCGCGACTGCCCCACCGCCACGCGTCTCGACCCCCTCCGTGCTCCGTCCGCAGGAGCGACCGGAGGCTCCCTGAAGGGACCACCAGGTCACCAATTCTTAGACGTGGAGTCTATATCCCCCATGTCCAAGTTAGGGATCAGTTCGTTGATTCTAGGGTGTACGACACACTACATTGGCTTTTTTTTTTTTTTGTGGACCAAGTCCCTTATTATATTTTTATGTATCTTCCCGGTATACAGTTTCCTAGTTCCGTTAATCCAAATTTTTTTAAATTTGATCGACCGGAGGCGAGGACCTCCGGGACACTCGACGACGCTCTCGAGTCTGAGAACCCCTGTCGTCAACAACGGTAAGTCGGTGAGTCAGGAGGGCTGAGAAACGCTGGGGGAACTGACGTCGGCCGGTCCGAAGAGACAGACACTCTAAAAGGGTCCGGGAGGAGGTCCCCGAGAAGGCTGGCTCCCTCCCCAGTCTGGACGTCGGAGGACGTACCGTCCCTCCAAGCAATGGCAGACTCGGTGGTCCTTTCGGGGTCCCTGCGGGGCCCCTGTCGTCTGACCGGAGATTGCGTCGCTCGAGTGTGGGTACAATAATCTCTCGACTACGAACGTTCCACGACACTATCGGTGGGACAGGGGTTCGCCACAAAAGGACTCCTCCGTCCACCGGGATTTCCTCTCCCACGCTCCTAAACTCTCTTATCGTGACTTTGGATATACTCTGGTATACATTTTGTCTACTGGTCACGCTGGAGTTTCTTCGTGCTTCGTTCCGTGGGTCTCAACCACGAGACCCTGTTCGATCTCCCCGCCCACCCCTCCCTTCAGGTCTCCCCCGACTCCTACCCTACCCCCCTGGATCCATATAGACACCGGTTAAGTACAACTACATACCGTTTTTGGTAGTGTTATAACATTGACAGGAGGTTAATTTTAATTATTTGTAAATTTTTTTTACCTCTGAGGAGAGGGGTGTCCAGAACTTTAGCCCGGTGCCAGTGGAGAGTGACGACTATGACTGACACAGCACAGGATTCGGTCTCCGTCCTTGGTGCACAGAAAGCCTCCGAGAGGGAGACGTTCTTGGACAGTGCCCCTTCGCACCTCTTCCCTCACGGCAGACAGACGATTCAAAACAGAAGGGTAAGGACCCCACTGCTCGCGGAATCTGTCGGGCCGCACCCCCACCGGCCCCGACGTGTGTCGAATTAGATTATCTAAGCTCCCCCAAACCTTTCCAGTGTTCGGAAGATCTTCGGTTTGAAGAGAGGTGTAGGACTCTACTAGAGTAAAGGGGTCGTTACTCAAGGAGTCTGGGACCCGTGTACTTATTAGTTTAGAGAGAACTCCGTCTCAGGTCGAGTAAAGAGTTGTCCGGACTGATTAACAATGACAGACACCCTAATAATTCGCTTGCAAACCAAGTCAAGTCAAGTCAACGAGTCAACACAGAGAAACGTTGGTGTCCTTGCCGTCGTGCGGTCCGGAAGGGCAGGTAGTGGTTGAGGGCCTCAAGTGAGTTGGGGTACAGGTAGCTCAACCACTACGGTAGGTCGGTAGAGTAGGAGACAGGAGGGGAAGAGGAGAACGGGAGTTAGAAAGGGTCGTAGTCCCAGAAAAGGTTACTCAGTTGAGAAGTGTAGTCCACCGGTTTCATAACCTCAAAATCGAAATAGTAGTCAGGAAGGTTACTTGTAAGTCCTGACTAAAGGAAATCCTAACTGACCCACCTAGAAGAACGTCAGAGTTCTCAGAAGAGGTTGTGGTGTCAAGTTTTCGTAGTTAAGAAGTCGTTTTCTTTCCATTCGCTGGTATAGAAAGTCTACACACGCAATTCTTCATAATCAAGCCCCTGAAGGACCCGCGAGACCACCAATTCTTAGACCTCTGTACCCAAGCTAGGAACCAGCCCCTTGACTTTAGGGTGTACACATGGTTCAGCGAAGTCAGCACAGACTGAGACACGCTGGGGTACCTGACATCGGGCAGTCCGAGGAGATCCGCTCTTGTGACCTCACCCAACGGCACGGGAGAACGTCCCCTAGAAGGACTGGGTCCGTAGCTTGGGCACAGAGAACACAGAGGACGTGACCAGCCGCCCGACAAATGGTGTGCGGCTCCCCGTCGATTCGGGTGCGTAGCGTCAACGACTCAGGCGCGTGGTGTAGATCTCAGACACACCTTGCTTCTCTTAGAGCGGACTACGTTACTCCTCAGACAAACGTTGATTCTGAACTGGGTCTGTGTGTTTATTCCGAGTAAGTTTTTTTTTTTCTTCCACTCACATCAACGAGGGTGTTTCGTGAGGTCAGTGTCAAGGGATTCTTCCCTCTTCAGGCAAAGAGAAAGTGTGTGGACGGACCCCTCCGAAGGGTCCGAGGCTTCCGTCGAGGTCGTAGTCACGGGACCCCGGGGAGCGGAGGTCGAAGGGACCTCGAAGCGGCACCAGGTATCCGAGGTTCTGCTGAGTGGGGGTGGAGGTCGCCCCCTCCTTCCACTTTTTTCCCTCCCCTTTCTTCAGGGAGGAAATCCTGCGTGAGTCCTTAGGGTGGGGTCTATGACAACGGGCACTGAACCAGTTTGGAGCGGGGGCTCCCACCTGGGCCCGTCAGACCCGAGGAACCCGCCGGCCGTCGAGACACTAAATGTGAGACCAGGTCGGGCGTCAGAGACGGGAGGCGCAAGAGGTACCTAGGCAGGCACGTGTGTCCAAACAGAGAGGAGGCCCTCTCGGACCGTGGCGAGACTGAAACGGAACCAAAGTCTAAATCCAACATGGAAACGACCGGACTAACACCTCGACTACCGTGAAGAGGGGCCCCTTCTCCCGTCCCGACACAGACAAACACGGGTGGGAGCACCGGGTCTCGGACCGTGTCCCAGTCTCGAGTCATGGTCAACGTCTCACTTGCCTACGGGAATTATCCCCCTAAAAGAGGGTCCTCCTCGGGTCCGCAGTCGAGAAGACACACAGACAGGGTCACGCGCAGGGGTCGTCCCACTGCCCGTGGCGGGAGACACGGGTCCGGGGGGCGAGACGACGACCGTCCACCGCAAACCGCGCACCGGAGTGCCGGCACCAAACCCAGGCTGCACGACGACCCGCCACCCGAAGAGGCCCGTGTCTCACGGGTGAGAGTCGGCACACAGGGGTCTCGTGGTGTCACCGACCGTGCATCGCCTGGGAGGCCACGTTCCTCCGGGTCTGCACCTTAAAAAGTCTTCGTCAGCCGAAGACGTCTCTTGTCCCGGAGACGAAGGTCAAGACACAGGAGGGAGTGGCGAGTGCACCGAGGAGAGGACTTTGCAAGACGGTACGAACGCGGGGTCGGGAAAGGAAGGGGACGACCGCGGACGACCGCCGTCTCTGGGAGTACGGTGTAACGTCCTCTTTCCCGACAGCGCGTCGCGGGACTGAGGGGTCACTGTGGGGCTCTAGAGCTAAGGAGAGGTTTGAGGGGCGACTCGAGACCTAAAACAGGAAGGGGTAGTGCCCCCGATTGACCCGAAACTGTGGTCTTTTCATTGCGGAGGGAAATGCAGACTGGTAAACAGATCGGCTCGAAGGGTCCACCGTGACCACCATTTCTTGGGTGGACGGGTACGTCCCCGGAGTTCCCTGCGTCGACACTAGGGACCCCGCCCTTCGACGGGAGCTCGTCCCTTACCGGGGGGTGGATTCATAAGAACGCACTTCTTAGGGTTCCTGTCTCCTCTGGCCACCCCATCTCAGGTATCCCGGCTGTAAACAGACCAGTAAATTGTCCGTGACCTGAAGGGACCACGACGTCGCTCGTCCCTGGGCGGACGGTCACGTCTCCTGCGCTCAAGGTAGGGACCAGGGACTTCTAGGGTGGACACCTCGTTGATTCGGGCCCCCGGTGTCGACGACTTCGGGCGTGCGGGTCTCGGACACAAGGCGTCTCTCCGGTGCCGTTGCTCCTCTTTGAGGGCGAGCGACGCCGATCCCCGTCGGGGCCCGTCGTTGCTTCTGGGGCGTGTGGCATTTATTTTTATTTATGTATTTTTTTCTTTTCGCTTACTACAAGTACCTCGTAGATAAGACACGGTCCGTATTGATCTCCGATTATTTGTCGACACTTGTTTTGTTCGAAGAAAGGACCTTCTTATACGGGACCACTCCCCTGTCAATGCAATAGGAAGGACGGAGACAAAGGAACCTACTCTACCATCTGTGGTGCCCTAGTCTCTACTTCGGTGCGGTCTCTCTTCGGCTCCTGCCCCAGTGTGGGTTCCAGCCCCACCTCTACCTCCCTGTCCTCTTTTTATGAGGCTCTTAGCTTCGCTACCTTTGCCTTAAGCCGACGCCTGCGGTCGGTCCTCCTTCACGACCCTCCTCCCAGCCCGATGCCCTTCTTGACTCTTGGGTCTAGCCTGGGGTCCTGGACCGCCTTTGTAGTGCCCGTGCAGCACCAGCAGAGCACCGTCCACCCCTCGCCTCCGCCCTATTGTCCTTCTACTCCTGCGCGCCGCCCGCCCGACCCGCCGCCGCTCTTGGCCGGCGTCGTCGGGCCCCGAGCCGTGCCTGCCCGTGCGCGCGGAGCGCAAAGACGTGTCGGGCCGTCCGCACACGTGGCGGGTCCCCGAGGAGGCGGACAAGTCTGTGGGCGGGACACCGCCGCCACGACTCGGCGCAGGCGGCCCCCAGGAGGACACCCTCGCTCGTGTGTCGTCCACACCCCCAGCCCCGACCTCTTCCGTGTAGAGTACGACCCTTCCGCCTCCGGTGCGCCAGTGTCGAGCGACTCTCCCCCCGACCCTTTGGCTCAGGTCGCGACCCTGGTTCTCCTTCCCTTCTCCTAAACGACCTGTCCGCCGGCACAGGCAGGGTCTGGTCGACCTGGGTCTCTATGACGCACGACTGGTCGTGAGCACTTTCGACTGCAAGTGGGGAGTCCTGCAAGGTTTTCTACTTCAAGACTTGGATACAATCTTCTCGCACCCCTCGCGACGCAAAGTCTGGGTAAAAAAACCTCTTAATTTCCGAGACTACTAAGGACGTCCTTTCTCTACATCGTAAAGGATTGGCGTGAACTGAAACGCTGCGACCCGGACACCGCACTGACACCAGGGACACTGTGTGTGGACCCTTTACGACTACCCGTCTTCCCCTGGAGTCCCATTTACTCCTACACAATCCTATCTTCGAAATGCAGACATATTTCCGTGCTCGGCTCTGTGGGAACCTTTCCCCTCCTAGGGGCACAATCTCCCCTCTCTCCGGGCGTCCTAGTCCGCACGTCTGTCCTCGGACCGGCAGACGCGGCCGGCGTCTCTGTCGCCGAGAAGGACCCTTCATTCACACTCCGACCAACTCCCCATCGACCCTAGACGCTCCTGTGCGGGATCGTCCTCCGGCACCTCTCGGAGAAGTTCCTGACGTGCCGAGGTGAAGAGACCTTCACGCACCTTTGGAGGATGCAGACAAATGATTTAAGCGTGTGCCAACCCAAACATGTACTCATCGGGGGACAGAGGCTTTCACTAATTCTACCGACACTTCTTCACTCCAACCTAGAACGGACGTCTGGGACTGAGGTGGGGCGGTCGGGGTCGAGTACCCGACGCAGAACAAATTTTATACGTTTCGTCGTAATATATAAGATTATCCCGTCTACTTCTCCGACACAGTACTGTTTCAATTACGTCTGTCACTCAGACCATTCCCCAGACACTCTCAAAGACGCGAAGACAATCTTGAAAGGACATTCAAACCTTAATATAGTCTTGCTTGTCAAGACCCCCTCTTACCTACGTACATACGACTCAGGGAAACGACAGGTGGACTTTGATGATATTGTAACAATTGGCCGATATGAGACTAAATTTTATTTTTCAAATTATTTTTCTTTTTTCAGCACCCTAAACGGACCACCACGGACTCCGGTCCCCCGACTGCGCCCGAACGGCAAACGTGCTTCGGAAACGGACAAGGGGGAAGATTGCGAGTGTAGTGGTCCTCACGCGACTCGGAGTCCGGCCGGCGCGTGTACCTACAAACTCTCTCGACCGGAACCTGTGGGGCGGGGGTCAGGTGCCGACGATATGGTCGACGGAGTAGTTTGCGACTCTATCCCAGTCACGCCCCCATTAGGTCAATCCTACTCCAGTAATCCCACCCGAGGGCAGGTTGTACTGACCGTGGGAAAATTCTTCCTCCTTAAACCTCTGTCTGTGTGCGTCCTCTGTGGTGCACCTACACTTCTGTCGCAGACATTACCCCTTCCTGATTAGACTGAGGTGCAACCCAGACAAAGAAAACTGGAAACAAAAGATAGCGAAACCGATTTTCCATTAGCGACTTCCCTACAAAGGATCTTCGAATTTACTACGTAGTTCCGGGCAGAGACCCTTGGGCCGGACCGGTCCTTCACTCGTAACCCGATTTAATACATCAAATCGAATCTTTTGTAGGAGCGGTCGACTGACTGGCCACTGACCGACGACCTTCCGGCTGCACTTGTGGCGGGGGAGGCATTCCTGACCTTCGTCCTGGGATGAGGGAGGGGCAAATCACATTTTCCGTCACAATCAGCGGACCAGGACAGGCTGAGAACACTAGGGGCACCTGACATCGGGCGGTCCGAGGAGACAGACACCCTAAGAGGTCCATTTTTATGACCTCACCCAACGGTACGGGAGGAGGTCCTTAACTTGAACACAGAGGATGTAGTCGTCCACCTAAGAAATGGTGACTCGGTGGACCCTTCGAGGATACAGTACTTGTCGAAAGAGGTTTTGAAACGGTTTTAGTTCTGTGACCCGACTCCTGGTAAAGAGATTAAATGAAATCTTTTCTTTTACTTCGAACAACGACAAGTGAGTGATTCAGTACAGGCTAAGGAACTCTGGGGTACCTGACGTCGTGCGTTCGGTAGGGACAGGAAGTGGTAGAGGGCCTCGAACAAGGTTCCGCACAGGTAACTCAGCCACTACGGTAGGTAGGTAGAACAGGAGTCAACCGGGAAGGAAGAGGACGGAAGTTAGAAAGGGGTTTAGTCCCAGAAAAGGTTACTCAGCCGAGAAGGGTAGTCCACCGGTTTCATAACCTCGAAGTCATCGGATTTTCGATGAGTCATCGGATCTATCGGATTCATAACGTCGGAGTCAGGAAGGTCACTTATCAGTCCCAACTAGAGGAAATCCTACCTGACCGACCCAGAGGAACGTCACGTTCCCTGAGAGTGCTCAGAAGAGGTTGTGGTGCCTAACTGTCGCAGTTATGAAGTCTGGTAAAGACATTAAATAAAATCTTTTCTTTTGTTTTGACCAAACTAACTTAAACGCAAATAAATGAATGAATCTCTCCCTTCGAGTTCAACTGGTGATCTCTCGGAGTGGTGGGAAGTTTTCGTGAACATTACATAGGTCGACCTTGCGTAAGGTCTCCAAACCGGTCCTAGTGAAGTTCTACTGTCAGACACGGCTGTTATCGGGTGAAAGACACTCAGTAGCCCTCGAAATAGTCTGGACTCGGGGAGTCGTCCCGACACAAGAGCCGGGTGACCGAAAGATGGACCCCCTGACAAAGACAAAAAGGAAAATAAAACTTTCTCGAAGTTCGTACGTTTTGTCAGTGTTCTTATGACATAACTTGAGAGCAAATGGAAAGTGGACCCAAGTGGTCACTCACCAATTAAAAAACAGAGAGACAGTTCTAAATGTGTGTATGTGTGTGTGTGTGTGAGTGTGTGAGTGTGTACAAGAAATAGTGACTCGGTGGTCCCTCGGGGTTTATTTATGTTAATATATAAATATATATATGTTGAACCCCGAAAGGACCACTGAGTCACCATTTCTTAGGCGGACGTTATGTCCTCGACGTCCTCTGAACCCAAGTTAGAGATCCAGCCCTCTTAGGGGACCTCCTCCCGTGCCGTGGGGTGAGGTCATAAGAACGGACCCCTTAGGGCACCTGTCTCCTCGGACCGTCTGATGTCAGGTACCCCAACGTTTCTCAGTCTGTGCTGACTCGTTGAATCGTGTATCCGTATATATTTATATATATATAAAATATAAAAATAAAGTGTATTTTAAAATGAAAAAGACTTATAAACCCTCCTTTAAGGTCTATAGGTCTGAAGGAAGCGGGAATTTGTAAACGAGTACACTAGGCTTCCTGTCCTAACATAAGTGGTAGGTGTGGTAGTAATACTTTCAGTCCTGTGAATTGTGTTTGTTAGGCGACGCCACTCTCCTTGCCATGGCAGAGAAGGGACGGGCCGCCTCCAAGAGGGTGGCGACTTTCCGACGGGCGGACGGTGGAGTGAAAGACCCGAGGGAGAAGTGAGGTGTCCCTCGGAGTGAGACGTCAAACCGGACCGAAAAGAATGAGTAAGGCTTGAAAAAACAGAAAACTTTTACAACAAATACCTTTTGAATATGCACTCGCATCACTAGTGTTGGTGTCGGGGGAAACCTGTTCGGAACAGGATCTTGGGTTCCAGCACACGGGAACGTCTGTCTGTGTGAGCAGACACGCTGAAACAATCCGTCCTTTATGGTAGGACAAAAATAAAAGACCCTAGCAATTGTTTTAACTTGTAGAAAGGCACAACGGCCAGACATCAGGAAAAAGAACAAGTTGAAGAAACAAAAGGAAAACATTCAAACGAAATAATAACCAAATAAACTCCAAACTTATATTTGTGATAATTTAATGAGAAGGACATCCTTTTCATACAATGTTTATACGTAATGTTTGTAGGGGGGAGGGAGAGGACAACAGAAAGTCACAATACCTGAAAAATTCTTCTCGAAAAACAAGAAATAACCCGAAACGTTGCACCAATCTTTACAAAAAGACAGTCTTCTAATAAATTTTAACGTAGTCCCAAAGAACACACAAATACCCAAACAGACAAAATTTTTAGGACGTTACAATTGGACGAGCCCCGAACAAAACGACATCGCTCACTGCACCGTAGACACAAATAAAACCAAAAAAAAAGACTGACAGCTCGACCAACAAGGTCAGGACATGTCTTGCGAGGGAGACGCCACAGACGAGCCTTTAAGAAAAAGGGCATGGCGGAGCGGAATGAAGACACGTAAAGGCGCGAGAGAAAAGGACGGCCCGCTAGACAAATAGGACCGAGTCATCGTAAGACGAGAGTGAGGACGTCGCAACGTCGCGAGGAAGGCGAGAGCGAGGGGGCGGGGAGGAGACGGGGTGGGG